>BSBK01006769.1:0-498484 GCA_027943335.1 Chamaecyparis obtusa | reverse complement strand
GATCAATATCACTTCCAGCCCAATCTGAGTTTGTGTATCCATGTAGATTTAGATATACATTATCATATTTTTAATCCATATCCAATTGTGCCACACAGGTATCTCAGAATATATTTTGTTGCAACTAAGTGTAATTGTCTAGGTTCACACATAAACTGTCTGAGTGCATTTGTTGCATAACAAATATCTGGTCCTGGTGTTGACCAATACATCAAGGACCCAATCATTTTTCGGTAGAGAGTAGAATCTACTAACTTTGAGTTTGCATCTACTTCTTTAACTTATGTAAATTTGTCTCCATAGGTGTAGACATAGGCTTGCAATCCATCATCCCAAACCTTTTCAAGATATCAATAATATATTGTCCTTGAGTTAGGATGATGTGATTATCCTTCTGCTATACTTCTAAACCAAGGAAGTAGTGAAGGAGACCCATGTCCTTCATGTCAAATTCATATGCAAGATATTTTTTACACTTGGTGATGAGATGATCTTCTCCTATGATCAACAAATCATCAACATAAAGAATGAGAATTAACATATCACTATTTATTACCTTGAAGTAAAGGTTAGGATCTGCATCATTCTTGGAGAACCCTAGTTTGGAGAGGTAATTGTCTATCCTCTCATACTCGGCTCTAGGAGTTTGTTTAAGACCCTATAGAACCTTCTTCAGTTTGCAAACATGAGATGCATCATCATGAACCACAACTCCCTTAGGTTGTTCTAGGTACACTTAATCTTCTATAATGTCATTAAGAAAAAAAGTCTTCACATCCATTTGGTGAATCTTCCATCCTTTTGATGTGGCGATAGAAATCACCACCCAGGCAGAGGAGTAATGAGAATCTGGAGAAAATGTCTCTTCATAATCAATTCCTTCCTTTTGTAAGAACCCTCTGGCAAAAAACCCTTCTTTATATTTCTTAATTTTCCCATATATTGCATGTTTGATTTTGAAGATCCATTTGGATGAGACAATTAATTTGTCTTTAGGTATAGGTACAATGTCCTAGACATCATTCTTGAGTATGGATTGATATTATTCTATCATGGCATCTTTCCAAACTTGATATTGGAGTGCTTCCTCAACCTTAGAAGGTTCAAAATTGATGATTTCACTCATAAGAGCAACATAGATGGGGTATTTATTTGGTCTCTTGCTATCTCTAAATGTTCCTTTTGGAGTTGCATAATTTTCTGCTTCTTCAATCATTTTCCTTGCCCACAGAAGTCTTTTATGACCCACAACATAAGCTCTAGGCTTAATAGTGGATTTTATAGGTTCATTGATATTATTGTCTTCTATAGGTACATGTGTCTCGCTCTCAATCTCAGGAGCATGGTTCTATTCCATATTTTGAGGAGACTCATCATTTATTTCATTAATGTCCTTTAGATATTTTGAATGCAATGTCCTCTTCAAAAGTTACATCCCTACTAAGCTCAATTAATCTCTGACTAGGGATATATATATCTTATAGGCTTTGGATGATTCACTGTAGCCAAAAAATATTCCCTTCTTTCTTGAGGGTTCTATTTTAGACCTTTTCTCTTTAGGAATGTCAATATAAATAAGACAACCAAATATTCTAAAATGACTTATGTCAGGCTTTATCCCTATAAATGCTTCTTTAGGGGTTTTGTTATCTAAGAGAGAGTGATGACATCTATTTTGAATTTAAACAACCATAATACAGGCTTTAGCCCAGAATGAGGTATGTAGGTTTTGATCATGCATCATAGCTTTAACTGCTTCTACTATAGTCCTATTTTTTCCTTTCAGCTACCCCATTTTGTCGAGGGTTGTAAGGAATAGTGTACTCCCTCTTAATCCCAGTATTATTACAATTTTTTAAAAGTTATTAGAAGTGTAGTCCCCCCCCATTATCTGACCTTAGGGTTTTTGATAATTTTGCCTAACATGTCTCAACTAGAGCCTTGAATTTCTTACTATTAATTAGGTGACCAATTGTGGATAGTTGATCTCTTAACTCTGTTATCCTCATGAAGTAAGACATGATGGTTTCTCCTTTGTTCATCTTGATATGGTGGAGTTGTTGTTTTAGGGAAAGAGCTCTACTAGTATTATTTATCTCATACATGTTCTCTAGAGTTGTGAACATTTGGTATGATGTCTCTAATTTATATATAATTGGAACTATATGATCCTTCACTGCATCCACTAGAATCTTCATGGCCTTGTTGTTTTTCTTCGTCCATTGAAATTTCTCCTCATCTTTATCTAGCATAGGTATAGCCTTCTCCACAAATGTGTTCAATTCATGTTCTCTTGGTGCCATCATTATTCTGAACTTCCAAGAAAAAAAATTTGTAGCTCCTTCAAGTCTGTCCTCAAATCTAACACCATTCACCATTTTTGCTTAATGTAAATTTAGAGAGATTTAATGGTGGGTAGATTTCATCTTTTATTAATTTGATCGACTCTTCCTTATGCTAGCTTTGATACCATGTTAAAGTTTTGATCAGATTTAGAGGTTGTAGTATTTTAATTTTTTTATATATACTTTGATCACAATATCACTAAAATTCTATCTAATATATATATATATATATATATATATATATATATATATATATATATATATATATATATATATATATATATATATATATATATTATATATATATATATATATATATATATATATATATATATAGAGAGAGAGAGAGAGAGAGAGAGAGAGAGAGAGAGAAATATGAATATATATAGTCTTTAGAACTCTTAATATTAATGTCAATGAAAATATATATTTTCACTAAGAAATGATGATAATATAGACTAAATTTGTATATATATTTTTGCTTAATATATCTTTGAATATATAATAATCATATATATTAACAAGTATTGATGATCACTGCTAAGACTAGTTCGACATTGTATTTTTTTTGTGCTTCCCAATTCATAAGAATCGATGATATATATCTCAAGAGAGGGACATGTCTACAAAGAGGCATGTCCCTACATGGACATAGTCCACGTAGTGACATTTCTCTTTAGAGGCATGTCCGATCACAATGTAATTGATGCAGTCAAGGCTGGTGGATCCAATTAAGGATTGACTAACCTTGCAGCCAAACCAATATGCAGCGAAAATACACAACAATAATAACAGATCTGTAATAAAACATAAGTCTTTATTCATCAAGTCACCGATTGCATGCAATGGGTGGGGCTGTAAGGCCTTCCTGGTTATGGCCATATACAAAGCAAATAACAGCCTATAAGATCTCGCCTGATCCAAATCTTTTCCACAACATCAACATTCAGCTAGTCCAGGTCTACAACACACAACACACTGGTAGGCACCCAGGAAAGATCTAAACTTGTACTCAAACTTCCAAGCAATCTTCTTGTTCCTAAGCTCGTCGGCTACTAACTTTCCTCTCAACAATCTCATCCCAAAACAACTACCCAAGAATCCTATAAATACTGATTCCCAACCACAAGTCAGCGGATGAAACAATTAACCCTTACAAACAAATATTAAATGCTAAAACATCAGTCGACTCTCACATAGCCTTACAAAAATAAATAAACTCTCAAAGATGGCCCCAATGGTCATCAGATCCGCATAGAAGAATGCAACACAACAGATCTAGGTCTCCACACGTCCAATGATCAATCCATAACTTGAGGAGTGCGACCCAAATCAACAGAACCAATCGGCCAAGCTGATCCAACAAAATAATCCAGTCGGTAAGCAAGAACACCGAGCAACAAAGGAAATAACCGAGCACTGGTCGATCGACCATGCCAAGCATGACCGAGGAACACAGTTATCACCGAGCACCAGAGAAATGATACCTTCAGTCACCGAGGATTCTTTGGAGACCGAGCACCCCGGTGAACCATAGAAAACTAAGCAACCAGTCTCCCAAACCGAGCAAGTATTCCATCAAACCAAGATCAAAACTAACAATCTACCTTTAAAGACAAACATATTTTTGGTTGATACAGGATTGCCAAGAATCCTAGGATGCTCCTGCATCAGACACCCCAGGTAAGAAATGTTTTCTCATAAGGAAATCAGGAACTTCTCAAGGGAATCAGAATAGGTATGCCGAATCTATTCTTCACCCACATCTCTTCTTGTCCTACATCCCAAGTAGTCTTCACTTCATTCACTATTTCATGTAGAAAGTCCTTCTATTTTCCACTTTGTTTTACCCCTCCAGTCGACAATTTATAGCAACTGACTCTGACCACTACCAATCACATCAGTGCCTCGGTAAGGTTCATCCCTTCCAAACTCCTCAACCAAATCAGTATCATTTGCATCTCTTTGTGTCACAAATGTCACCATCTGCTAAACCATCTCTGCCAACAAGATCATCTATTTCTTCATCTCAACAAACTCTTCAGAGATATCATTCTCCTTCTCCTCCAAACTAGACTTAACAGGAATAGGTTCATCAACCTTGTGCTCCCGAGGTTTGTCATAAGGACAACACCTGATAACTCCACATTCCTTAACCCCCGTCTCCTGTAAAGGTATCATCTTATGCTGAGCTCTTTCATGCCTAACCACATAGGTATTAGCATGACCATCAAACAAAACATTCCTATCAAACTACCAAGGTCTATCGAGCAACATATGACAAGCATCCATAGGCAATACATCACACAATATCTCATCATGGTAAGATCCAATCTAAAATTTAACCAAGCATTGTTCTTCAATCCTAACCTTAGACACATCTTGTATCCAACTAATCTGATAAGGATTAGGATGTTTCCTTCTTTCCAGATTCAATTTACTAACCATTTCATCTGAAACAAAGTTCTCATAACTGCCACCGTCAACTATGACATTACATACCTTATCCTTGCACTTACATCTGGTTTTGAACAAATTCCTTCTTTGCACCGGTTCATGAACACATGCAGCTAACCTCCTAGTGATAAGTGTCTCACCTTTTTTTGCAACATTCACAATATCTTCTTCAGCAATCAGTGCAACCCTTTTCTTAGGACACTGCCAACTTCTATGACCAGCTTCACCACAGTTATAACAAGTGTCGGTGAACTCATTCTTCCACCTTCCTCTCTATCTGACATTCTTAGTAACTTGACCACTGTTAGATCCCATGTCATACTTAGGATTCTCTATCACATTACTCTCAGCAACTGCTTCACCAGTTTTACCACCTTGGTTCCTATTGCTCAATTTTCCTTCATACTTCTTATTCAACATCTCTTCAATTTTCAATTCCATTTGATAAGCATCACTGATTGTTATCATCTGCACAATAAGTAACTCTTCTTGAATACTAGGTCTCAAACCATAGACATACCTAGCAACCTTTTCTTTATCAACTTCAGAATGACCAGTCCTAATCAGGATTCTATAAAACTCCTCAGTATAATCCTGCACCGATTTGTTAGTTTGCTTCAAAGCTTGCATCTTCTTAAACATGTCCAATTCATAATCCATCGAAATGAATTGCTTCTTCAACTTATCAACCATTCGGTTTCCACTTAGTGATCTTTTCCTTTCCTCTTCTACCTCTTTCCAACTGAACTTCTCTCCACCAAATATTTGCATGACCCTTTAACTTAGTCTTTGTGAATCTAACCCTATCAGGATCTTCTATTTCTTCATACTCAAAGTATTAATCAATCTCATTAATCCAATCAATCAATTCTGCTAGCCTAAGGCTTCCAGTAAATGCATAAACTTCAATCTTAAGTCTTTTCCCAATCTTAGACATAGCTTTCAGAATTCGATTCTCCTCAGGATCTCTAGCTTCTTCGACAACTTCTTCAAAATGATCTTCCTCAAATTCATCATCACTATCCTCTTCAAGGTAGGCTTCTTCTTTCTCAACTCCTCTTGCAGATCTTGCACTTGTTTCTACAAAGCCCTAAAATCATCAATATTGAATCCTCCAGTAGCTTCCTCTTCTTCAGAGATCTCACAGTTTCTCCTCAGAGGCATCTTCAAATCAAGATCTAGACACAAACACACAAGATCCACTCGACTCCAACAGGAACAAACTTCACTTTGAGACCACCTGATGTAGTCAAGGCTAGTGGATCCTATTAAGGACTGACTGACCTTGCAGCCAAACCAATATGCAGTGGAAATACACAACAATAACAACAGATCTATAATAAAACATAAGTCTTTATTCATCAAGTCACCGATTACATGCAATGTGTCAGGTTGTAAGGCCTTCTTGGTTACGGCCACATACAAAGCAAATAACAGTCTACAAGATCTTGCCGGATCTAAATCTTTTCCACAACATCAACATTCAGCTAGCCCAGTCTGCAACACACAATGCACTGGTAGGCACCCAGGAAAGATCTAAACTTGTACTCAAACTTCCAAGCAATCTTCCTATTCCTAAGATCACTAGCTACTAACCTTCCTCTCAACAATCTCATCCCAAAACAACTACCCAAGCATCCTATAAATACTGATTCCCAGCCACAAGTCGGCTGATGAAACAATTAACCCTTACAAACAAATATTAAATGCTAAAACATCAGTCGGCTCTCACATAGCCTTACAAAAATAAATAAACTCTCAAAGATGGCCCCAACGGTCATCAGATCCGCATAGAAGAATGCAATGTGCCAGATCTAGGTCCCCACATGTCCAACGGTCAATCCATAACTCGAAGAGTATGACCCAAATCAACAGAACTAGTCAGCCAAGCCGATCCAACAAAACAATCCAGTCGGTAATCAAGAACACTGAGAAATAGAGGAAATAACTGAGCACTAGTTGACCGACCATGCCAAGCATGATCGAGGAACACAGTTATCACCGAGCACCAGAGAACTGACACCTTCAGTCACCGAGCGTTCTTCGGAGACTGAGCACCCCGGTAACCATAGAAACTAAGCAACCAGTCTCCCAAACCGAGCAAGTATTCCATCAAACCAAGATCAAAACTAACAATCTACCTTTAAAGACACGCATATTTTTGGTTGATACAGGATTGCCAAGAATCCTAGGATGCTCCTGCATCAGTAATACCAATAGTTATCATGCTTAATCGATACTCATATCGATTCACATTGTAATACATGATTTGTTTGATACTAATAATCGGTAAGCTATTAATACATGCCTAATATATATGGTATTAATAATATAGTGTGCTATCTTTGATAACATAATATATTGCTGAAGTCATCAACAATTATATCGATACTCATTATTGATGTTTGCATTATTATCAACAATGTAATTGTATTAACAACATAATTTATATTAATGATATTAACAACATGATTAATATTATAAGTATGATTAATGATAGTTATCTCAATTACAATCACACACACACACACACACACACGATTGTGATCATACTATTTTATCATGTATAATAATCAATAATCACATTGGAATACATAAGAAGGATAGAGATCAAATGCTCAAGGCCAATAGGCCACTTATGCATTTGATTTCATTGATAGGAATAATCCGATCAAAGCTATAATTCATTAACATGAATGAGATGAGACACAATGGAAACTACTTAATGAATGTTGTATGCCTACTCAAAAAGGCCAATAAAAAATAATGAATGAAGCTTCGACATCAACTTACATTACTTGTAAATGATTACTTAAGAGCCATAAATCTCACAACTTCTAAATTGTAGGCCACTTGCTAAGAGGCACCATTGCAATGGCTATTGTAAGTAAAATGGAAAAGGAAAAGAGATATAAAAAATGGAATAATATACCTTCAATCATTTCTTTCTTTCGCCAAGACTTTCCAAGGTGAAATTCTTTAAGATGGTTGTAAGAACTTTATCAATTCTACGTGAAGGCCACATTCCCTTCATCTTCATCTTTTGGAGGAACTGACAATGAGATATAAGATGTCCAAGGGGATGAAGGTGAGGCTAAAATTAGAAGATGACAACATATTGCTAGGCTTCTATGACAACTTAATTAGGATTAAAGTAGTTGGATCCCTAATATATATGTGATTTAAATTAATTCCATTTATAATCCTTACATATACTATTTTGAGGTGATGTATGATATATTTGAGTACAAAAGATAGCTTCTTTATGAGTACATCAAGTACCTCTTTTCTTACAAAGTTTGCTAAAAATAAAACACCCTGACATTTCCTTCCCTCTATAAGTTATTGGTCAAATATAAAAATAATAATAATCTTTTTTAGTGGTGGTTGAAAGGAACCTCAAACTTGAGGGTGCCAAATATGTTCCTATAGTTCAAGTCAATCAATGAAATCCCAACACTATTAAAAAACAACATCGACCTTCCATTAAGGTTCAAATGAGGAGGAGAGTGGATATAACTTTAATGAATTTGTTGTGCTTTCATGATAACTAATGCTCTACTACTTGTAGAGTTAAGACATAGTTGAATATTATAGTATTATATGATGATCATGAAATGCTATTAGGAACTATGTATTATTACCTAGTTTTTAAGGAGCTGTATAATATACGAGAAGTGTGAAAATCTAAAATATCAAAACTCAAATTTAAAAATTCCCCAAACGAATTATTAAAGAATATTAAAATTAAATGCCTATACCAAATACAAGATTGTTAAACAACAATTAATGCTTATTTCAAACATCTATTTCCTAGACTAGAGTTCTTGCAAAGCCTTACCATTGAGAAAATCACAAATAATCAGAACATCTACAAATAACAAGAAAATTTAATAAGCATACAAATTCTCAACAAAATGACTTTTGTATGGTTAAATAATAAACATTGTCATATTGTTATTGAAAAAAATAAATTAAATGTTATTATTATTTTTATTCAGTATTGTAATTATAAATATTAAATGCAATCCTCTTATCTCTCTATTTTTTATAATTTTCCCCCAAATTACACCAGCATCACAGGGCTCATTAAAAAGTCTACCAAAGACACTATTGTTTATAGAAGGTGTTATACCCTGTTCCTTGTTCCTACCATCTAAAAAATAATATTTTAATAATTCCTTTTATTTCTTTTAAGTAACAAAATGATTTCTATAAATATATTACCAAAAAGTAATAATAATTAAATACTAAAAAGAAGTTCTCCTAATTTTATTTTAAAAAGTTTAACATATAATGTTGGCCTTATCTTTCTTAAGTTTTCATTGATCATTTAAAATCATTGAGCCATTCTACATTTTTGAAACCCCTAATCAATACAATAAGTAAGGCATAATAGAAACCTTAGGAAAAAATCTATCTTACCGTATACCAAGAGTACAACAAACAATAACTCAAGGCATAATAGAAATTTAATCAAAAAACTACTCTCTGTATAACAAGAGCCTTAGACGTTATCACACACCGTAGATAACTAGGCTCGCAGGAGTGGAAGAGGATCCTCCTTAAATCCTTCTGGGAAATACGGTATAAAGGAGTAGGATCTAGCACAGGAGAAAATGTAGATTACAAATATCCACTTCACTATTACCTTTGAAAATCCTATCTCGAATCTTATCAACGCAGAGCAGAGCAGAAGGGTTGGTTTGCGACAATCCACTGATTCAAACATTAACATATTTACTATGTTCAATCCACGGATGCCAAAGCGGTCTACAGGTTAGTAGTCATGCAGTAATTGTCTTTTCAGTAATCTGTTAAGATATCTATTCATTTACAGCAAAAAGAGCTTGGAATGCGAATTTTGTGTTCAAATTTGTAGCCCGTGAGCGTCTGAATACGTACTCTTAAATTATGGAGCTATTTTTAAAATGTACTGAATATATTAGGAATGATGAAATTTTAGCGTTGGACAAATTTTTAACAGGTTGTTTTCAGATGCTATCTTTGTTTTTTGATCGCTAATGATATGTTTTATATTTTATTAATATTAAAAGAAATTTACATCACTGTTACTGTTTAGATAATGTCTTTGATCATCAATCACACTGACATATACTGCTAATTCTATTCTGGCCACCCTGCTAGAAGTCACTACCAAATACAAAGCCCATGCTGCAAAATTGGGGACAACATCATGACTGGAGCTAACTACTCCTACATCGACTCTGGGAAGACTAAAACCGGGTATGATTAACCATGTCCCGAGAGATTAAAATTTTTACATGAAGACTCATTTTGTCCTTGCTTAACATTAATAATTCAACAGACTTAGTAGTTCTGATCCTATATTCAAAATCAAGACCCACATCAAAAACCACTGAGTCCAGTCATGCTTACTTCTTTCTCTGCATTTTCCTTGCCGGTTCTTCCTTAGCTTGTTCCGGGATGAAGTACCCTCCTTTCATGTCCAGCCTCGCCTTTTTTTGGCTTCCTTCCTCGCTTTCCCTTAGGCTTCACTTCCTGGGTTTTATGCTTCTTTGCACGCTTCACTTTGGCTTTCATCTCTATCGTCTTCACACAGCCCTCTTTCTCCAACACAGGAAGCACCTCTTTTAACATTTCCCAGCCTCCCGCCGCCTCTGCAATTCTAAATTCCTTTCGTGTGCTCATACTCCAAACTAGGAATGGTTTGAAAGACTCGGTTGAGCCTTCCACTGCTCTCCATAGACCTTCATTTGTCATTAACCCTACCCTTGGTTCTGCTAAGCCAATGATCTTTAACATGCCCCTGCACCACTGTGGCTTAACACATTTTCTCATCATCTTCAATGCCTCTTGCGATCCAAGCGGCAATGCCCATTCTAAAAGAGCAGAAGAGGTGTCCACATTTGTTCTGAATTTATATTCTGTAGTAATAATCTCTTCCCCAAGAATGTTGTCAATGCATTGCCAGAATATTGGGTCGTCAATGGTAAAGACACCTCTCTATCTTCGCAGTGTTGGCTCCCCCTTAAATGCCTGGACTTGACTGACAGTGTCAAACGAGAAATTGGCCTTCATGGTATTCTGCCTCTGCTCTGCAAAATTATTTTTTGTTTAAAAAAACTCTCTTGCAATTCCTCATAAGCCCGTTTGTCGGCTCCTTTAAACTCCCACGCGCTACCTCACCTGTTCTGGATTCTTCCGCCTAACAACCACCTCCATTTAATGATTCAATTCATCTCTGTCATTTCAAATTATGATGGGAGCGGTTTTAATCTTTTTCCTCCGTGTTTTAGAGTACTCCTTCAAATCTGTGCATTACCTTTAATCATTGCTCTTATGCACACCCATCGAAAGCCAATGTGAAACACCATTTTGAATTTGAAAAGAAATATTTCCCTAAGGTTCTTTAAATCAATTGAAAACATCCATGATGTGGGTTCAAACTTGGCAGTTTCCTTATATGTATTACACTTCTATCTGTCATTTCCCCAAGTCCATGTCTCCTTCCTCAATCCCCCTAAAATCGTCAACACTTTCATCTCTATTCCCGTCCTTCAAAGAAACTCCAACCTTCGATATTGGATCAGCCACATCATTTGCTTCTCTTCTAACATGGGAAACTTTAAAATCTTCAAAAAGATTTAGCAGGGTTTTGATTTTCCTTATGTATTTGTGTAAATACCAAACTCCAGATTCACCTTTGATGATATCATTGATAACAATCAAAGAATCCCCTTCTAGATGAAGCTTGCTAATATTCATTTCCAGTGCCTTTTTGATTCCTATAATTGCTGCTTAGGCTTCAGCCTCATTGTTAGTCCCCTCTCTCAGACATTTGGCCCCTAATAACAAAATATTCCCTTTCCAATCCTGGACCACAAAACCTTCTCCAGAAGGGGGCCAGGGTTGCCCTTCGAGGCCCCATCAAAATTTACTTTGACCCCCCCATAATCAGGGGGTTTCCATGATTCCTGCTCCACCACTTCAGAAGGAGGTTTAGCCCTCCAAAGCTCATCAACCGGCCGTTTTCAGATGCTATCTTGCAAGTAAATAGTTGAGTTGATTTAGGGTTCAGGGTTTTGCTGATTTGACTTATTTTAGGTATAGAATGTTGAATTGTATTAGTAATACTAATTTTAGGATAGAGAAGGCATTTTTCAAAGCTCGTTGGGTATGGTTGTTCTTTCCAGTTTTTTAATTTATTGTGTGAACAACTCCTGGCTCATTACTGCTGTGTTTTTTTATGTGACTAGCTTTTGCAAAGTGGCTAATTTTTCGTCAGATTTTCAAGATGTGGTTTGCCATTTTGTAAATTTTTGAAAAACTTTTGGTCAATCAATGTAATCAGATTTCCACAATCCATTATAATGCAAAATATCAGCTTCTGGTTTCGATTGTGTAAGTATTTTTAGCATCAACATTTCGGATCACACTCTGTGATCCATCATCAGGATTGAAAGAGAGTGCAGGGGATGTGAAAAATACCAAGATACACTTTTGGTCAACTTTTTCTAAATAATGTACATAAACTTGTTAAGTTTGCCAAGATATGCATGTATCAATAGCAAATTTTGTGTATTTTTTAACATAATATGGCTATAATATACATAATTGTTGCTCATTTGGACTGAAAAGATTTGTCTACCAATCCAAAACTTGTATAATGTTTCCATTGCATAAAATTTTGATGTAGTAAGACCAATCGTATTGTATGTAGGTAGCAGTTTATGGTCAGAGCTTTAGTAAAGTTTCAGTTTCTGTTGTTGCTTCCAATGAAAATTCGCATTGAACAATTTTACAGATCACAGAATCTCATGACAGCTCCCAAATTGATATGTATAGATTGGATTTGATAAGTTACTAGTAGTTGTGTGGATTCAGATTATCCAATTCCAAACTGCCATATCAGGGGTTGTAAGTGCCACATCTGCCAACAATCATTATCAGCACTCAAATCCTTCAAATTCAGCTTCACAGCAACAACAGCAGGATTACCAGCCAGAAGTAGTTTGTTATAGATCATGGGCACCATCTATCTGAAAGGTTATGATGATCTTTGAACTGAGTAGAAAGACCCAAAGTGCCTGATAAGCACAGGAGATCTTCAGATGGCGCAGTGTCCAGCGCTTGCCACTCCTTGCCTGGTACCTTCTAGCAATAAAAGAAATTGGAGTGGTTTTGCAGAGTGTTTTCAAGCATCTCCAAAAGATAATTCATTAAAATGCAAGCAGATACGGAAGAATTTAAACATCAAACGCAAACAAAATTCTTTATATTCTCCTCTGCCAAAAGTCAGGGTGGTTAAAACTTTAGCCTTGCAGGGTTCAAAGACATTTGAAGGCTCTTCGTTGTTTGCACACAGTAGAGAGCATACTTGTCTTGCCTTGAAGACTTCAACTCTCAGGAAGGAGCTTCAAGTCACTGAATTGCAATACAAACTACATATTCGGTGTAATATTGAGAAGCACAGTGGTAAGGTCAATGCTTTGGGTAACTCCTCTGTTCCCGATCAAGAGAATCTCCCTTCTAATAAAAAAAAGGATAAGCATCCAAAGGAATCATTGCTATTTATATTGCAGGGGAGAGCACGAATGCTGTTACAGAATTTAAGGAAATTCTCACCACATGCTATTATAAAAGCTATGATGGTTTTTTTGCAGCAGTATTCAAGGCAGGTAGCCATTTCAACTGCAGTGGGTAGTGTCCTTGGATTTTGTTGTTTGGGCCTTAAGCTCACAGCAGTTCCTTCTTCTGAGATAGTTCCTTATTCAGACTTGGTGAGGAGTACGCAAGCTGGAAACGTAACAAATGTTTTGCTTGAAGAAGGTTCTCGCAGAATATTTTTTAATACACATAACCACATTCAAGATAAGCTGCAATCTATAGAAAAATCAGCAGATAACACTGAAAGCAACATGACTGCAGTGAATGAGACCAAGTTTGAAGATGCCAGAAATGACCCAGAAACTCATGCAGCACGAGATGGTGGGAATCTAGCTGGACAAACCAACAGGTTCTTGTTAGAGGAGCAAAATAGAAAAAGAAGTGGCTTCTCCTCCAAACTCACCCAAATGAAAAATCGAACATGGCAATACACTACAAGAAGAGTAGAACATGATGAGGGCTACCTACTGAGTCTAATGAGAGAGCATGGAACCTTATATAGCTCTGCTCCCCAACCATTAAGTGCATCTTTAAGGAGCATTTTGATCACAGTAATGTCCCTATGGATACCTTTAACTCCTATGATATGGATATTACTTAGGCAGATTTCTCCGAACTCCTCATCTGCAAAAAAGCGCCGTTCAAGCAAGCAAATGGTAAGGTTTGAGGATGTTGCAGGTGTTGATGCGGCAAAGGCAGAACTTATGGAGGTAAGTTAGATCTTTGTTATTTTTTTTCTATTTGTTTATTTGTTTTTATCATGATTAGAACACTACGCACAACAGTTCAGGGAAGGATAAGAATTATGTCACATTATTTTACAAGCATAAGAGGCATATTTTTGTCCAACATTATTCCTTTTAAAATGTGAAATGCTTATTTCTTTAGGATTCATCTGTGAAACTGATAAGGTAGGTTTTCTTTGTACCATATATTAATGGAATAGTTCATTTTATTATTATATTTGTCAGTATTGATAAGTTTGTGTTCACTTATACTATTGTTCCGTTGGCGAGGTTGCCAACATCAGAAATTATGAAAGAAAATATGCTATTGTAATTGAGTTACCAATGTTTGTTCATGAGACCCCGAGTACAATCAGTTATAGAAGAGAAGTACTTAGTAAAAAGGCCCTTGGTTAGGAAAGCTAGCTATGTCACGAGCCCCTGATGATACTACCGACGATACATGATTGGGATGCAACAAAACTATATTCTTTTTTGATCGCCAATTGTCGTTTTTACGAACCAATGTCATTAAGGCAAGTAATTAAGATGTTTGAAGAGACCCGATGGTCTTAAGGAATATTAGTGTGACTATTGGCATTAACAAATGGGTAGTGATTAGTTAGGAGAAGAGACACGACTCTTCAGAAGAGATGTTGACTCTAATTGGGGTTTGTGACCATACGTCCTCCCCATGAATATATATCTCACCATTAAAGGAGTGAGAGGCATGGAAGAAAGAAATAAGGAAGAAATACAAACAGCAGAAAAAGACGAAGGCATTTTAATTGGGAGATAGTTTATACAACCATATAAAGGAACACCATTGGAATTATTTAGCTGCAATACTTAATTTTCTAAGCAAAGACAATCCAAGGCATACCCAATGGGGGCATATATATCCTCCTCTTGTTTCAGATTGTCATTTACAACATATAGTAATCTTATGACAGCTCTTGTGGTATTATCACTGCCTATATGTTATTTGATAATCAATTAGTTTTATAACTATTTGTGTATGATTGGATAGAGATGCATATGTCTATAATCTGTTTGTAAACCCCTAGGATTATAGGAGGAAGATGGTGTAAGGAAGAGGTATCATAAGGATTTCCATCTAGGTTGCCTGCCACTGGGGCCAATAACGCTAAAATTCCACTCTTGGCCTCAGACAAGACAATCAAGGATCCTCTATTATGACCTCTTCAACTCTATAATAATGGTTACTGAATCTTATGGGATGAAGAATGGATAGGGAATGTAGATACAAGCACCCCACTAGGTAAGGACCCTAGATGGATGTCTATGTTGCCTGCCACCAGGGCCAAGAGGGCCAAAGTTCTTCTCTTGGGCTTAGTGTGGGCTAGCTTCGGGCAGACCTATCATATTTCTTCTCTCATGTATGGTTACTAAGTCTTAAGGGATGAAGCATGGATAGGGAAAGCAAATACAAGCACCCCACTAGGTAGGGACCTCGTATGGATTCCCTTGTTGCTTGCCACTAGGGCCAAGAGGGCCAAAGTTCTACTCTTGGGCTTAGTCTAGGATAGCTTTGGGTAGACCTATCATGCTTCTCTCATGTGTGCAATGATACTATAGTTATCATATGTATATCTTGTGTTATGGACTAACCCTAATATATATATGTATATATATATATTATGCATATGTATGTTTCTCTTATGTTATGATTGCTGGATTCAAACCAAAGATTGCACCATTTGAAGAAATATTGATTTAGTAAGATGTAACCCTAGCCCTAATTTGTTGCCATTGTGGTTTTAGGGCAAATTTGAGGACAAACTTTGAAGGGGACATCATAAGTTAAACCAGTTTTCCATGGAATCTCTAGGATGGAGGATGAGTTTTGTGGATGATAATTTTTGTCCTAAAATTTGAGACAACAGGAAATGACTACTAAAACATTATATAAATTTTTTATACTGGATAATTTTATCACAAAAATTGTAAAAGAATTTGCAGTTTTTCAATTATGTAAACAATATAGTTAAAGAAGATGAAAGTTATTGAAAGTCATACAATTGTATGGCATTTCACAATATAGACAATGAATCTTAATATGTATTCTCCTCTAGGTTCTATCTTGAGTGGAAATTGTATTATTGACCAAGACTCCACTCTTAGATTTTGTAGGCTTGTCTCTTACACCATTCAATATTCCAATATCAGCCATTCTGTAAGCAGTCTAAGCAAATGTATTTTTTTTGCACTTATTGTTTCCAAGGAGGATAACACCTATAGCCATTTATCATTTGAAAAAAGAGTATTAGGTGTTACGAATAGGATTATATTCACCTTGCAATTATTTAGATTATTGGAATACAATTATTTAATACTTGCTTAATTGATTGTACATCTTATACGATAATGGAGAGGGCCAACTTGGATTTCCACACAAGTTTATGTTGTGTTTATTAATTAATTATTAATCTCTTCATGATTTTAAATGTGTAAGAGTCATAATGTTGGAGAAAACATTATAAGGCATCATTGGACACTTGGGATGAATTGGAAGGGAATCTATGACAATTTCTGATGTTGAAAGATGTCTAGGAAGCATCTATGATATTGTAAGAGGTGTAAGAAAACATCTATAACAATGTGTAAGAAGTTGGTTGTATTTTTTGGACTTGGGGGGCTACTGTTTTGTCCTTTAGCCAATTATTTGTGCCCTTCATTGAAGTTGGATAACTAAACTCTTGAGAAAGATCTTCAAGCTTCAAGAAAGATGCTTGTAACTCTCAAAGATATGTCACAATGTCTTTTTTCCTTGTTGACTTATTGACTTATGGTTTGAGTCCATTAGATTGAAAACCATTTATGATTTCTTAGATTACATTTGTCTATATATTGAGGTCTTGGGATATTGGATTGTATCTTTATAGGTAATTTTGTAATTTTGCCAAAATGCCACTAGATTGAATAGGGAATTGTTGTTGATGTGCTCATTCATTCGAGATTAATACAATCTTTCATTCAATTTTTTGCCATGTTATTTCCATTTCCATAGATTTTCTATCATTGTTCAATGGGTTTTTAAGCACTTAGGATCAAAAGCTTTTACTATATTTTTGCTTGAATTGTTGACATTCAGTTTTAGAGTTTGGTTGGTTTGATTAGAGAAAGGGATGCTTCTTTTGAAATATTCTTGTTTTTTTGGTTGGAGTGGGAGCTTTTGTGTTTTTGTGTAGTTCAAATTTTGGTGATAACGATAGTTGCTTTGCTTATAGAGGAAATTTAGAGAAAGTCAAATGATAATGGTTCAAAGGAGGCATTGAGTGCGAGGAGAAGACCCAAGGAAGTAGTGGCAACCAATATGGTGTTAAGGCTAAATTTATAGATGGATTTAAATCTAAGGGTAGATTCAAAGAGTAAGTTAAGATATTGACACTGTGATAACCATGGCCATCTCAAGAAAGGATGTAGAAACAAAAAAAAGAATGATGATTCGTCAATAGATAAATTTATATGATGAAGGAAGTGGTGTCTTGTTTATTTCAGTTAACTTGTCTTGTGATAACTCTTGGTTAATAGATTTAGGTGCATCCTACCATATGATTACTTGTGTAATGTCCCCTTTCTAGCATAAGTTGTATGAGTTTGTCGTTAGCCTATTTCCCCTTAGTCTCGTAGGCAAACCAAGACATAAAAGGGACTTAGAAGCCATTTGGCCTAGACAATTTCAGTTATAGGCCATTCTGAGGTGAGTTGAGGTAGTTTTGGGGGCACTTACTATTTGTAGTATGTCATTATGGGCTTGTTGGATTTCGAGTTGCAGTGGCATGTCAATGGTAAATTGGTAATATCGACAAGATCATTTATTTGTCATTGATATAATTTATTATGCGTTAATAAAGTTATTTTATAAAGTTAAATTTAATTATTTAACTTTATTAATGCATAGTCTATAGTTTGTGGGAAATATTTAATTAAATGGCCCCCTTTATTCTATAATACATTGGAAGCATAAATAAAAGTTATTGGGGACTTAAGTGAAGGAAATCATATTACATGACATGGAAAAAACAATCGCAATAAAATAGGGGCAGAAAAAGCGGCTGCGAAAAAATAGGGGCGAAAAAGAAAAAATCTCAAAATTATAGGAAAGGGCATAAAAATGATTTTGTTTATCCCACATTGTCAAGGTGGGTGGTTGAGCTCTTAGAAAGTGTTATAAAAGAGATTGAAGAGCTTTCTTTCAACATGCATAGATAATATATGAAAATTGGTGAAATTGTGGAAATTATCTCTAGGACTTGGAGGATGAAATCCCTCTATGCTAGCATTCTTCTCGCTGTTGCAAGACACAATCAAAAGGATTGGATTATGAATTTGCAAGGTAAAATCTTATTGATATATCTTTTCGTTGCTGACATCAGAGTTGCCAGGCAAGACACGTTTGGAAGTAAGGGTTTGTGTTTGTAGCTTGTTTTGAATGAACTAAATGGGCTGTTAGAAATCTTCTGGAAGCAACTGCTGTGATTAGAATATTCGATTGAAAGTGGTGCTGGCTGTACTGAACCGGAAAGAGTTATTACCAGAGCCAAATCCATTGACAGTGTTATTGCTGGCCGTACCAGACTCAGAAATACAGGAGGGCAGATTCAAATAGTCTACAGTCTTAATCATCTGAAGATCCTTAATTGTTTGGCAGTACAAGAGCAGAGATAACAGGGGGAAGATGTCAAAGTCTGGAAACACTAGTTGTGAACTGCTGCTGCTGAGGGTGAGACGTATAGGAATGGTAAACATCTCAGAGCTGCCACAAGACTTTGGGAGTACATAATGCTGTATAAATGAAGCAATGAAAGGGTCTGCAGTTACATGGAATGATGTACAAGCTGATTACAGATTGATCTAGCAAGGGCTGCGGATTTGGTATGCAAGTACTTATTGTAATGTCAACAATCACCTTGAATTTATATATGCGTAAGCAAACTGTTGTAATGTTCTCAAAGTTAATGTTAGAATGAGATATATAAGTATGTAAGTGTCTTTCCTTATTGCCGTTATTGCATCGTATTGTATTATGTCATATTTCATATCTATTTCACTCTATTGAAAAAATCCAAACAAATTCTGAAAAACAACAAACTCATTGGTCCATTGCAAGCAAACTGTTTGACAAGATTCCTGTGAGCAGAAAAGGACAAAAGTAATAATAGAACAAGGCAGCCCCTTACAATGGTATCAGAGCAGTGTCTCCTACCATCCTGGTGGGTAGAAGATGATTGGGCAATGATATGATAGATTGGAGTATGTAACCGTGGACTTATCATTATATTTCACGTAGAAACAAGATAGGGTTAGAAGGACAGGAGGATATAGAAGAAAATAGGATTATGGGTGAAGCGAACACAGGATATACAGGTGAACAGGTCACAGGGAATATGGGTGAAAGAAGGGATTTGGGTGAAGAGAGATTTCTTAACTTGTTGGATGCACTAGTTCAGACACATCAACAAGCAGAATAGAGAGCTCAACAACAGAACTAGCTGTTGGACCTTTTGACTCAGATGATGGCTCCACAGATGGGGTTGATAGAATTGAAGCAAAGTTATAAAAGACAAAGTGAGAGTTGTCAAAATTATAGAGAGAGTCTGGAAAATTTAAAGTACTTGCGTGAGCATCCGGGGTGGTTAAGATCCATCTTAAAAAAGAAAGAAGTAAATGAAAAAGATTCTTCTAGTGCAAGAAACAATGAGAAACAAACAGATGAAATCAGGTTCATAGCAAATCATTCAAATGGAGATAGTGCCCTGATACATAAAGACCATTTGACAAAATTTCAAAAAGACCTTTTGGACATGCATGCAACTATTGTTGATGAGTTTGTGCATGAAGGGAATAACAAAACATTAGCCTTGGGATTGAGTTCAGATATTTCCAGTGATGATGGTTTAGATAGATATAGGTTGGATGATCATACGGAACCTTTGGAGAGGAGTGTTTATGAAGACATCAATGGTAGTGAGTTTGATAGTGACTCTCTCATAGAGAAAACCACTCACGGGGAGGACAACACGCACTTTATTTCTGAACAAAACAATCAGCCTTTTGACACATGGGATTTGGGTGTGTTGGCACCTAAGTATGATGGAAATCCTACACAAGATGAATTTCATTTTGATTGTGATGATGACCATAATGCAAGTATGGAGGATTGTATTGATGATTGTGATGAAGATCTTGAAACAAAATCTGATTTATCTTTGCACAGGGCTGACTTTGAGCAGAAGTTCAGGAACTTGGATGATTTGGATCTCCAATATATTGATGAAAATGATAATGAGGATGCATGAGAGACTTGGGACAACCTCGGAGTCATTAATGAAAGGTATAACCGTTCTGATTTTGATATTCATCAGAGCAGCAATTCTCTTGATTTGCATAAACATGATTGTAAGAATCAATTGGTGGTTGTTGCTAACCCATTGTTTGAGATTGGTGATCGTATGACATGGGACAATTCACTTTTTGAGCTGGGCGATGGAACAACTCTTGGTGAAAATAGTAAGGTATGGGATCTAGGAGAAGATTCAAAACTTAAGTTAGTGTATGGTTTTCAGCCTGCTAATGATTTGAGTTCACCTAATGAATGATTAGGTACCCTCTCGGGAGACCACCGAATATGAAATGTGCATCTAAGGAAAAAAATGAAGATTATATTTGGAGTGATATGACACTAGGAGCAAGCGGGATTATTTATACCTTATCTAAGTTGATGAGCAATATTGTATGCCTTCCATATGTAGTTGGAGAGATGGTTCCTTCATGGGATGTATTGACTCTTGGAGACTTTTACATTTATGTAACTCTTGAGAAAGGACCTAAACATGAAAGCTACATGTTTGACAATCCATCCCTTGGAATGTGTGATTTTTCATCATATACTAAGCTTCCTTTGGGATTAGTTTTGAAGACAAAAAATGCTCCTTGCACCTTAAATGTTGATGCCTTCATGGATGGGCTACATGAGGTTACTAAAGAAGACACAAATTTCTTTGATGCGCATGTTAATTTGGAAGGCACTTGGAGTCTTGGTATGCACCTTTCTAGCCACTATGTGATTCTATTGCTTCATCTACATGTGAATTGGAGAAAGATTCCAAGAAACAATTGGATCATTGATCAAATGGATACTCTTGGGAGTGCTCCTTGGCAAATAATGGCTCAGATTTTCAGTTGTCAGCTTGTTGATTGGTTGCAGGTCAGTCACTTCATTTTATGGTTTGCTCTCATTCAGGGGAGTTGGCACACTATTCTTTGTCAAGGAAGTGGGGTTTTCCTGTTGGTGATTGCTTGGAAGTGTTTCCCAAGCTTTTCTGAGTTGAAATAATGCAGCCCTATGCTTTCCACACATGCTTGTATTTGGGAAATTCATTGGTATTTCTGCTGTCCTCTGTGTAGCACACTTAAATCAGATTGTACCTTGCTGACTTCAGTCATGAATAATAGTGGTTATTGTTTACTTCAGTCCCTCCTAATTCAAAGAGTTCATCTTATGAAAGTATGTGTTGTAAACTTTCTCAATGATGGTTCTGGATAGCGAACTTCCACATGTTTTAGTTCATCCTTCAGAGACTCTTCGAATTGGAACAATGAGATATTTCACAAATCTTCGTGGTTGTGTCAATATAGTACAATGGAGGCATGATAGATCTCTGTGGTCCAGTGATAATGATCTTGTTGAACTCTTGCAAAGGATTGCTTTCCTTTTGGCAAGAATATCGAAGTTTGCATTTGCAGTTATGCCTCTATGTGACATCTTGACAAGGTATAATGAGGATTGGAGTTGTAGGAAAAATCTCAGACCTAGTATTGTTGTCCACTTTCTGATCAGCCTACACATGACCTCAGTTCTTGGACTACAATTGAGCTGGATGACTTCTCTAGACAAACACTTGAGTACTTTATGGTTGTGGTTGGTTGGTAGAAGTGATTTGATCATAGGAAATGACCCTTCAATTAAACTCCTACGTTTTTAGTAGGTTTTCAGATTGATTACCACTGGCCTTACATTTTCATGTTGGTTATGGAGACATCTTTTCTTGAACAAATGGTTGTTGAGCCTGCAAGCTACAGGGTAGTTGGTTGTGACTGTTCTTCTAGACAATATATTTATTTTTGCTTCCACTTTGGAAAGTAGCAGTCACTACAGATATTACATGGAGATGGTATGCATTCTTTCAGATGATGTCCCATTGATTGTAGTAGTTTGGGTGTGTTGGTGTGTTCAGAAACCTTACTTTAACACTTGGAGGTTAAGTGTCAATGTTATGATTTTAGTTGGCAACCACAGAGGGATTCCTTGGTTGGTAGATTGCAGAGTTGTGATGATGATTGATTTGCTTCATTTTTGGGATGTCATTAAGGGATTTCATAGATTTCATTCTTTATGGCAAAGCAGATTCTTTTCTCTATTGCCCAAGATTGTGATTGGCAGTAAATTAGTTGGTGTGGTTTTCACTGAGATGCCTTGGCAGGATATATTACATGGCATTGAGTTCAGCCCTCTTAGGCTTTTTAGTATGGGTGTTGATGGTGATTATGTCATGTCCCCATTTTAAGATAAAATTTTAATAATAATTAAATAATAGAATATTATTCAATAAATGATGATATATTATAATTAATATTAAAATATAATAAACAAGAAATAATAATAAAATATTTTTATAATATAAATAATAATTAAATGAAATATAAATAATAATAATATGATGTAATCTATTATTAATAAAATAAGATTTAAAATAAATAAAAATTAAATAATAATAAAATTACAATGAATGAATAAATAAATAAAATTAACTACAAGAGACAATATTGTAGAAAGTATGTTACCTTTCTAACTAGGATTTAGTAATAAATGATAATAAACATAAAATAAATAATATAAAATAAAATAATATAAATTAACTAAATCTAATGAAAGATTAAGAGATATGTAATAAAGAGATGTGACACCTTCAAAATAAGATATAAAAGGGAGGAAAGTTCATTTGAAAAAAAGGAAGGAAAATGAGGGAGTTCAAGAAGGATTAATGGAAGAGGAAAGCAATGTGAAGAAAATAAGGAAGTTACCTTTTCAAAAGGTAGCAATGGTGGAAGGATGTGACTCTTTGAAATTGTTTTAGTTATGAATGGCTGACTCTTCAAAAATAGTTGTAATTATGTAGTGTTGTGACTTTTTGAAAGGATTATGATTATGAAGGGTTGTGACTTTTTGGAAGGGTTTTAATTATGAAGGGTTGTGACTTTTCAAAAGGACTATGATTATGAAGTGTTGTGACTTTTGGAAAGAGGGTCAATTATGAAGGGTCACAACTCTTGAATTTGATGAAATGGCGTGACCTTTCAATCATATAGGTGGACAAACACAATCTATTAAGACCATGTGCAATGCATCTATTCTTGGAATCAACCAATACACGATTATAACATGAAACTAGGATAAGTAATATGAAGGGGACATTACAAGTGGTTTCAGAGCATGATCCTGCCATCCTGCAAGGTAGAATAGAAGAAGGTATAAAAAAGTTTGCCATGAAAGATTAATATAGAAGATAGAAGCTATGGAGCAGCGAACAACTTGTCACAGCCCTACCACCTAGCATTGCATCTATAAAAGAGAAGTCACTATTATATTGTATAAGGAGATCTACGATCGATAACGTCATAAAAAAATGTTGCGACAATAAACAAAGATAAGTTATTGTTTCAAATTATGCATAGTATTATTATGTTGAATATTAAAATAAATTTCATTATTTTAGATAAATTTATACGTATGATGATGTAGGCATTACTCAGGGCAGGAGATTAACCTGATGAGTAACATGTTGAAGAACATAGGATAGGGGGTTTGTGGAGGGAAAGGCAGAGTAATCCGGTCACATTGAGGTGGAGAGTCCCAAAATGGGTATGAACCATGAGAGAGCCTCTTGTAGACTGTTTCATGCACCCTAGGCACAATAATTCGACCATCCTACATTATAGCTTTCCTACGGAGTCTGCAATCAAGGGAGAACTGCTAGGACACTCTATTGCAGTACTAGTTAAGGGAAAGGCTATAAAGACATCTTATCACAAGTATCTTTCCTATGGAGTCTGCAATCAAGGGAGAACTGTTAGGACACCCTATTGCAGTACTAGTTAAGGGAAAGACGGTAAAGGTACCCCACTGTAAGTAGCTTTCCTATGGAGTATGCAATCAAGGGAGAACTGCTAGGACACCCTATTGTAGTACTAGTTAAGGGAAAGATAGTAAGGGCACCCTATTGCAAATAGCTTTCCTATGGAGTTTGCAATCAAGGGAGAACTGCTAGGACACCCTATTGCAGTACTAGTTAAGGGAAAGATAGTAAGGGCACCCTACTACAAATAGCTTTCCTATGGAGTCTACAATCAAGGGAGAACTGCTAGGGCACCCTATTGCTATACTAGTTAAGGGAAATACAGTAAGGGCAACCTTTCACAAGAACCTCTTTGATTCTTTAGACAGAGGAGATGAAGTATAAATAGATAAGAAAGACAAGCATTCCGCTAAGTAGACCACCTCGCGTGGATGCCTAACACCTACCACCGAGGCCAAGGGGGCCAATGTTCCACTCTTGGGCTTAGTACGGGATTGGCTTGGACTAACTTATCATGACTCAAGTTTTCCTTGAAGCTTATCTATACATATGTATGTACTTATGCTCATTTTGTGGTTGCAAGATTTATAATCAAAAGTATAAGGAAGAAATAAATTTTGTAAACCATTTCCCTAACCATAGCTCATTGCAAATTGTAAATTGTAGGGTTTAATCAAGAATGCGTGTAATTCATGTCTACATCGTGTATGCTTCGTGTCTTCATGCATTAATGTGTATACATTGTGTATTCTTTGTGTTTTCATGCATCATGTGTCTACTTCGTGTATTCTTCGTGTCTTCATGCATTGTACATTCATATATTCATGTGTATAGATCTCATATTTTCAAGTATATGTTCCATGGGTTCTACGTTGACCATGTTAGAATATAAGTTTTAATGAATCTGAGGTATGAATCTATATTGGAAATCATAAAGTGACACAAGTTATATTCAAGTTACGCAACAAAAGCTACTCACTTAAAAGGAGTTATGTAAAACCATCATTGCTTGAGGACAAGCAATTTGAGGAAGGGCAGATTGTCATGTGCCCATTTTAAGATAAAATTTTAATAATAATTAAATAATAGAATATTATTCAATAAATGATAATATATTACAATTAATATTAAAATATAATAAACAAGAAATAATAATAAAATATTATTATAATATAAATAATAATTAAAAGAAATATAAATAATAATATGATGTAATCTATTATCAATAAAATAAGATTTAAAATAAATAAAAATTAAATGATAATAAAATTACAATGAATGAATAAATAAATAAAATTAACTACAAGAGACAATATTGTAGAAAGTATGTTACCTTTCTAACTAGGATTTAGTAATAAATGATAATAAACATAAAATAAATAAGTAAATAAATAATATTATATAAAATAATATCAATTGACTAAATCTAATGAAAGGTTAAGAGATATGTAATAAAGAGATGTGACTCCTTCAAAATAAGATATAAAAGGGAGGAGAGTTCATTTGAAAAAAAAGGAAGGAAAATGAGGGAGTTAAAGAAGGATTAATGGAAGAGGAAAGCAATGTGAAGAAAATAAGGAAGTTACCTTTTCAAAAGGTAGCAATGGTGGAAGGATGTGACTCTTTGAAATTGTTTTAGTTATGAATGGTTGTGACTCTTCAAAAATAATTGTAATTATGTAGTGTTGTGACTTTCTGAAAGGATTATGATTATGAAGGGTTGTGACTTTTTGGTAGGGTTTTAATTATGACGGGTTGTGACTTTTCGAAAGGACTATGATTATGAAGTGTTGCAACTTTTGGAAAGAGGGTCAATTATGAAGGGTCACAACTCTTGAATTTGAGGAAAAGGTGCGACCTTTCAATCATATAGGTGGACAAACACAATTTGTTAAGACCATATGCAATGCATCTATTCTTGGAATCAACCAATACACGATTATAACATGAAAATAGGAAAGTGATATGAAGGGAACAGTACAGATTACTTTTCTGGGTTACATGAGAGGAGAGTGCAGTTTGAGCATGTTGGTTTGCTAGTTGTGATCAAAGTGGTGCAACATCAACATGATGGTTCCTTTATGAAATTGATTTGGAACCCTGGGATCACTTCGGTTTGCAGTTTAGTAGTAGCGCATGAGGAAGCCAATGTTGGCTTATTGGAGGTTATTCCTTTGGTGTTCAAGATTAGTTATTTTGGAGAGCAGTGGATAGAATTGGTGCAGTATTTGATTGCTCTTCGTTCGAGAGCTTTTCAAGAGATCACTTGTTCCGGTACCTTGCGGGATAGTGTTTTTAGAAAATGGTACTACAAATCTCCTAGGATGACTTGGGACCTTGGGATCATTCTTGGCTACAATTTTGATTAGTTTGATGATTATGGATTGCAATGGCATTGCATGAGGACAAGCAATCTTTGGGAAGGGCAGACTATAATGCCCCCTTTCTAGCACAAATTGTACGAGTTTGTCGTTAGCCTATTTCCCCTTAGTCTCGTAGGCTAACCGGGACATAAAAGGGACTTAGAGGCCGCCATTTGGCCTAGACAATTTCAATTCCAGGCCATTCTGAGGTGAGTTGAGGCAGTTTTGGGGGCACTTACTATTTATAGTAATTCATTATGAGCTTGTTGGACTTCCAGTTTCAGTGGCATGTCGATGGTAAAGTGGTAATATCGACAAGATCATTTATTTATCATTGATATAATTTATTATGCGTTTATAATGTTATTTTATAAAGTTAAATTTAATTATTTAGCTTTATTAATGCATAGTCTATAGTTTGTGAGAAATATTTAATTAAATGGCTCCGTTTATTTTATAATGCATTGGAAGCATAAGTAAAAGTTATTGGGGACATCAGTGAAGGAAATCATGTTACATGGCATGGAAATATTAAAGAAAAAACAATCATGATAAAATAGGGGCCGAAAAAGCAGCTGCAAGAAAATAGGACTGAAAAAGCAAAAATCCCGAAATTATAGGAAAGGGCATAAAAATGATTTTGTTTGTCCCACTGTAATGTCCCCTGTCAGGACCACCTTAATTTTCTTTCAATATATTTCTATATTAGGATTTTTGCAGACTAGTTCAATATAATTCCCTCCACCCTATTTTTCGGTGTTAATATTTCTCTATATACCTTGTCATGAGAAAAGGTGTGTCTTTTCATTTAATTAAATTTCATACTTTAACATTATTATTATAATGTAATATATTATGTGATATTATAATATAATATTATATCATTATTTATATATTTTTCTCTCTTTTTTTTTATTATTAATTATTCATTTATATTTTATTTATATAAATCTTATTTTGACGGGGATATCACAGTCCACTCCTCTCAAATTTTGCTTGTCCACAAGCAAAAATCATTTATACATAATTTCTCGGAGAGCCAATTTACAAAGCATATAATTGGATGCAAGAAGACATAAGGGACCCATGGACTATACATCTTAATGCATGAAAACACAAAGCTTACATGAAGTAAACACACGAGTGCATGAAACACGAAGTAGACACAAGGTAGACACATGAGTGCATGAAGACATGAAGTAGACACGAGGTAGACACATGAATGCATGAAGACATGAAGTAGACACAATGTAGACGCATAATACATGCATTCTTGATTAATGCCTAAGCTAGGGTCAAGAAAATGATTTACAAAATTTACTTCTTCAATAGAATCTTGCAACTACAAGTGATCATTACTACATACATGTATATATATAAGTTCCAAAGAAAATGTGAGTCTTGATAAATTACTCCAAGCCAATCCCGTACTAAGCCCAAGAGTGGACTTTGGCCCCCTTGGCCTCAGTGGCAATTAAGCATCCGCACGAGGTGACCTACTTAGCGGGGTACTTGTTTTGTTCAGCTCTTATTATTATTCTTAGTCGAGAAGAACACTTAGGATGTAAACAGATTGCTTAGGCACCAAACTCAACGGTTTCCTCCAAAGTTTATAGATCCAAGCCCTTAAGCCTTTCTTGGGACTTGCCTGCAAGGCAAGGCGCTCGGGGTCGCTGATCCCTACCCTATCTTGGGAATAGCCGATTGGTTGGATTTACACTAGCCTCTCCTTGAATACACCTTTGTTCTCTCTTATCAGCTTTAATACCAATCGTAATGTTCCCTGATAGGATTAGTTGTTCATCTTTAACACTCATATCCAAGCCTTATTACTAATTCAGCTCAAGGCGAAAGGAGTTGATGTTATCCAAGTTGCCTAGACACCACTATCAATGAATTCCCTCAAAGTTTACAGATCCAAGCCCTTAAGCCTTTCTTGGAACTTCCTGCAAGGCACTTGGGGTCGCTGATCCCCACCCTATCTTGGGACAAAGAGCCATTGCTTGGAATTTACACAAGCCCCTCCTTGGTAACATCACATCCTTCCTTTCTTAGCTTAATAGCAATAGACTGAGTATAAATACATATATTTATATAATTCTGATTTAGTTATCAATAGTATTGGTAATGTCCCTTGATTGGGTTTAGTCCAAATTAATACGAATTAAGGATCTTACTATCCATGGTCATTACATTCATGCTAACCTTATTATTATTTTAGTTTAAGAAGGATGTTTTGGATGTAATCAGATTGCTTGGACACCAATCCTCAATACACTCTCCCTCAAAGTTTACAGATCACGCCCTTAAGCCTGTTTTGGAACGATGCCCTCAAGGCGCTCGGGGTCGCCGATCCCCACCCTATTTTGGTAATAACCTATTGGCTGGAATTTACTCTAGCCTCTCCCTGAAAACATCCTTGACATCTCCCCTTAAATAAAATGATAGTAAGTCTCAAGCATTCAATTTCTAATGTATTCATTGATTAGTTTTAACCATTAAATAATAGTCTCCAGTCTGTGTACCTACCTGGAACAACAGTATGATGGTTATAGATATAATTTGCTTGTAAATGGTACTTATATCTGATTGATACTTGTTGAATATATATATTTATCAGTAGACTGATCAACTGCTCTGAGTCTCAATGTCTCATATATTGTGAGTGCCTTGACCGCGACCTTGAATCTCGATGATTTTTTTATTTTTATTATTTTCCTGTTGTTTGGTGTTGCTTATGTAATCCGCCAACTCTGCTTTTAAGTAATAATGAAGTTTTAATTACTTTATTGTTCTAACCCCTTATTATTGTCTTTTTCTCCTTGTTATCGTATTTGTCTACTTCTTGTATATCAGTCACTGTGCATCTATATCTACCGCTGATCCCTTCATTATAATATATGTCTGCGAGTATAGTGAATTCGTATATTACAATGTCTGTCCTTGTTTATCCCTTATATTCTATCGTCTTCAAATCAAGGATGATAATGCCGTAGTAATTCAGGCATATGTGTTTTCCCATGTGGATCGTCGGCTCTATGTGACTTCCGATATTGAATATGTATGATCATAAATGAACAACACTATACATACCGATGCATAATGTTCTGGTCTTATAATCTGAGTGCCCTGATTACTCTAATGGTATTGCTTGACTGTGTCAAAGATATAAGTATATTAAATATATATTGTCGATGTAGGATTGATATACGTACTGCTTTATTTCCTTCCTTTTCTTCTCTATTGTTTATTATTATTATTATTATTATTTTGTTTTTTATTTATTCATTTTCACTTTTTATAAAGGATGAGGGTATTAATAGAGGTTGCCCAAAATTGTCTTCAGTAAATTTCAAATGATATAATTTTTCCCTCGAAATATTTAGTGGCCTTGTCCTTTATGCAATGATATTGACCATGTGGTGGAAATGGTCTTGTAATATCCCCTTCCTATTGCTTTTTGTGATGATTCATTTCCTTTTCTCATCTCTTCTTTAAAGAGTATGAATTATGTTTATAATCTCTTTCTTCATATCAGTATCCATACTTCTCCCCCACTCATAACATCTTTATAATCTCTTGATTCGATGATGCCATAACACTATTTATTTACCATCTATCACGCCCTTTCAGATTCCTGATGCAATTAGTCTTGGAAAGGCATATATAATGATTATATAATATTATACTTGGCCACACGATGAGTTTGCTAATTATTAATAATATTTGCTGAACGTTTCCATGTATCATATCTTGGTTCATTTTATACTTAATTCCTAACTCCACGACACCATGGTCTTACAACTCCTCAATCTCATCTCTCTCATAGGGACATCGATTATTTATACAGTCTTATGTGGCCTCCTGAATACTCTCTGTGATAATTGTTGTCTCCTCTTCATGGCAAATTTAATGGTTGGAAATGCCAGCCTAATCCCCAACAGAGAACATATTGAATAGTTCAAAATATTCAATGGTCATCAATCACTGGAAAGTGCTCACTGTAAACGATATATCTTGATTAGGATTCGGTGTGAAAAAAATCGATATTGTTTCTTGCAATCTTTAAAATATCGCCTTAAACTCTTCCTTTCGTCCTCCACTATCTGCGTAGTGATCGTATGTATCTATCTGCTGTATATATTATCTATCCTCCATACGTATTGCCAAATTTGGAATATAATATATTTACCCTCCAATCGTGTGCGGATAAGCCTCCATATCTCCCATTTTGAAGTGCGATTCATTCGAGCATCTCGTCTGTGTGTTTGAATCCACTTCCATAGTGATCCCTGATTCAGGTCCAACTATGGTCGATTCCAGATATGTATTTTGATTTCATTTGAAATGGTGACTGTATTGGCATTTACATATTAGGATTTCATTTTTTTCCACATGAGCTTTAATGGTGACATCGATTTGTTATCCATGCATATCTGTGTTGTATTCTATGATCCCCTATGTTTGTCTGTAGCGACAATGTACATGGGTGTCTATTCTGCATGCTGGTTTGTTTTCTTCCCCAATCGCGGCTGAGTTTTAATAATTATCACCATTGAGTTGGATATATGGTTCCTTGTCTTTCTTCCATATCTCCCATTCCCATTATTGTCCATGTACATTCAATTGCTGATGTGGTGACTCCCAAATATGATTAGTACTATCCCTGCAGGATGGCAGGATCATAGCTCTGATACCAATTGTAATGTCCCTTGTTAGGACCACCTTAATTTTCTTTCAATATATTTCTAGATTAGGATTTTTGCAGACTAGTTCAATATAATTCCCTCCACCCTATCTTTCGGTGTTAATATTTCTCTATATACCTTGTCATGAGAAAAGGTGTATCTTTTCATTTAATTAAATTTCATACTTTAACATTATTATTATAATGTAATATATTATGTGATATTATAATATAATATTATATCATTATTTATATATTGTTCTTTCTTTTTTTTAATTAATTATTCATTTATATTTTATTTATATAAATCTTATTTTGACGGGGATATCACACCCACATTATCAAGGTGGGTGGCTGAGCTCTTGGAAAGTGTTATAAATGATATTGAATAGCTCTCTTTCAGCATGCATAGATAATATATGAAAATTGGTGAAATTGTGGAAATTTTCTCTCTAGAGCTTGGAGGACGAAATCCCTCTATGCTAGCATTCTTCTCGTTGTTGCAAGACACAGCCAGAAGGATTGCAGTACGGATTTGCAAGGTAAAATCTTATTGATATATCTTTTTGTTGCTGAGATTGGAGTTGTCAGGAAAGATACGTTTGGAAGTAAGGGTTTGTGTTTGTAGCTTGTTTTGAATGAACTAAATGGGCTGTTAGAAATCTGCTGGAAGCAACTGCTGTGATTAGAATATTTGATTGAATGTGGTGCTGGCCGTACCAGACTCAGATACTGGAGGGCAGATTTGAATAGTCTACAGCCTTAATCATCTGAAGATCCTTAAGTGTTTGGCAGTACAAGAGCAGAGATAACAAGGGGAAGACGTCTAAGTCCGGAAACAGTAGTTGTGAACTGTTGCTGCTGAAGGTGAGATGTATAGGAATGGTAAACATCTCAGAGCTGCCACAAGACTTTGGGAGTACATAATGCTGTATAAATGAAGCAATGCAAGGGTCTGCAGTTACACAGAATGATGTACAAGATTAGAGATTGATCTAGCAAGGGCAGCGAATTTGGTGTGCAAATACTTATTGTAATGTCAACAATCACCTTGAATTTATATATATGTAAGCAAACTGTTGTAATGTTCTCAGAGTTAATGTTAGAATGAGATATATAACTATGTAAGTGTCTTTCCTTATTGCTGTTATTGCATCGTATTGTATTATGTCATATTCCATATCTATTTCACTCTATTGAAAAAATCCAAACAAATTCTGAAAAACAACAAACTCAGTGGTCCATTGCAAGCAAACTGTTTGACAAAATTCCTGTGAGCAGAAAAGGACAAAAAAATAATAGAACAAGGCAGCCCCTTACACCTTGTAAGGAGTGGCTTAGTATACAAAGCATATAATTGTGGGGAGGGTTTTCTCAATGACAATAATACACATAAGAGAGTGGGTCAAGGAGAAGTAAAGTTGGTTTTTAGTGATGATATAGTGAAATAAATCATTGATGTATTGTATTTTTTAAGTTTAGCAATAAATTCAATTTTTGTTTCCAAAATGAATGATTTGGGGTGCATGAATCTTTTGAGAAGTGTGGTTATATGTTGACCAAAGGAAACTTGGTGCTAGGTAGTGGCAAGTGATATGAAACTTGGTTTAGGTTGGAAGCATCAACATTTTGTAACTCTATGAATGTAATTAAATACTTTTTTCTTGTAAATTGTGGCACCATAGGCATAGACTGGGTCACATTTGTGAAAGGCATTTTAAATTTTTTACTAATAAAAAGATGGTGGAGGAGTATATTGATGATTTTGACTTTTGTGAACATTGTATGTTTGGCAAACAACATAGAGTCTCTTTTAAATTTGGTAATTCTAGAGCAAAACAATTTTTAGAAGTGATTCATAGTAATGTGTTTGGTCCTATGGATGTTCCTTCCATTGGTGAATCTCTCTATTATGTTATTTGTATTGATGACTTTGCAAGCTTTGACTTGGATTTACTTTTTGAAGCACAAATCTGCCACGTATCCTAAGTTTAAAGAATTTAAAGCATTGATAGAGAAACAAATAAATGGGAAAGTAAAGATTTTGAAGCAAGATAATAGTGGTTAGTACTTCTTTCAGGAATTTGATGATTATTGTAGATATGTAGATTTTGTTAGATAGAAGAGTTCATAACAAAATGGAGTTCTAGAATGGATGAATAGAACCTTAATGGATATGTTGGAGCAGCCAAGATCAGCAAGTGAGAAATGAGATAAACTTCCACAAAAGCCTATTGGACATAAAAGCCAAAATATGATATTCAAGAGATTATGAATATGTACAAAGAGCCATGCATATATAGGCAAGGGTGTGAGGTTGAGAAGGTAGGAATGATTCACCCTCCAAAGGTGCAACACTTATGAGAAAAATGACATATGCTCATGCAAGTGGCAAGCCAAGATGCAATAGGTGTCTCCTAAAAGGGAGTACACATGTCTACACCACATGAGGTGAGACAAAGTCATGAGAAGGCCTAAATGAGCTTAAGCTAGGTGTGAATAGGTCTATGCTAGTAAAGGTGATACCCTAACTAGGTAGATGAGATGCTATTTATAATAACACCCCCCATAAGTGCAACTTAGAGAGAAGTAATACAAAGGTGATGATGGGTCCTGGCTACTAGGCCATGTGAGGTACCCATGTACAAACAAACTTCTCATAAACAAAGAAAAGGAGAAAACCCAGCAGGAACAAAACTCCTCTCCAAAAGAGGAATGATGCATGAAAATGTACAAGTGAAGTAGAAGAGAGATAGATGGAGGACTCAAACTCCCCCGGGACTACTATTACAAAAGTACATGAAAGATTCCCCCCATAGGAGAGAGAAGACAGAAGGTCATTTGACCCCCCCAGAAAATGTAAAATCATGAACTCCATGAGAGGAAATGCTTCCTCCCAAAATTGATATGAGAAGAGAAACCATGCAGTTTTCTCTCAAAATACCTCCTACAGTACTGGCAGATGCTTGACATTGGATGTTGAAGATGATCCACGATTTCTGAAGAGTGATTCTGCCCTTGGGAAGATAGAGAACAACATAAGTGTGCACAGGATCTTCTCATTTTGGATAGGAACATACATTCAGAAAAGTGTGTTTCTGAATGATGCACAAAATCCAAAGATGAATATGATGCCTTCGAAGAATGCTCAATGATCTCCAAGCCAATGTTGTCATGTGACAAAGATTTGGGAACAGGGACCATAGATGTATGGTGATAACTGGACCCATAAGAATTTGATAATGGTGCATAAGGCGTCAAGGTAGATGATGACTGAGTCTGACATGTGGACTCATGAATAACTACAAAATCTGTCATGATAGCAACTGATGTAAGCAAGGCAAGTGCAACAATATCTGAAGGCAACGGTGATGCAGCTTCATCGAAGCTGACATTGAATAGAAAACAAATGCCCTCAATAGTGTGATCTTCCAAATCTGCAATGTGGGACTCTACAAACAAGGTTACAATGTATGATAGATATGCATCCCAATGTGGCGGATTTGGAAACACGATGCCAATGTTTTGGTGCTTAGAATTGCTGGAAGCCATGGAGATAGCAATGCTGGATTTGGATGTAGCTTTAGGAGATGAAAACATGATTATTTATTCTATGTCAAGTGGACATGCTGTATCTGTATCATGATGCGGGATCTCACATGTAATCATAGCAGGATCATGCAAGAATGGAGAAGTATGCGGGTCTCCATACAATTCCTAAAATTTGATCTATAATGCACATGGACAATCAATATCCATAATGCCATACAAAATGACATATGTTACATATGAACTGATCAATCCAACAATATGATCATGAGTATTAAACTACTTATTCTTCTCAGATTGTTTACTTAGTTCAGGGACAAGTCCATCTAGATATGGTATGAGGTTATGATGCCTGAGGTGAGACAAAGTCATGAGAAAGGCTAAGTAAGATTAAGTTACGTGTGAACAGGTCTATGCTAGTGAAGGGATTGTTAGTATATTTCAGATTGTCCCAAGGAATATGATTAATCTATAGAGATCTAACAAAACTAAGCACAGGATATAGAGAATTAAGAACAAGGAGAGATAGTACCCTGATTGTATCAATTGAAGTTGACTGTGAGGGTCTTCAAGGTTAATCCTTCAACTTGACTTTAATCTGATCCAATCAGATGTATGACATCTCCTCTATCTATACGGATCTAGGTTTGAAATGTCAAACCAGATCTGCCCTTATTTGATGGTCTAAATATCAGATATTTAGACCATGAATATGCAAGTGTAATATCAGATCTGTGGAGGCAGCTCGTAGCTCTTTTCTTCACTCGGATCTGCACTTGAATGTTGGAAATTCAAACCTCTGTTTATGTTGTCAAGGAATTTGCTGAAGCACAAATGATTATATTCGCTCCTTAGAATATAATCTAGGATCTAAATCTCTGCTTTCAATCGCTCAAATGGTAATCCAAAACGCTGCTTCTAGTTCGCCCTAGAATGATCGCTGTTCCAGATTTAACTTAGAATGGTTGCTGCTCCAAACTTACCCTTGAATGATCGCTGCTCCAGAATAGTCGATTCTTGGGAGAAGATATATGTTATGTTTTTGATATATCTTTCCTAGAATCGATCAGCATATATATATGAGTTTGTAATTAATCTTAACACCCTTCCAAGAAGGCCGACTTGGCCTAATTATGGGCCCTCAATTAATTAACGTCATATTTATTGAAATACTTGCATTTTATAATAATACTCTTATTATTATAAAATCGCACAAGGGTATAATTAATAACATTTAATTATTAATTTATTTGTCCAATTTGATCTTGGCCGAAAGGCTATAATTATTAACACTTCCTCTTAGTCTTGAGGGTAAGATCAAACTATAGATCCCATCTAGACCAAAACACACCTTTAACTATCATCCATGATAGTGAAAACAAAAACATAACCATCTCGGATACCCTATCCTGAGATGTCATAGATACCATATCTATGAAGGTAGATCCTATCTACCACAAATCCATATGAAAATCATCTTTCCATGGTAAATCTCAAGATGTTCACCAATCACGAGTCTCCGTGACTCAAAGCACAAAACATAACAAAAGGATGGATTCCTTATCCAATGATGCCATAGATCTCTCATCTATGATAGTAGATCTCTATCTACAAGATGTAATGAGAACACAAATGTTCTTCATTATTCCTCAACAACACATCTCATATTCATATGAGAAACATCATATCATATGATGCTTACTACCCAAATGTGGATTTCTTAGATCCACCGGTCTCCATGACCCAAGAATATCAAGTCTATGATATTCATGATAACATCAAGTCTATGATGTTTATCAACCATAAGTGATATCAAGTCCATGATATCAAATAATCAATTTGTGAATTTCCTAAATACACTAGTCACCTTGACTCTTTTGAATATCAAGTCCATGATATTCAAGGTAGTATCAAGTCCATGATACTTTCCAAACACAAGTTATCATCAAATTCATGATGTTTTCTATCCAATTTGTGGATAACTAAATCCACAAGTCCTCTTGACTCAACCAATAGAATATCAAGTCCATGATATTCATGGTATCATCAAATCCATGATGTATACCAACTAATCTGTGGATAACTGAATCCACGAGTCACCAAGACTCAAGAAATGTCAAGTCCATGACATCAAACCAACATCAAGTCCATGATGTATAGAGCATTGGTCTAATGAATATCAAGTCCATGATATTCACCAAGTGCTCAGAGTAATGACCTATCGACATCAAGTCCATGATGTCCACCAATTTACTTAGATGTGGATCTCTGATCCACGAGATATCAAATCCATGATATCCTCGAGCATTGGTCGAACGAATATCAAGTCCATGATATTCACCAAGTGCTCGGAGCAATGGCCTCCAGACATCAAGTCCATGATGTCCACCATATACTTAATTGTAGATCCCTGATCCAAGAGATATCAAATCCATGATATCCTTGAGCATTGGCCTAACGAATATCAAGGCCATGATATTCACCAAATGCTCGGACTAATGGTCTCCTGACATCAAGTCCATGATGTCACCATATGCTCAACAATGGATCCCTGATCCATGAGAAGAATATCAAGTCCATGATATTCTCTAAGTATCCAATTCATAAGAAACAACTTAGCCATATGCATAGATGTAATAAAATGAATTAGACACAACCAAATGTATCTTAGAATCAAAATCTCATCTCATGAATCCACATAAGTATAAGAGTAACCAATATGATCATAAGATTTAAGTTCAATGTAAAGAAAATGTGTTCACATATAGAACCACATGTAATATAGTCTCAGCTATAATCAGTAAATATAGACTCAACTATAAAAAGAAAGTATGATCCATTCATACACAATAATCCACAAGCTAAAGTATACAAATGACTTATGCTCCATACATTCACATTAAGTAGCCAAATGTAATAACCAATATCCAAATGCAGTTCTCTCATAGAACAAGCATAATTCATAAGCATAAGAGTAATCACATAAGTCTCACCACATAAGAGTAACCAAGTTTGTCCAACATGTAACTAGGTGCAATGTGATCACAACAAGATGCAATATAGTTCCTTCTATAAGGAAATGTTTCCACACATATATATATGATCAATAGCAGAGCATATATAAAGGATAACATATGTCCATCTAACTGTAAGATATAAAAATGTGGATGGGGTCCTAGAACAATAGTTTACACATAAAAGAGACCCCAAAGCCAATATTTTACACATACATTTGAATTGTAAGGGAAATATTTGAAATTAGATAAAATAAGATACATACCTCATGATGAAATTAATTTGGAAATACCTGTTTTCTGGTGTCTGTGTACAGTTTCGGGCAATTCTGTAACTTGTCCCAGACTGGAAATGCCGAGACGAAGAAAACCCATAAATCTTTTATCTTTCTGACAGCAAGTAGCCTTTGACCCTCATAAAAGGTCAAAGGCTACATTTTTATTCTGAAGGTCGACTTTGACTTTGTTCCCAAATCTCGGAAGTTCGGCGAAAAGGGTATCCAAATCCAAGCTCAGATTCGTAGTTCCGCACCTGTACCTGCAAGAAAAATGGTTTTGTTTGTTGGTGTAGGGGTTTGCCTTAGTCAAACCCTGGTTTGGAATCAACTTTAATATTGAAATTGAAATGGAGAATGCTAGCAAGTAGTAGAAGTAGATCTAACAACGAAGCTATGACATTCAATAGATATGCAAATTGTATTTGAAATGTAATCAAGTATGTTAATATGAAAGCTTGAACATAACATCAACAAATGTAAATCAAACCTCCATGATTGTATGCTTGGAATCCACCTTGAGGGAAGAATGAATGGATCTTGAAGATGAACAAAAGGATCTTGAAGGAAGATCACACCATCATGATGGCTAGATCTAGGGTTTGAATGATGAATCTTGCATGCTTGAACCAAATCCCTTCAATGGCTTGAATACTTGAATCCTTGATCTTCAATGGAGAATTTGAGTGGAGAAGAGGACTTGAATGGATGATTGGATGCTTGCTTGATCACCTTGAGAGCTTGAGAGAGGAGATTGCAAACTTGATGCCTTGATCATGAAATTGCTTGGAAACTTGATGGATAAAATGAGAGAGGAAGGCCTTTTTTTATAGTGATCTAGGGCACAATCCTCTAGAGGGGCCACCTTGGGGATTTAAATTCCAATTAGGCCTCAACCCTTTAGGAATGGACCTAAATCAAATATAATTTAAGAGTTTAACGTTTCGGAGACCAAAACAGCCGACTTGGAAGCGGGAAAACAAATATCCCCGAAACCCGACACCCGAAAATCAAGGAAATTTGAAATCTGGATAGGGGGTCAGGGTCGAGGTCGATCCTGACCAGGTCAGGGTCGAGGTCGACTTTGACCCCATAAGGTTGACTTTGACCTTGTGGTCAAAAACCTCAGGATCCTGACTCAGAATGCTAGGAAATGCAGATATGAAGTGAAAATCAGTGACAAATAGAAGTAGAATGAGGAGAACAAGTATGATCCGAGCAAAGAGCTGATTCAAGGTGCCTGACATGACCCAGACTACTCACTCAGAGGGCTAAACGCTCTTAACATGGAACTGCTTCCATTTTAAGATGATACACTAACGTATGCTCCCATGCATACAACAACATTATCTCTAAGTATCATAATGTATGTTCCCAAAAATATGCCAATTGTAACATACACAACATATGCCAATGTAAGTGTGTTCCAACATTCATTAACTAATAATGTATGCACCCATGCATCAATAAAGAAAATAGTTAATCAGTTATACTAACAATCAGCTGTGTATTTTCCCATAACAGCGTAAGGTATAATAGTATAACTGTTCATAATGTAATGTATGCTCTTCATGCATAGCAGAAAATATGTTGCTAATCAGCTGTGTATGACCCCATACATAAGTAAAACATATACTAAGCTAAAGTATGCCTCCATGCATACAAAACAGAAATATGTCAATGCAAAGTATGCTGCTATAGCAAGTAATCAATATGACATAAGGAAGGAGTTCATAACACAAAATTAAGTGAGCCCATGAATGAACTCCCTTTTAAGCCACATACCCATAATCAAGTCATACCAAGGTATATGTTACTCAAGGTGACCTACTCCTTTTGGATAATCCTATCTTCTCCCTCTAACAAGATCAAAACTCCCTCTCAAGGTGTGTTTCTTGAATCTAACCAATAACTGAAGGGCAATCTGAAAATATGCCTTAAGAGAAGATAATATGCACTAGGAGGTCAACCAATAAATAGAAGACAACCAAAGTAAAACATATGCCAATATACAGCCAAAGCCGATGTATGAGCCTATACATCAAAAGGCTAGCAATCTGCAGTGAATGTCCCTTTATGACAGCGTAAAAGATAACATATGCCAAGGCAAGGTATGTTGTCAATAAGCTAAGCAAACATTCCAAATAGTTTATCCAATCAGCTATTAATGAAGAATCATATTCTCTAGAGATAATTCCACACATACATGCCAAGGTAACCAATGAATCAATGCTGTAAAATTGATATGCCAAGTGTACTTCCTACACATTAATAATGCTAATGCAGATGCATAAAACTAGTATGTGTATACCAATGTGAAATAGTTAATGTTCCCATACATCATATGCCAAACAATATGCATCCCATCTAGTTGTACTAATAGCATATGATCAATTAGATATGCAAGGTATCAACTATGATACTAACTAGCTATGATCTACTCCCTCTAGATCAATAAGGAAAGACAATTTAAAATTTAAAATATGCAAGAACCTTGAGTTCTACCCATGTCTTCCCAGCCAATGAGAACTAATAAGTTTTCCATAGAAGGTAACCAATTGTAAATCAAAACCCTTATTACAATTTTCAGACCAAACCCCGGTTGCCATGAAGTTCCTTAGTTTTGAAAGAGTTAGACTGAGATTCCTAAATCTGAAATTAGATCTTTTACTCTACCAACGCTCTGATACCATGTTAGTATATGTCAGCTTGTCCCAAGGAATATGATCAATCTATAGAGATCTAACAAAACTAAGCACATGATATAGAGAATTAAGAACAAGGAGAGATAGTACCCAGATTGTATCAATTGAAGTTGACTGTGAGGGTCTTCAAGGTTAATCCTTCAACTTGACTTTAATCTGATCCAATCAGATGTATGACATCTCCTCTATCTATATGGATCTAGGTTTGAAATGTCAAACCAGATCTGCCCTTATTTGATGGTCTAAATATCAGATATTGAGACCATGAATATGCAAGTGTAATATCAGATCTGTGGAGGCAGCTCGCAGCTGTTTTCTTCACTCGGATCTGCACTTGAATGTTGGCAATTCAAACCTCTGTTTATGTTGTCAAGGAATCCGCTGAAGCACAGCTGATTATATTCGCTCCTTAGAATATAATCTAGGATCTAAATCTCTGCTTTCAATCGCTCAAATGGTACTCCAAAACGCAGAATAGTTGATTCTTGGAAGAAGATATTTGTTATGTTTTTGATATATCTTTCCTAGAATCGATCAACATATATATATGAGTTTGTAATTAATCTTAACACCCTTCCAAGAAGGCCGACTTGGCCTAATTATGGGCCCTCAATTAATTAACGTCATATATATTGAAATGCTTGCATTTTATAATAATACTCTTATTATTATAAAATCGCACAAGGGTATAATTAATAACATTTAATCATTAATTTATTTGTCCAATTTGATCTTGGCCGAAAGGCTATAATTATTAACAAGGATATTCGAACTAGGTAGATAAAGACACTAATTACACTAACATGATTGACCTAGAAGCATATTGGAACAATGTTTATGGGCTGAGATTGTAGACACTTCTTGTGATTTGATAAACAAATCTCCCAACTTTTGCCCTAACTAATAAAACAACATATTATGTATGGATGTATAAAAGACTATTGATTTCTCATTGTAAAGTATTTGGTAGTGAGGCTCGTGACATGTTCCAAAAGATAAACTATCTAAGCTAAAGTTCAAGGCTAGCAAGTGTTTTGTTGTGGGTTATTGTAAGAATATAAAAGGTTTTAAGCTTTGGGATCCTACAAAATTGAACATTGTTTATTCTAAGGATGTTGTTTACACAGAGCTTAGAGTTTTTGGAGATGTTGAATGGCCTCGGGAAAAATCAAAGAAGATTGTGCATCTTGAAACTAAAAAGAAGAGAAGAAAAATGTATGTGCAGAACAACTAGAAGATGGATAGGTCTAGAGGAGAGTTATTACTGAAAAACAATTGGTGCTTCTTATCATAATGATGGTCCCAACCGGTGCTGAGAGGGGAGGGGTGAATCAGCACCCAATAAAACTTAAAGACACTCTTAGATCCACTAACCATTACTGCATGCAAAACATATCCTATAAAAGAAATGAACAACACAAAATCACAGCAGCATAGAACACCAGATATATCACGTGGAAACCCAAAATGGGAGAAAACTACGGTGTGAGTAGGAACTCACAAATTTTGCACTCTTTTGAAGTGCGCCCTGTGAAAAGCCTTCCTTGTTAAGGGATTACAAACACACTATTAGGTGCGACCCGATTAAGGGATTTAGAATAAGGCCTATTAAAGTCTGCATTGTCAAAGGACTTTAAAACATCAACTAGATGTCACCCGGTTAAGGGATTTAGTACAAGGGACCTGTTAATGTCCCCCCACATACTGGAATTTGGCTATTGCAATTGTTAGAGAGCAATAGAAGGGTTGATCCTTTTAAGTGGCTTTGCAGAGCCTGATAAGATCACTGTTTCATTCACTAAGAGTCATCATTGGGCACCACTGGTATGCTCTCCTTAGGTAACTGTGCTTCCTTGCACACTCTCCTCTTTTTTTTCTTCTTCTCTTCTTCTTTTCGCTTTCTTTTGCAGTAGCTTTTATCAGCGTGTTGTTTCACTCTTTCTTTTGGCAGAATGAAGGCAAATGATTTTCTTTGCTAACTAAAGAATAAATACACTTCCTGTAGAGTGTGGGACAGCTGTACAGAACGAGAAAGATGCGCATGTCGCTCAAATCAAATTACAAAAGATCTTCCCGCTCTTTGTTGTTGCGATCTCCGTGAAGATCTCTTTTTGATCCACCATCTAGCTGTGTTTTAGTCATGAGAGGAAACATCAAATGCGTGTCACAAGCTTTCCCATAATAGAAGATCCGTCATGAATCCATCATTCAGTCATGTTTCAGTCTTTTAAAGGAAACATTAGATGCGTGTCACATACTTTCCCTTAAAAGAAAAATCCTCCATGATTTGTGCAATAAATCACAGTAAAAGAATCTCCTTAGTAGCCTTCAACTGTGCCTTTCACCGGTCTTTTCCTTAACAGAAAATCCTATGTGATTTGTGCAACAAATCTTGGTAGAAGAGTCTCCTCAGTGTCCATCAATTGTGCCTTTCATCGGTCTCAATGATATCTTAACGATCGTTGGTGACTGGTTTACACCTTTCCTATGCAGTGTTTTGGTCTCTGTCTTCACCAGTCACTTCTCTGTTCTCTTCTACATCGATCACTGCTCCGGTTATTGACTTCACTGGTCACTTTCTTACTTCTCCTGTCACTGTCTTCGTCGGTCGCTTCTCTGAGCAGTAAGTGAATTACTGGACAACACTGAGCTTATCACCGTGTCACCGGTTTCCTAAACATTTTCTCTTGTCACCTGTTCCCTAGCATATGGACATTGTTAGTGTAGACATCCGTCTACTGGTTGATCCTTACCGGTAATGCCAACACATACCTTTGAGAAGGTCCATTAGACAATGAAAGCCAATTGAAATGTATAACCCATTTGATTTCTATTTTATCCTTGCATCATCATATATTAAGTCCATGAAAAAAGTATTCTTGCATTATCATGTACTGACAATGAACCTAGGTTCGTAAATGAATCTTTATCTTTAGACACGTATGATTCTTGATTGGTGGCCATGAAAGATAAAACAAAGGCCTCAGATAGATGTGAAACTTAGTATTAGGAAATTGGTGTCTCAACCTTGCATTCTCAAAAGGTTACTTAGATCGGTCCAAAATTTTACCCAAAGCTTCAAATGGACTAGATAAGCATGCCGGTAAACTTTCGTTGCAAGATCATGTTCAAATTTGAAGATAATGAAGTTTTTGTTTTCAAAAGTTGCGACGAAAGTTTCATAGTCAAATTTGAAGGGCTTATAGGCTCCAAAACAACCTAAAAGTATTTGTAACTAGTGTAACGAGTTGTAGATTTATAGAGCACGTCACAAGCTTTCCAATGCTTCAAATAGTTTGTCAATCAAACACTCGGTTCAAAAGTTATGGCCTCTGGAAGTTGGGTCTCCTGAAATAGGAAATATAAAAACATGTTGGATACATATATGAGTTGTAAAAGGGAGCTACACGTGTTGGTGTGTGTTTTGACACATCATAGGCCATCTTGGATTGGAGATAAGATGGACGCCACTTTTTGGGTGGTTTTAGCCCATGATTTTGTAATACCGTTTGATGGCTTCATGTATTCTATCTCCTATATATTAGGTGCATAAGATGGAGGTTCTGTGTAAGAGTCATATAGCTATTGAGTTACCCCCAGATCTTCAGTTGGTGACGCTCTTGTGAGAAGCTTGCTCTGCAAGTATATTGTAACTTGTTGATTTTTGAATAATATATTGGGCAACTTTTGGAGTGTGGGATTTTTCTCCGAAAAGGGTGTTCTCCGCATAAATCACTGTTTTGTGGTATGCATGCTATTTATTTTTATTTTTGTTAAGTTTCTTAATAGTTGTGAAGATCTGAGAAAGTTTTGCACTACCCTCCTCTCAAGGTTAGTGTAGGAAGTTCTACTACCTTAATTCCCTTACAATTGTTAGTAGAGCTTGATCACCTTTGGTATTAGTTGAGTTTTTGGGTTTTTTGAACTAATCCAGATTTGAGTGAGCTTGTGGAGAAGATACTTCATGATCTTTTCATAGGAATTTTCAGATGGCAAGTTTTCTAGGGAGAATAGAGGTAGAGAATTTTTTTGGGAATAATTTTGAAATGGAGAAGTTGAAGATGGAGAATCTATTAATAGATTGAGATATGTGAGATGTTGATGAGAATGTCTTGAGACCTATAGATTTGACTGAGGATACCAAATATGATGTTATGGACTGTAAAGTCAAGGGTCTAATTCGATTGTGCCTGATTGACTTTGTTTTGATCAATGCCCATGAAGAGGCCTTTGCAAGTAAACTATGGATGAAGCTTGGTAAGATGTATCAAGCAAAATCTTTGGTGAATAAAATTTTCTCAAGGAAGAAATTGTATTCCTTGAGGATGGAAGAGGGTGAACGAATTTTAAACCACCTAGAAGCATTCAATATGTTGGTAGCTTAATCGAGATCTTGTTATGACTATTGGCAATACTTGTGTTATTTTGAAGATCGAAGATGTGGTGGGTTCTTTTCTTTATGAAGAGATGAGGAGGAAGGTATCCATCAATGCTAAGGTGGTCTTAATTGTTTTCGAAAGACCTAAGGAAAAAAAGGTTAGAAGAATGAGAAGCATAATAAATTCAAATCTCTAAGAAAGTCCAAAGTTATTTGTTAGAATTGCGGCAAGTCTACACACATCCATAAGGACTACAAAGAGAAAAAGACGAAGAAAAAGAAGAAATTTGATTCTAATTCTATGTTCTAGAACGAAAATGGTGATACATTTATTGCAGCTTTAGCTATTCATGCAGGTAATGATGCATGGTATATTGACTTAGGTGCATCTTTTCATATGACCTCTAATAGAGATTGGTTTTTTGAATATGAAAAATTTGATGGAGGTAAGTGGTACTTGGGTGATGATTCTCATTTAGATATCATTGGTTGAGGTAAAGTTAGAACTTGGTTCCTTGATGGTAGAATAAGAAAGATTAATGGTGTGTTGCATATCCCTAAACTAAGACAAAATTTGTCCTCTGTGAGCAAATTAATAAATGTTGGTATGCAAGTAGTCTTTTCTGATGTAGGATGCAAAATGGTGAGAGGTGCTATGGTGGTCATTAGTGGTTTTAGACGCGGCACATTGTTTAACCTAGATGTATACATTGTTGAGTGTAATAGTACTTCTGTGAAGATCAAAATTGTGGATACTCTATTAGAAGAGGTGAGGGTTTTACCTTCAATAGATGGTCGTGGATTTTGGATTGTCACAAGTCTACACTTGTGCTTAGGTGGTGGTTAGCGACCTAAGCGACCTCGTGAAACATTGAAACAACCTCCAAATGTGGGACTTGACAAGCGAGGTTGAGTCTCTGGAGAAGGCTGACTTCCTTTACAATCAGGATGCACCTAAATCTACTGCTTTCAGGGAAAAGTGAGAAGGAATGGAGAAAGAGAATGGGGGATGATGCATCGAATTATAACCTTTGGATCTTCTCTGTCGATAACTGTACATAACACCGATAAAAAACCCAAATACACAGGTTTCACTCTAATCTACCTGACAAGGCTCGCATCTAGGTCAGAACTAATGGGATACAAGAAGGAAGGATAATCTTCACAAAGTGGCATCCATGAGAACATCAGAGATAACATGCCAACCCAGAAGACCAATAAGAAACAACTGACACAAGGCAAGAAAGATGCATGATATATTAGGTTGGGAAAAGAGGTAAAACTAGGATTTCTATTAATGCATGACAGAAGGAAATTACAATCATAGAGCCTAAGCTACTGCCAAGTAATTAGAGAACGCAAAAAGAATGTACAAAATTGCCTTTTAAAGAGTTCAGGCATAACTCCGATTACACATGAAGTTCAAACCCCTCTCGGGTTGAGTTACAAGAGGAAGAAACCAATAAGACCAAATCGGATCTACATGCAAGTTGATCTTGAGAAGTGACAGGATGAGCCGAAATGAATGCCCTTGCAAACAAAAGATTGAGTCATACATTTGTTGCCTACAACACGCAATGCTCAGTCCTTTATGTGGAAAATGGACACAAGACCACCTCCAACTAATAAATGAGCATCGATCTGCTGGACAAACTGACCAAGAGCGTAATAATGGTGTCGCCTGAACCCAAAAGTCGCTGGAAGCGGCTGAATGATAAATGCTTGGTTGTTCGTCATTCTTTTGTTACCGAGAGATCCAACCGATGAACATAGCCCGTCCACCTGTGATCCTCATTGCTTCTGTTGATAGACCTCAGATTCGGTGAGGCATAATGTATGTCTCACCGACATTCCATGCTCGAACCGGCAGACAAAGCCCTGTTGTTACAACCTTTTGTTGAGACAACATATCTCACTGACACCAACACCTACATCAATATGGGAACCGATACCAAAGCCCAATGCGCCCTAGAAACTTGTACAATTGAACTTTGGAAACTAACCAAAGGGCAATGGTGACAAAAGGTCAACATTTTTGGTGACTTTGCGGAATACTTACCTACTAAGTATAAACAGATTAGTAGCTTGGCAATCCATTGGGTAATAGAGTCATCGAGAAAATAAGAAATTGGAACCGCCTGTAGCTAAACAGAAAACATCAAAACCTACCATCTTCGAGAAATGGTTGTGCTCGTGCACTTCTTAGAAAGCTGAAAACTAAACTAACCTATTATGTACAGATAATTACATAAAAGATGTTAAATGAAGCCATTAACCGACTTAGTGAAGTAGCTGCCCTTCCTTACTAATTTCTTGCTTCTTTCATGCAACTAGGCAAGGCAGTAAGCATGACAAGCATACCATAACTTGCTGAAGTGTGTTCCCGATATTGAGAACAAAGAAACTCTTCAGCACTGACAACATGTCCTTTTGAGCAAGACAAACTAGCTCCCTTTTTTTATCTTCATCCTCATGCTCTGAAACAAGCATGACCAGAGGCAACTTGCAAATTTATTGTAGAGATAGATGCCTTATGGGGCATCCTTTTGTTGGCACTGGGTCAAAAAGATCTACCTTCACCTTATTGTTGTGCTCTACAATATTGGTATCCCGCTGGTTTGAATGTGGCTCTGGCGGTATGGCTGGTAGTATGTGGATCTCCACATGTTGCTGCTGCAACCCATGATCATCTGATGAAGGAGAAGATGGCTTGATATCTATGGATGAGAAAAAGGCTTCCAACTCATCCCAAAAATTCCCCTCTTCATTAGAATCCTCTTGCTCTGCTCCAATAATATGCATAGGTTGAGGGACAACCTCATGCATATCAGTGTGTTCTTCCTCAAGGACAGAGCTATCCTTGGGAACCTCTCCTTTATCCACCATATCATAGAGGACCTCTTGCTGCAGCAATTGATTTGGCTTTTCTTCCATCTGCAGCAGATCCTATGGCTTCGGTAAAGGCTCACTAGCCAAGATTTGTTCAAGGGTAGGAACAACTTTGTTATCCTTTTCTTCCTCATAAAAGAGGGGAGCTCTTCAAATAAGAGGATTGGATTCTCTTCCTTTCTTTCGATCTTGGTCTGCAGAAAGGTTTGTATGAATACAAACTTCTCAGTATCCTCCTGCAGCAGCTCCTCTTTTTCTTTTGGTTCCGGCCTATGTGAAAGCTCATGAACAATAGGCTGCAACTCCTCCCATGGAAGCCCTTTTGACTTTGTTTTCTTCTCCCAGAATGCCATATTTGGGCCATCGGTAGTCCACACAACCGGCCCGCCTTAAAGAGTGAGATGGTATGGGGCATAGAAGGCTGAGAGGGTGATGCTTCTTGCACAGGGAGTGGAGGAATTACGACAGAAGGCTCCTGTGATGGAGGGGGCTTCTTAAAGTTTGGAATGACAAATTTGGGGAAAGGGGCTGCCTCTGCTTCTTGATCTATAAATGAGCTAACTTGAGCCTCACTGTTCATCTTCTGCAGCAACTTGCCTTGCAAGTTTCTCCTCAAATTGTTTCCGTTTGAACTCCATCTCCTGTTCAGGAAGATAGGCCTGGTAGGCCATCTCTTGTTGTTGTCTCTGTTGGGCTTCCATGCATAGGAGGTGCATATCATAAGCCAGCTCCTCATCTGTGTATCGAATTTCCACTGCCTCTTGATCTCATGCAACTGTCTAGATCCATCCAGCAGTCCAAATGGCTATCACAGTCCATATGGCTATCACAAGGTATCCTACTTTCAAATATGTTATACCTGAAAAGAAAATGTCCAGATGTATAGACCTTTTAATCATTGAACATAAATATCTTAAAACTGAAACTTTTTAAGTTAAACCAATTTAAGATATAAAGGTGGGCATGAACAATCTTTCTCATGTCTTCAATATATTCATATTTATTTCTGCTTTCCAGAATAAAAGTAACTTTATTCATTGTTTATCACATTTTGATGTGAAGTTTACAATTTTAGTCAGTCATAATCATAGTGATTCAAGACAAGGCTTGACAAAGATGTCTTCAGATCCTTATTCATGCTCTTGATTATTAGATTGTTTTGCCACTGAAAAAATGAATGTCTATCTTATAAGGCGCTGTCCACATCTTATGCAACCTGATACACAATTCCTGCCAATACTCTTGCCATAAGCACACTCATTTATCACATAATTTGTTCTTTTCTTGACTTGCGGAGGGAATGTTCATTTTGTAGATATTAATGAGCCAAAAGAAAATAGTAAGATTGTGGCATAGAATCTTTTTGTAAATGGACATGTTGGTCATGAACTCTTCTGTTTTAGTTGGATGTGATTTCTAGTCCTACTGACCTACTCCAGTCAGTTGTAGACAGTAAATAATTATTTTCTTTCTTGTGTTAAAGAAAGTTTTTGAACTGCAGTTATTCCATTTCCTCCTTTACTTCTTGCTAATGGATATTAGTACAAGTTATATAAAATCATAAAATCTGTACTTTTATTTTTCTATACAAGCATTGCTATTCAGTATTTACTAAAATTGGATTTTTGAATAGCTTCAGGTTACTAAATTATTGGTTATAACTTATAATACTTTCAGTCTTCTAGTACTGTTTTCAATGTTTCCATTTTAGGGATATTCAAACATCAATTGAAAATTTGAAAGTTAATGAGTGCTTGGAAGTTTAAAAAAACATTTGTGGTTTATGGTTCATTTCAAGATGGTTCTTATTCTTGTTGTGCAATACATTTCCATATTCCAGATTGTTTCCTGCCTGCAAGGTGCCATAAATTTCAGTAAACTGGGAGCAAAGCTACCAAAGGGTGTTCTTCTTATAGGACCTCCAGGAACAGGCAAAACACTTTTGGCACGTGCTGTGGCTGGAGAGGCTGAAGTACCTTTCTTTGCTGCCTCTGCTAGTGAATTTGTGGAGTTATTTGTGGGAAGAGGAGCTGCTCGAATCAGAGATCTTTTCAATGTTGCCAGGAAATGTGCACCATCTATCATATTCATTGATGAACTTGATGCTGTTGGAGGGCGCCGGGGTAGAAGTTTTAATGATGAACGTGATCAAACATTGAATCAGGTATAATTTTGTTTTTATACAGCTGTAATCAATACATGCTGCTCAACCAGCTGTCTCCAACTTTTGTTTTTTGTTTAGGTGTCTTATATTGTTAGTTACATGCAATTTCCGAGCATCATCTTAGTAAGTTTTATTTGAGATATGCAGTTATTGACAGAGATGGATGGATTTGAGTCAGACACGGGAGTCCTTGTTATTGCTGCAACAAATAGGCCAGAATCCCTAGATCCAGCTCTGTGCAGGCCAGGCCGGTTTTCTAGAAGAGTGTTTGTTAGAGAACCAGATGTAGATGGAAGACGGAAGATCTTGGCTATTTATTTGCCTGGAATCCCTCTAGAGGAGGACCCAGAGATGGTTTGCACCTTGGTTGCATCAATCACCTCAGGTTTTGTGGGTGCTGATCTTGCAAATGTTGTTAACGAGGCTGCATTGCTTGCTGCTCGACAAGGTATGTAACTTTTTTTGTCTTGTCCAAGAAAAGAAAAAATTCTTCAAGCTAGTACTCAACTTATTTTTATCTTTAAGAGACATAGTATTTTCACGGTCCATAATAGGAATAAAAAGTGCTGGATTTTAACTGTGCAGAGAGTTTTTTTAAATAGCTAAAAACTTCAATCTGGTGTACAGTTTTTTTTTTGTCATGTCCAAGAAAAGAAAAAACAGTTAAAGCTAAATATTATGATCTCAAGTATATCCCTGCTATATCTATTATAAATAATAAATTATAAACTCAACAGAAATCTCAAACTCAAAATTGAAAGAAATATGTCATATTAGTAGAAAACAGTAACTGTTGAAAAGAAGGAATGCTGAAATCAGGAGTGCTTTAAAATCCTACATCAGAAACCCAATTCTTCGAAATCTGAAATCTGCTTTGAAAGATTGGAAACCGTGGTCGCATGGTAATGTATTCCAGCTGTTTTCATTGTCACCATCCCCTACCAATTTTGGTCATAGGGGCAGTGCCAAGAAATATTGTTTCGGTCGTTCCTGGTGTTTGTTGGATATAGGAAATGACTGGGAAACGGGGCAGTTGGGAGGGGAAAAATCTTGGGAAAATTCCATCTGCCCCTGATGTTTTCTGGACATAGGAACCATCTTTGAAACAGTGGTCACAGTTGGAAGCGAAATGTCTTAGGGGCCTTTCTGCCCCTTGTCATTTATGAGAAAACTGAAAATAAAAGTTAAACAGAAAAAAATGGGCACAGGGGCCATAGTTTTGGAACTCTAATCTTTTGACCTTTGAATATTCATTTGCAGACCACCATTTTCACATGCAAACTGAATCAGCTGTGAAGGAGAAGGAAATAAGGAGACGATATTTTAATTTTCATGTACCACCATACTTGAAGCAATGAATCTCGACACATTATTTCTTGAGTCTCATTTGAATTCATTGATTTAGTTTCAAGTTTAAACTTTTAAACTCCAATGTTCTGGTTTGTTCCAATTGCTAGTATACTTCTTATACTTTGAATTTTTTTATTTCCCTATTTTTCTAGCTGCTATCTGTTGTGAGGTTTCACATCATCGCCCCAAAGAATTTGGGGACCCCCATTTTTTTTGGGCAAACCTTGGCATTTTTCCTAGATCCCGATATCCGGAGGCCTTAGCAATTTTTGGACTTAGATGGGTGCATTTCGAAAATTATTGAAGTTGAACCTTGAGCTTTCATTTTCGAATTTAATTATGATTTGGTTTTTTTTTTTAGAAATCTTGCAAACTTTGGATGTTGAAATGGAGATTAAATAAATGGATTAAATAGCCAAAATTGAATTGATTTGCCAAATGAAAATTGTGAATTGCAAGAGATAATTGGTAATAAAACGAAATTAGACAATCACCTCAAATAAATTGCAAAATCTGGCCAATAAACATAAAATCTGGGCCAATAAATCCAATAAATCTGCATTGAAATCTTAAATTATAGGCATTAAAATCGAAGACCTGACCCTTTATTGAAAATCTGGACACTTAAATCAAAATCTGGTCAATAAAAAAATCAAAATCTGGGCGCTAAAACTAAAAGATTGAGCTTGAAATTTAAAAAATCCGGGCAATAACATTGAAAATCTGCATTGAAATTCACAAAATATGGGCATTAATTTCGAAGGTCTGGTCCCTTTACAGTGGCGTGTGGCATTGAGATAAAAACTAGGGCCTTTCTTTTGTGGCGTGTGGCCAATATCACCCTAGTTAAATTCAAAATCTGGGCTTAATAAAATTTAATGTGGCTTCATTTAATTGTAAAACTTGATTTGTTTAGTAGGTCGGCCCTCTTTGTTTTTTTTAATTGTGATTTTGTTGTTTTTTGGGCAGGTCGGCCCTCTTGTGGGAGGCGAAAGTTTGGTATAAGAGAGCCCCTCCCCTCCTCATTCTCAGCATCCTTTCCAGCTATCAAAGCATAAAGAAGGCAGCGAAATTTCTAAGGCATTGAGGAGCAGTGACAGTGATTAATAGAAGACCAGCGACATTGATTGGTAGCAGGCCTGGGAGCAGAATTTGGAGGCAGCGAAGTTGGATGATAAAGGAGCGAAATTAATGGCAGACCTGCTATTTGATAGAGGAAGCAGCAAAATTGTCTAAGGAGCTGCTATTTGGCAGTGAAGAGCAGCGAACTATCCCAGGGCCAGCCAACTTGCGATTTTGAGGGTAGAGTTTCGATTTTTTTTTGCAAAGGGGGGGCTGTGAATTTCCTTCCCTAGCTGCGAAATTTGTAGAGGGAGTTGTTTGTTGGTAGCAGGCCTACAAAATTGAGTGGTGAAGAGGCTTGCGATTTTCATAAGAAGCTACAGATTTGTCAAGGGGCCTGCCTATTTGGGGACAGTTTTGCAAAATTCTTGGTGAGTAAACTGTGCTCTTATTGTTTTCTTTCTTCCTTGGTGTTGATAGTTTGTTGGTAGAAAACGATCTTCATGATTGAGGGTGAAGACTGGTTCATAAAGCAGATTTCTTTCTTGTTCTTACTTGGTTCTTCCCTCCATTTCTTGCTTGCATCATCCATCCATCACTCCATCATCTCATCTAAGGCTTGAAGTTGGGAGATATAAGTGTAGTCCATCTCATAAGTTTTCGAAGAGGTAGAAATAAGTGGTAGTCCCACCCCTAGGAACGAAGTTGGGAGATATAAGTGTAGTCCATCTCATAAGTTTTCGAAGAGGCAGAAATAAGTCGTAGTTCCGTCCCTAGGCGGAGAGGCAGAGATAAGTGGTGTGATAGGCATTGGAGAGGCAGAAATATGCTAGTCCATCCCTAGGATTGGAGGGGCAGAGATAAGTGTAGTCCCACCTCACTGTCGGAAGAAGGGGCAGAAATAAAGGCTAGAATGGTGGATGCTAGTGCAAGCAAGAACCCAAAGAGAATGAATACCAAGAAAGCCAAGGAAGACATTATGCCCAAGACCACCTTCTTCTCAAAATTGAAGTGAGTCGGTGACACTAACATCGGTACAGTGGACATAATACAGTTGAAAGATAGGTTGAAAGGGGGCCAGTCCTCTATGGCAAAGAAGATCTACAAGTGTGAAATTGTGCAAGTTGCCGCCTTCCCTCCTACCTTGCCTTGTCCGGAGTTGGTGATGGAGTGTGCATCTCGGCTAGATATTGTGACGAAGTCCATCATCTTTGATGAAGGAGAGAGGGTGTTGGCTAACATCAGCGGGCATGTGGTAGAGGAAGTGTTCAATATACCCCAACAGAAGGGCATGATAGTAATGTTGATGGATCAAGCAGCCAGGTTCTTTCAAGACAGTCAGGATGCCTACCTCGCTCTACTAAAGCAGAATTGGTTGCACGAAGGCAAGAAGGGAGTCACCAAGTCATCGAGGCTCACCAGGTCAGATTTCAAATCAGAGTATGACGATCTTATTGTGCTTCTCAATCGAGTCATGGGCTCCACTCAAGGTATGTAGTTTGAAACTTGGATGTACTATTTTATTGAAGGAATTGAAAATGGAAAAAGAAAGTTTGATTGGGCTAGAATTATAAGTGAAAATTTAGAGTTGCAACTTAGGACAGTGCAAAATCAGAAACAATTCTATATGGGGTCCTACTTTTTCTATTTAATTGCAAGACTGTATGAACATCCTGGACTTAAGGCTAGAGGGGTGATTGGCAATGGGCCTGGACAATGCTTGGTGCATGAGTGCTATCCACAATTTCATTTGCATAGCACCAAGGATTACAAGATATTTTATAATGCCTTTGCCATGAGGATAGTAAGGGTATTGCAAGGGACACCCGCAAGGAGGCTCTCACCGGAAGCAGAGACAAAAGTCAAGAAGTTTGGGAGTTGGTTTATCCAATTTCCGCAATTCACTTATATCAGAGTGGCTGGATGCACGGCTTGTCCCAAGAGGCTTCCAAGGTACCCACCCGATAGGATAGTTTTGATGGAGTTGGCTAGGCAACTTGAGCAATATGACAAAATGATGAAGCTCAAGGGTGAGACAGGGGTTACCTTCTCACTCATGATAGGCAATGATAGTTGTCCCAATCCTGTTGCCTTTGCAGTTGCGGAGAAAGAGATAGAACAATATCATCTAGGATGGTATAGGGCAAGGCAAGGATTCGATCCTAATGGTCTAGTCAAGGCATCTCATGGGGATTCATTCAAGCATATTCCTACTTTGGAGGATTTTTGGGCCTATGCGCAGGATGACTTTCATGTGAGGAAGTTGGCTTTCTCAAGGTTATCGGTGGACATGATGAGGGCCATTAGATGGAGAAATCTTGATATTCCGGATCAGCTGGAGGAGGATGAAGATGTGCTAAGGGAAGATTACAATACAGTAGAGGGAACAGAATTGAATCCAGTGGATTGGGATGATCCTCAGGATCTTTCCTTAGATGCAGTAACAAGAACAGTTGATCTACACACTGAATGGTGGTACAATAGAAAGTTAAGGCAATTACAAAGTCGGAAGGTACACCTTACCTATGATAAGATGAAGCCAGAAGAGGAGATTCCAGCGGAGTCAGTCCGACAGCAAGGTGGGGGTAGTAGCCAGCAGCAAGCAGTTAAGAGCAAGAAGAGGAGTTTGGAGGTTGAGAAAGGCAAAGAACATCAGGAGCCTCTAGCAAAGAAACAGAGTACAGTGCCATCAAGAGAGAGCATAGTTGAGTCTAGGAGCCAAGAGGTTGGTACAAGTGAGCAAAGGGCAGCGATAGAGGTGAGCTCCGTTCAGAATTAAGTGGTTATAGTAACAGTACGGGGTACTCTCCTCTTTCGGAGAACCAAGTTAAGGAAGATATGTTAGTCACTAGTGATGAAGGTGATAAGCCAATTGATATTGAGGCTCTATCAGTTGAGGAAGGAAGCCAAGCGCCCAAGGCCGTTGGTGATGCTGTGCTAGTCGAACCAAATCCAAATTTGGGGAGATGCATTGCACCACTGTGGTTGAGACAGATGCTTATGCCAAGGGGCGAGGTTGTGGCCATCTGGATAGTTGAGGATATTCAAGGGTTAGTGGAAAAGGAAGATGATGTCGGACATAAACAAATTGCAGGAACAGTGGCAAGGGTAATCAGGAATGATGAGGATGGTCACCGAAAAGTTTAGATTGCGGTGCCAAAGGTTAGTAAGGCAGTAGACAAGATTGTGGCCCAGGATTATGAGATAGTAGAGCATGGCATGGGAAGAATCACAGATGACATGGAGTGTTTGGAGGTTCAGGAAGGCATAGCTTCAATCAAAGAAAGGTTAAGAAAGGCGAACGAAAGGATTGTGGAGTTGGAAAACGAAAACAAGTATTGGAGAGATAGCTATCATGGAGTGTGTCAACCTATCCAACAGTTGCATCAGGCAGCCCTTCCACAAAATAGTGGGAGCAATCTAGAAGAGATATTAGCTCGAGAGCAAGAAACTAAAAATTGGATCAGTGATACAATTCAAGAAGGGCAAAAGTTCTTGCCTTCCTTTATCTCGACATTCAGGTCATTTATGTCTCTTAGGGACAAATTCAGAGCATTTGAAGGGGAGTGGAAGGATTTCCTTCCAATCCATGACTTAGCCATTCCCAGGCTACAGGCAGCCATAAAGTTATTAGAGGGATCTTTGGTGAAGGCCAAGTTGGTCAATGAAAGAAGAAAGAGTATTATTGAGTCTTGGTATGTTACCTTGACTGCTAGATCAAGGGTACTGGAAGAGATATAGGATGAGATTGCACAATACAGTCCAAGCATCGACACTTTCATTTCAAACATGTTGAGCGATGCAAGGATTGCACTTGATTTTGAAGAAATCAAAGAGGATAATTTTAATGAGACAGAGTTTGGTTTGAGATTGGATGAGTTAGGGAAGGTTGCCACTAGGCAGAAACAGTTGGGCATCTTTGCCTCTCTCAGGGCCTTATTGAGTTTGCAAGGGATGATGAGAAGGAGAGTGAGAAGACACTGCAAGCAGCAAAGAACATGATGGATGCAGCTGAGCTCAGGATGAGGCATACACCTTGCCCTCCCATGGAGGAAGTCAACACCATGTTAACCAAATTCATTGCTTATGCTAAAAAGATGGAAGAAAAGGATAGAATTGTATTAGAAGATCATTTGATGTAAGCCCAAGTGGCAAATTCTCCTTTCTTGGGTAGGATAGGTGTTTGATTCTGATTGGCTACCATTTTGGTACCTTCTCATTGGTTGCCACTTTTCTTTTTTTTCATTGGTCCATTGATGAGGTGGCGTCTTCTCATTGGCCGATGGGGTGGCAACCCTAATTAGGGTTTCTGGGATTTAATCTGGATTGTTGATTTTGCCTCTTAATCTCTGTCGTTGGTTGTAATTTTGAGCCTCTATATAATGCCATGTACTCTCATTTGTAAAGGGTTGAAGAAAATTGTTGCTAATATAATACCAAAATTGCTTCTCTTATCATTGTTGTGTCTTGCATGGCGATTAAGAACACTTGGTGTTATTGCATGGTTTCTACTTCCAATAGTTAAAGTTAGATTTCATTGAGTTGTTAAAGTAGATTTCATTTCAAGAAAATTGTTAAAATAAGGATAGAAGTAGATGGCTAGTTGTATGGTGATATTGGTAAGTGTTTGATAGGGATCTATATACTAGGCCACTAGCATCTTAGCGGCTTGTTAAGGAGCCTTGTGTGGTAATCTAGTCTCATTCCCCTTGAATCATTGCATTTATGGAGGTAGCGCAGCTGGCAAGCTTTCATTAGGTTGATCCCCCTCCATTTGCCAATCTTTCCATTCTATAGGAGTAGCAGTAAAACAACAAGTAGTTTAGTAGTTAGAGTTTTGAAGAGCAAAGTTGGAAGTGATATAAATTTGAGTATACATTGCAAAGCTAGATCCCATCATCATCATAACGAGAATTCAACATTCTTGAGTAAACAATGTAAGCCCGCCTAAGTGATTAACTAGCAAATCACATTAATATAACTGAGTTAGTATCCACAGGTGTAAGGAACCTTGGAGTTTTCTCATGTTCTTCATGAGTATATACTTTTCAAGAGAGGGTTGAGTGTTTGGTATTCTGTATCAAGTATTCAATTGCTATATGTTATGTAGTGGTACAAAACTGACATCAACACTATCCCAAAACAAAAGTCTTCTATCATTGTTGGCCTTGTCCTGGAAATGCCATGGAACATAGCTGAAAACTTATACATTTGAAAACATATGGCTAGAATAGAAGAAATCTTAAACATTAATTTCTGATTGCATTTCTAAACAGAAAACTTTAGAAGTCATTTAAACTAGAGTAATGCATAGAGTTGTCAACACCGCAAGGGATACTATTTATGAAAATACATGAAACTACACATAGAAGAGGAGAACTTGCTTGTGAAGGAAATTGCACCAATTCAGGCTTAAAACATTCCTAAGGGATTTATGGCTGCCACACTTTGCCTAACTGCAACCTCCACATATTAACAGCCTAACACTTCAAAATACACTTTGCCTCTTAAGGCTTAAATCCTTTTTATAGCTTGTTTCTTTTGTTCATGACAGATGCTAACAAATCACTCATTACAACAAGTTTCTTTGTAATCCCTGATGACACCTAAGATGCTTTATTAAAACTAAGTTACTGGTTTGGGTACTGGGATTCTATTATGCAAGTACAGCAATTTTTTAAACGATTAGGATCTTTTTAGTTACGTCCATTTATAAAAAAGTCACAATACACATTTTAGCTGAGAAAGAAGATTTAAGTCTAGATATAGACACATAACGTGTATATTCATTCATGGTATTAATCCAGTAATTTATTTAAACCCAATAATTTATTTAGTTTCTTACTAGTTTTCATTGTCTTGTGTATTAAAGTGATTAGGGTCATGGATTGTATTAATCCCATTTTGGATTATGTTAAGATGTATATAATAATTAGTGTTTTACTATATTAACCCTCAGTAAAGTAATAACTAGAAAAAGTTACTAAGATAAGTGAAAAAGTTGAATCATCTGGCAGTAGTTACAATAAAAGAGAATCATAAAATAGAAAAAAATTGAATTATAAAGTGGATTGCAATAAATTTCTTTAGAACTGTCTTGTATACATGAAAACAGCTCCACCACTCATCGTTTGTCCCCGTCTCTCCCTTCCAATCTTTCTTGTCAATCAGAACACACATGGGCGAAGTGATTACTTGTTGGAATATTTTCACCACCCATGCATGGAAGAATATTCCTGCCATTTAAAGTTTCTATTGCCTATTGAGATCACATGTGGATAAAAAGAATAAGAAAAAAGGTTAAAAAGACAATGATATTTGGTTCCCCACGAGTTTTCCATGGGTGTGGTTGTTGGGCCCTGGGTTCATATGTGTACAGCTGAAATTGGGGCCCAATGACAGCACGTTGTCCACATCCATAGCAGACTAGACTGCATACAAACTAGACCCAGATCTGATGGATTTTTTTGATAATTTGGTAACATAGCTTTAAAACTACTTCATCATTCTTTGCAGCTCTGATGACAAGATTCTTTATAATCCCTTTATTACGATTTCTATGACAAGAATCTTTCTGTCTAGTAAATATTCTCATGGCATGTAATCTTCCTTGTGTGTTGACACAATTGTTATTCCTCTATGACTCATTTGAGTACACTTTATGGTACATAGAAACACCAACTTTATTTTTACTCTAAATATGATCTAGGATAATAAGAGTGTCCTCTCATTGAATTGCTTTTCCCTCAAAGCTAATAAGCCAAATTGTGCCCCTTTTCCGTTGATTTTGGGTACAAAATGTACCCGAATTGGATTTGGAGGCAAATTGCCTGTGGGTATGCACAGGATTCACATTTTTTATTGTTGAAATGCATTGGGGAACAGGATTTCATTTCCAGTTGATTTCAGGCACGACATGGCTAATCCAGAACTATTTGGATGTTGTTTGACTTCCAAAAAACACAAAAAAAACAAAACCCTGAAAATGATCGATAAGTCTCAGAACTGTAAGCACTGACCCATGATAAAGTTCTTTTAAAATATATTTCTGCTGCAAACTATGAATCTTCATTTTCTTCTACCATGAACTGCGAATCTTCATTCTAATAATGTGATAATAGACAAGAATGTGTGTGGTATATATTATTAAATACAAATTTATATAGTATAATATATTTAATATAAATATCTGTATTTAATAATAATAAAATTATATGTATGAAAATACTATTAAACTAAAAAATTACGATATGTATGAATAGATATGAATTTCTAAAATACAAATAAATCATAATTTTTAAAATAGTATATTTAAATTTTGTATAATTTTAAATTTATTCAAAATAATGTGTATATGACTGACTTAAAATAGTCAAGCTCAATATAACATATTATAAAAATTATTTTATATAGACTAAATATGTATAAAGTCGAGTTATAATAATTTTTATGAGTATAATAATATTAAATATATTGATATTCTATTGAACAAATAATACACACAAAACCTACCCAACCCCTCTCCAAAAAATTTTCATATTCATGTACCACACCCACATACCCGTACCCGTACCCCTACTGGATTTGGCAATTTGGCCTCGAAGCAATTGAAAAGCTGGTTCTTCTAAGAGACCAATGCTGTTTTAACTTCTTGAAAAAACTCTCTTAGTGACCATTGCTTCATGGTTCAAATGGTCGAAGGCAAATAATCTAGTAGATCCATGACAAAATTCAACTTTCTCTGTCTACGTTCCTTGGCTAAATAGACAACAAGAACAATTTCTCTGACATTCTCTTACTAGGAAGAAGATTGTTGGTATTTTCACTGTAGTAATAATGGATGGTAATCTTTCCTCAGTTATATACAACGAAGTACTAAAATGATAAACACAGAGGATGATTAAAATATTCATTGACGCTAAGGAATAAAAGTCTCCTTAAATAAAAGATTACAACAATTTTCAGGAAGGAAAAGTCCGCTATTTTCAATGCATAAAAATACCACCCCAGGACAAATTCTGCCAATTTCAGCAGAAAAGGAAGGCACAATTTTCAGAAAAAAAATCCACGATTTTTCAAGCAAGAAAACCTGCAATTTTTACCATGGAATTGACATGCTCAACATTCCCGATACTTTGCAAGCTCAAGCTCTAATAGCATAAAATGATAAACATAGAGAATGATTAGAATATTCGATTATAAAGTAAGGAGTCATAGTCTCCTTAGATAAGAGATTAGAAAGATCTTGTTGCACATAATTGGTTGTCAAACTTGTCATATGGAATGACTGTTTTGGGCTATGAAACTCTGTACTATTGCAGTGATCACGTTCCAATGATATATAGTGGTTGAAGTATACACATTCACCAGTGTAGGGGTACGGAGGTTATTGAAATAGCTCGAACAAGGGATTTACAAAGTCTTATGCTACTTTCCGGAGGTTTTGCCGTATGAAGCTTTGCAGATGCAGTTATTAGCTATTACTGACAATCAGATATTCTGTTTATGTTAAGTACAGTTATTGTCAATGTTGATCGGAGATTGTTGAGGAAAGCAGCATATAACATTCATGAGTGTATTTGCTCTTGACGGGTGATCTAGAGTTGAATTTTTCAAGGATGGTGATGAATTTTTGGGTAATTGTTCAAAAAATGTTTCAATCTTTGCTCCAATTTTTGCTACATGGTAAATCTGTCATTGGCGGTTTGGGAATATTGTAGAAAAATGCAAGAAGTCTCTATATTCTGGATTCTGTGAATAGGTTTGCTTTGCAGGATTAGAATTCTTCATTCTGAGTTTCTGACAGTCACGGAATAGTATAACTATGAACAGGAATGCTTCACATTCCTCCCTATCAGATATTTATAATGTTGTGGTGCATAAAAGTAACCTTATTATGATGTAAAGATGACATGTTTTGATTGGGAATAATGGATCGCATTACCTTTTGAGGTGATGGGCCGACTTGTTTGTAAAGTTTCACTCCTTTAGGACTGGTTTAAGGCAATTTGTTTCCTGCGGTAATGTGCATTGATCCTGGTGAGGTGTTTGGACTTCTTGGTGTTTTGTTCCGACCTATTTTAATGATTCACATGTCACATTTTTCCACCACATGCTTTGGAGAATGTTTTCTGGGCCGACTGTTCCTCATTTATATGTTAATACTTGCATTGGCTGTCTTGTTGGATGATTTTAGAGCTGCGGTATATATATACACTCCGGAGATGAATGAAGAAGATTTTTAATGGTGCAAGCAAAAATAGAGAAAGAATATGAAAGTTAGCAGCAAGAAATGAAGAAGTCTGGTTGAGATTGTGCCTATTGCGGTGAATTGGATTCAGCATTTTGTGGATGCATTCTGGTCAGTTCAGAAAACCTATTCAATATATCAGAAGAAAAATATATTTAAGGCAGTGAGCCTCTTTTGTATTCATGACAGTGAGCGTTCTTTTGTATCACAGACAGTGAGCTCCTTGGGCTCAGTCCTAAAACCTATAAAACTGTTATATCATATAGTGAGTGTGATCCTCACCATGGTTTTTAGTGTTGTGTTGTGGTTACATTGATTTCAGTTATTTATTCTAGCAAGAATTAAAGTAATTACAGTTGTTTGATTTTTAAGAGTAGGTTGATTCGCACTCCCCACCAATCCCCCTCCTAGCATCTAGTAGTGATCAACATATCTTTCTATAACTGATAAGATCGACAACTCAGAAAAGAAGGGGATAAAAGCTTTAGTGAACAATAAAAGAAAGTGTCTAAATACTATCCTAATAACATTTTTGACCATTATAAACTAAGTATAACAATATTATTTTATTAAGTACATGCTGAAGTTGGTACAATTTAGAAAAAACTTGAGGCTCCTTTTTTTGCATTGGTAGAAGGCCAATTTCCAGATTGAATGCAATAGTTGCAAACAATGAGGTGGCTAAACACATTTTATCCATGGAGGACAATGTAGAAGTCATGTCCCCAAATAATACCTAAGCAAACAACATTTATCCGAAAATCATGTGTTCTACATCGACATTAGTCTCGTGCTCTGATATCAAAGGACATTACAGTTCTCCAAAACCAATATAATATGCAAGTTTGGATAAACTAATACACAGCGGTATGATTAAGATAGCAAACTAATAAGATATATTAAGCAGTGATATGTTTAGTAATGCCATTTAACGAATATTCAGGAAAGTGAGATTTAAGGAAGAGTTGTGATTGAAGGAATGCATTACTTTATGAAGGGATATGTCCTTAGAAAGGACAGGACTCTTCCACTACAAGGAAGAGGTATATGTATCGAAGGATAGCATTAACGGGAGAGAGGGGAAAAGGAATCAGATTTGTCTTGCAGCGATCTTCCTAAGGCATGATTAAGAGCAGATATAAAGGAAAATAAGATATAAGAGCAGATCAACCTAATCAGCAGATCGACCCAATCAGCAGACATTTAATCAGATATAAGCAGCGATAAAAGCAATGATGGGAAAAAAAAAAAATTGTAGCAGAAAGACAAAAACCACCGTTTGTTTTTAAGTTAAGGGCACTTTCATAACATAGAGATATAGAGTAAATAAAATAGAGAGCTTAACCTATGAATACAAGACAGGTTTTTTTTGTTTATATTCATATCGCTGATTATATTGCATTGCACAAAGTATACTTCATAGTCCATAAATAATTAGATGGTCATAGATGAGAAAATTTCAATTAAAATGTAGTTTGTACAAAGTCAACCTATAAATTAAGTATACATTTCCAAAAAAATCAAATGTTCATTGACTCTTGCTACTACAAATAGAGCTATGCTTGAGGGCTGCAGGTCCTGATAATGAAGCTCCTAGTTCAGAGCCTCTCCCAAGTCATTCAACCTCATGACTCTCAACGTTGGCCTCCAAGATCTCAAAATCCTCAGGCTCAAGAAAGTCATTAAAAAGACAGTTTTTCTTTGCTGAGCAGACATCATAAATTACAAAACTAGAATCAACTGGTTCATATATGTGATTTAATAGCATTTGCAATTTCTTGAACAGTGTGAAAGAGAAGTATATTAAGAGCGTAAAAGGGAAACTATATGACAAAGGAAGCAATTGCAAAGTTCAACTTTATAGGTTTTGAATCAAATAGCATGGGATAGAGTAATAGAAGATGCTTTTGAAATAGCATCTTACATATCAAACGACCATAAATTATATTGAAATTTTCTCATTGATAACTATCTTAACAGATTTTGACAACAATAAAGGGAGTGTTAAATATTTTTTCATTAGGCAATAAAGATCTGGTAGTACAAAATAATTAACTTTTTAAGCCGCAAATTTACCTATTATTATTTAAGTAAATTTTTCTTGATTTTGCATACAAGTGGATGATGGTGTTAAAAACATTGATGAACTTTGAGTTGAGAATTTGAGAGATTATAGGTACAAGTTTCGACGAAAAATCAAAGCATGAAGAATATTTCCTTTCAATGGGACACTTGCTACTGAAAGCTATTTGGGTCATCAAAGAGATAATATATGAGGCTTGCTTTGGGAGAAATTAAGATAAGCTCACAAGACTAGTGCATGACTTCTCTGTTTAACATGCATGGAATGCTAGATGTTTAAAGTATTCATGTAGTACTATTGTTCTCCTTGCAAACCTGTTGAACCTCCATATATATGACGAGCCTAAATGGAATGTAGTTCCCTAACAATTGTAAGGCATGCATTTAATCAGCAGGTTTCACCAATTAAGCATTAAGCCTGTAGAATTTATAGGAAATTTAAATAACCAAAACAATCCTTCATTTTGATATAAAATCTTGCTACAATTCATTTTTTACAGCACTGCAAGCTGATTTTTATTGTTTTGATAGGAACCATTCTGCTCCGGGTTCCACAATGTCTATATATTATTATGTATATACTTGTACTTCCCGCTTGATTCTATATTCCCACTACCCTACTTGCTTGTCATTAAAACTTGATGGCTAGTGTCAAATTGAAGCTTCTAATTATCGTGCTTTGTTAGCATCTGAAAAGGAAATTTGTCCCAACCTAACCTTGATAATCTAGACCACCAGTTTGGTATAATTGTTGACAATTGAAATGTTAAAATTCTTTTGAATGATCAGGATCACAAGAATTTCAAGAAAATAAATCTCTTAGGTTGATATCAAGCCAATGGAGTTTTGTTTCAATTTAGCTTGGTTTTCTATATTATGTTAAAAGAAAACAGATAAAAGCCTTAGTATTTATGATAGTCTACTATTTCTTACTAAATTGTGTCTTTGGATTTGTATATATGGAAAGCATTACTATAAGCTTAAGGCAAATAACAAGTGTTAAATTCTAAGAAAAAAACAGCACATCTTTTAACTGTTCCATGCTATTCTCCTTAAAATCAAACGTAGAACCATACCAAAGAACATGTCTCAATTTTAGTGTCCTTAACATCTTTTAGAAATATATGTCCATTCAAGGTCGTCTACTTATGATTTTCCTCAGAAACCTGATGAAATCTGGCATATCTTTGATGGTGAACCAGGTTCCAGCAGCTAGCGCACAGTTCTATGCCAAAAATCAACAAAAAAACCCCAATTAAATAGCAACTTCATGCAATTTAGGCATCACAATTGATTGGTGGATAGTAAATGCGTTGCTTGGGAGATTTGACTAAAGCACTCACTTTTTTTCTATATTGAATTGCATTATTCAATCAGTAAGCATGTTATTGACAATCTATCTTTAGTGAGTGTTAACAGATTCTGTTAGAACCAAAGTTAAACATGCGTAGTAAAACAAACCATCAAATTTTGCTTGCAACATACTTAAATTTCTTAAGAAATGTGCATTTCTTGTTATAAGACAACTTGAAAATGTTGCTGGCCCATTCTGAGACTTCCTTTGGTTGCCTTTTTCTATCTTTTTCTTAAAATACTCTACATCTCGGATTATTTTTGGCTAATTTCCAGTTAATTATTTACTAGCAATAAGGTATCCTTACGTGATATTTGTTTGCTTTTGTATTATTTTGCTTGTTAATGGTAATGAGATTGAAAGCTAACGTTACCATATTGGTGCTTTGTAGGAAACACTGTTGTTACTGTTGCAGACTTTAGAGAAGCAGTCAATAGAGCAAAATACGGGATTGGTGATAAAGTTGCGTTACCGGCAGTTATAGAGAAGGAGTTAGGGCGGCTGTTTCCATGGATCCCATCTAGAGCACAAAAAACAATAAATGACAATAATGACACACAACCTTTGGGTTATCAAACAATTACTTGAGAATAAAGAGGAATACTTGGCTTCACTGAAGGCATGCTACTGAACGTGATGTCCAACAATTCTTTTTAAGGTAGCATCACAAATCAACAAAGGGAAAATTACATTCTCTCTCTTGATATAAAAGGTGCTGTATTATCGTGTTGCTTAATTTTCAAATATCACAAAACATTTGGAGGGTAATCATTTGGATTCCTTGTACACTATGAGTTTTCAAAATTTATAGAAATGCCTAATGCCCCTTTAGTTCGATTATTAGGGGTCTGGTAAAAAGTATTCTTTCCACCAATGGACCATTCGATATCAGAAGAGGATTGAATATACTTTCCTTAATGTGATGATGCTATACAATGTATGCAGTTATTTTGTAATAGGAGTCTGTGATTCCATGCACAGCAAACTTTGGCCTACACAGTTTTCAAGAGATGTAATATAGAAATAGAGGCTAAAGAAGATGCAACAAGCTTAAGATATTTGGCTGTATACCACTTAGGACCCATCATTTAACAGATTCTTTTCTTTCCACCAGGAATTATTTTTCCTTGTATTATATATTTTGCCCTAACCAAATCCTACAATCAAAGCCTGAAGTCTTGGAATATTCACGCCAGTTCAACTGTAATAGCAAAGAATAGGCAACTTAGACATGCATAAAGTATTCAGGATTTTACGAAAATAGAAATTCTGCATCCCAACTCCATCGGCATTATGTACAATACAAAAGGTCAGTCTCCATTAATTAAATGAAATGAGGTGCATAATACCTTTTCTAATGATTGAGAGCACCTTTTCCCACTGTTGAAGCTTTTCTTTTCATGCTTTCCTCTCCATTGACGATATGTCATTCAGATAGTAATATCATTGATAACCGACACATTATTATTTTTGACCTATCAAAATACCAGAATCCTTTCAAAAAAGGTCCATACAACGCTAAGATATAACTTAATTGCATATTTCAATAAAATCTTGATGCCAAATTTATAATGCTAATAGAGGAAATATTAGAAGCTATTATGTAAAATGCACCATAATTTTTTATATAAAAAATCACCACCTAGTTCCAAAATATAGTTATGATTTTTTATTTTAGTGTTTTAATGTATTTATTTTGCAAAATTCAATGTGAAGATGCATCCGATGAGTTAATTAATGAAAACAAAAAATAAACAAGCTGAGTTTAGATATATATAAATGCAAAGTGGGTACAAAATTGCATTCTCATGTCTGATGATGTCTGGAAGCAAAATAGTAAATAGTTTCTATAAAACTAAAAGTAAATACATCATTACAATTACATCTTCCTCTACCCAGCTCTACTAACAAATAAGGGAGAGGAACTACGAGGTTTAGTCTTAGAAGTAGAATGTTGCGCTCGTCATGACTGTGCCTCCACTCGAATCCGCCTCCAATACTTTGCAATCACCTAGTAAGGGCTTGAAAGCCTCTTTTTCTCCTCCACTCACAAACCAAATCGTTGCAAACAAAAAACAATGACCAAAAATGCCATTTTTTGCGTTTTAATACGAGGACAGGTACATGAGAGTTTTTTTAAAAACAATTGCAGTGTTTTTCCAAAAAACTTTGCGATTTTTTCTTTGGAAAACTCGTCCAACTGAAAAACTTGGCAAAAACTTGGGACTCGACGATTAGTCCAACTATGATCTAATCTATGATTTAGGAAATTGTCATGCTAAAAACAACAATTATACTAGACATGGATAGAAGATTTACTAAGTAGGAAATATACATATGATTGCAACTAGTGAAGAAATATTTGGAATTTTTGTGAAGATAATTTGTAAAGAATTTGGGTTTTGTATTTTATAGCAAAGAGAAGACCTCTGTTATAGGGCCTAAACATTGGTTTAAAAACAGGTCTCAAGTAGCAATCAAACTCTAAATATTATTGCATATTTGAATTCCTTAAAAAAATGCAATTAAAAAATAAGAAGAATTCTATTTGGAGTGTATGCAAAAAATATGGCTCCTAGAAAATATATAGCATTCTATTATGAGTCTATATGCAAAAAATATTGCTCCTAGAAGAAGGTTAAAAGAGATAGTGAAAGTGAAGACTTTAAGATTTTCATATAGAGAATTGTTGGGAAGATGATGCAATTGTTAGGGATGAAACCATCTTTACTTGTCAAAAGAAATTTAGTCACAACATTATTGGGTGCTCCATGAGTTTATTATCTGCCTTCTTAGTTTCCAAAGGATTTTTATGGCTTTCAAACCTATAAATATTGCGTAAAGATATGAGGCATAGTTTGCAAGTCTCTAAGTTTTGGGAAGAAGGATCTTTGCTTGTCAAAAGAAATTTAGTCACAACATTATTGGGTTTTCCATGAGTTTAGCTTCTATCTTCTTAGTTTCCAAATGATTTTTATGGCTTGCAAACCTATAAATATCGTGGGAGGAGGAGTAAGAGTGTAATACCTGAACTCCTTGTGTGCTAATGATGTGGCCTAGGTATAGAATTTCTATTATTCCAAACTTGCATTTGGACCTTTTCACAAACAAAGATTGCAACTCCATGATACCCAACACCTCGTGCAAATGATTCAAATGTTCTTCCCAAGTATTGTTTAAAATGAGTATGTCATCAAAAAACACCAACAAGAATTTGTGCGACTTCTTGTTGAAGATGTGGTTCATTGAAGATTGGAAAATAGTAGATGCATTTGTCAACCCAAAGGGTATGAAGAACTCATAGTGACCAAATTGATAATGAAATGTTGTCTTGTGCACATTTTGCTCCCTTACTTGAATATGTTGATACTCGAGATGAAGATCAATCTTGGATAAGTAAATTGCTCAGTAAAGCTCATACAATAGCTCATCAATCCTCAAAACATAATATTAGTTCTTGAGGGTTTTCTTGTTCAACTATCAATAGTCTATGCACATCCTAAGAGTGTCATCCTTTTTCTTCACCAAAACTATTGAGGATGTGTAGGGACTTGAGATAGGATTGATGTATCCCTTGCCAAGAAGCTCATGAATCATCTTCTCTATTTCATTCTTGAACTTCTTGGGATGTTGGTAGGGAGTCATGATAATAGGCTTGGTTCCTTCCTCCAAATTGATTATATTCTCAAAGCATACCAAACTATGCTTGCCTAACACTGACTAGACCTCATTATCAAGATAGTATGTGTTGTCCATTCAATGGTTGGGTTGAAACCAAACATTGTGCGGCTCAAACCACCTCATCATGTCTAAATATTTCCTCCATGCGCTTGGCTGAAATTTTGCTAGGAACTCCATTGGACATTCCTTGATATACCACCTTCTTTCCATCCACCTTGAATGAGAATCATCTTCACGTATTTGTTTAGGGTCTTCATCCACTGAATTTCGAAAATGACATATGTGTCATCCACACTCATCACAAAGAAGTCATCTTTAACTGTGTAGTTCCCTGTGGTGATGCTTAGTTGTAGAACCAATTGTGTGCAGGGTAGTAAAGATCCTCTCGCCACCTTGACCTTGAATCCTTCAGGCTCTATTGTTTGCAATTACCTCTTGGTGAATATAGATAAATTGATGAAATTGAGTGTTGCCTCACTATCTAGCATGACTATGACTCACTATCCCTAAAGAGTGCCACATACCCAAAATACACTACATTGAGGAGTTTAAAAAATGCAACAATTGTACCTCCTTTCTTCACAAAGGTGGCAATCTTCTCTACACAAGTCTAGTTTCTTCTTTTAGCTCCTTAGGTTCATCAAATTCTTCCTTGCTATCAGACACTACCTCAATGTATTGGATTTTTCCCTTTCCAAGATAATGACCTGGTTCCCAAGGCTCCTTGCAAGTAAAACAAAGTTTCTACCTCTTGAGGTCTCAACAAGTGGTCTCATCCATCAATGACTTTTCTAAAATGACTTCTTGCCCTAGTCCTTTTGTGAGAAAGGTGGCTTGGATTGTGTGTGACTCTTGGAAGAAGAGGAAGGGGTTACTATGTGATGTGCCTTCTTGATTGCCTTGGTGAGTATGCAAGGGTTTAGGCCCTTTACCATACCCTTTAATGACTCAAAGAATCCATCCATTAACAATGCTATCAGTCTCCTTTCTAAAATTTATTTCATCAAAATTGAAGGCCTCTAGAGCTCTACAATGTAGTTATCCACGGGACCAATTTTACTCAATTGCGCCAACTCCTTGAAATCGAGCTATGAATCCTTCCCATAAAAAAACTCAATGAATCTCTCTGTCAAGTTGACATATGAAGTTATTTGGTGATGTCCAAGTGTGACCATTCTATGGTTCCATTCCCTCTAGATGTAAGGCTACAAATTTGGTGCCTTATCCTTCGCCATAGTGTTGCGTTGAACGTATGAGTCCTCCTTTCACACCCAAACTCTTGTTGATGATTTTTTTCATCCATCAAAAGTAGAAAGGTTCGACGTACCTATTCTTTGCTTGAGGTCATTGTTGTGTCTCTTGTTATTTCTTGTGGTAGGAAATCTCATCCTCAACTCCATGTAATCCTTAATAGATGATTTCGGTCAGATTCCTTTATCAATCCAATCTTGCTTGATTTTCTCCAACTGCACCAAGGGAAGCACTCTCTCTTCATGATGTTTGGTCTTTTGAGGAAATGTGGGATCATTCTAGGCATGTATGGGACCATTGTGTATGTGATCTCCCATTGATGAAGTTGTTTTTGTGACTATTGTTTTCTTCATTTTCTCTCGTGTCCATCAAGTTTTGAAGTGTCTCGTCAATTTATTGTTATCCCTTTGTCAATGTATTAATGATTTGAAATTTTCCTCTTGTCAACTCCCTCAACAAGACCAGCATGTCAACATTTGAGTCTCTTATTTTATCTAACAAATGATATCTCCTTTTCTAGTAGATTGCAAACTCATGGTGCATCAAACTCCTTCCAAAAAACTAGCAAGATCACCAGCTCTTATACCATGAAAATGTTCCAAGTACTAAAATGGACATAACAAAAGAAATAACACCAAATTATGAGCCAAAAATTGAAGATCAACTTATTATCATAATGAATTACAAGAAAAAATGTCAATTATTTCATATGATTAGTCTTCTATCGTTTATTATCCACATTGTTATGTGTAGATACTAATTGATATTCTATGTCTATTAACCACCATTGATAGGATTATGCAATCAATTTCCTCTATTGTTTGTCATCAACTATCTAGAGATGTTGAAGGGCCTTTGAATTGATGGATATGATATGATGTCAATTAGTGTGCTACATGGGGGATTCACTGATGGGGCAATACGCTATCACATGCATTCATATTGGGGGGTTTTAAATGGCTGAAAAATAGGGCAATATATTGCTTATAATTGAAGGGGATTAAGAGGGTTTATAGAGGAAAAGGGGTATGTGGGCTAATGAAGGGGGGGTGATAAAAAATGAGTTTGGGGCTGTGTGTGAATTGTTGTACATGTTATCCCGCAACACAACACTTCAATAAGACATTAGATTGCTAGTTCATAAAACAAATGAAAGATCAAAGATACTAACAAATTCATCTTATTGCTCTCTAACTAGCAAGAGTATGATTAAAATCTAATATTCTCTCAACCTTAGACTCTAAACAGTGACAATTCACTACTAGAATGAGAGATTTAATGCATTGAAACTAAGAAACATGAGAAATCAAGCAGTGCCATTAATTCTTTATCAATTAAGCTATGAAATGAAGTGTGAACTAATTAGCTATGAAATCAAAATAACATGTAAGTATGAATGCAATTAACTATATGTTTTGTGAGTTTAAAATTCCTCTTTTATAGAACTTTATTAAATTCAGCGGTTGAGATGCAATTTAAAAAGAGTGGTTGAGATGCATCCTCCCTTGATCCATGTGAGTTGATCCATATGGATCACTTCTCATTGGCTGATTTTGTTATTGTTGTCCTTTGAGAGGTGACATGTAATTTAAGTCCTTTTATTAATTTGTTTTAATTAATTACTTTAACCATGCATTTAATGGGATTGGTTTAATCAATTAGGCTTAGAGGTAATTAATGTGATTTTTGATCAACTAATGATGATTAAATGCTTGATTTACGAATTTTATTGATTTTATCAAATTATGTTAATAATCAACAATCAAATTAACATAATCAAGAGATTACTCTGAATTAGGGAAAATAGGGCCTTTGGCTCTATTAGCCTGATTTTGGGTGATTACATTTGCCCCTCTTTGAATTGCTTTGCGAACAATACAATGATTCAAAGAAAATTGATTTAGCGAACGATTGGGTAGAAACTAGTAGTTTCGAGGAGATTTAGAGAGCAGTGAGAACCACTCTGAATATGAAAGATTTAGAGAGCAGTAGAAAGAACTACTCTGGGTTGAAGAGATTTAGAGAGCAGTAGGAAGAACTACTTTGAATTTGTGAGATTTAGAGAGTAGGAAGAACTACTTTGAGTTTGAGAATTTCAAGCTTGATCGAACAAAATTCCTCTATACCGACTCTGAGCTTGATCGAACGAAGATCAATAAAAGTTAATCAGGATATCCAATTTGATTTGGTGTGCATAAACTGAATATGAAAGACCACGATGATGACAAATAACCAATTTGATTTGAAGTGATGAAATTGATCAATGTCTGAAAGATTTGATTTAGGCACAAATAATAAAATTGATCTGAAATTTAATTACCCAACAATTTCGACTTGATTGAGGATAACTGTCACACCCCTAGTGTTGAAGATTTGGTTGACTTTGAATCTTTTGATCGGTTTTGAAACTTTTGATTTAGGTATGATGATGCCCTCTCGGGATTGAAATCAGAATAGAAATTTGATAAAATTTGTGTATTCAAGCATTCAGGAAGATATTCAATTGATAGAAATGAGTCTGGATCAAGTACAAATTATTTAGAATGTGTTAGGATTCAATTAGGATCAATTTTAGTGTTAAAAGAACACTGTTTGACTAAGTTTGACCATTAAGAGATGAGAGTTGACCAAGTTTGACTGATGTTTGACCGATATCCTAAAGTGCAAACTCGACGTTCAAGTGAGAAAATCACTTCGTGTAGGTTCTGGTAAGCTTTTGTTCATCATTTACACTCTGTTGAGTACTCGTAACTTGTATTTGACTTAAATTTTGGTGCATCTTGACTATCCATCTGAATAATAATCACTACTACATGTTTATACCATGTTTGTGTTGCCATTTCTACTCATTCTGCCCTTGTTCAATTGCAATTTGACCATAGTTGACCTTTACTTTCCAATGTTGACTTTTCTCTGTAACTTCATTTTTTATTGTGTTTAAGTGATATAAATCACCTATTTCGATTTCGGTTCCGATTTGAAGGTCTTGTGACATCCTGCTAGAAAAGTGCCCTGGGTCATTAGGGTCCCTAGGAGGCCAAAAGGGTCATTTTACTATTCATTTTCACTCTTAACCTTTGGTAATTTCAGATCTCTGGCTGACGAAATGGTGGTTCCAGTTGAGCGACATCATTTTGAGCTTGTGAGGCATCACAATCGACCGACCCACTATGCGTCTCTAGTGAGTACCTCGTAATGCTTCCTATCAATGTTGCATTTTGATTTTTTACTGCATTTCAAGCTTTCTAGGGTCAATTTAGTTTAGGGCCGCACTTGGTAAGCAGGGTCGCATTAGGTCAAACCCGGGTCACATTTGACTTTCAGCTGAATTCTGGAACGCATCCAGTAAATTTTGAATTGCACCTTTTTGTGTCGCATTTGGTTATTTTGTCCACGTTTTTAAATGTCATCATCATTTTGTCATATCTGGTGAATATAGAGTCACATCCAGATTTCAGATCGCAACCTGTAGATCTTGGATAGCATCCCGGATGTGAAGGATCGCATCTTGTTACAAGATCGCATCACGTATATCTCGAATCGCATCTGGGGATCAAGATCATTTTTGGTTTTAATTTAGCTTATCTTTCTGACTTGCTTAGCCAATGTACCTTTATTTTTTCTTATCCGATCCTGACATAGTGTAATTTTCCTAGTTGCAGTCTCATTTTAGTGTAGTATCATTCTGGAGTCTGAGACCTACATAGGTTTTGGAGCTCTCTGAGCACCTTACTGCGATAGAGCAACATGTCATGGCTCGATGTGGTCTGTGGTGTTTGGCCAATTTACCCAATATTTGGGTGAATCGAGGGTTGTTGAATGTGCTTGCCGAGAGATGGAATTCAGAGCACAACACCTTTCACTTGTCGATCAGAGAGATGACAGTTGAGTACGAGGTCGAAGTGATTGTGGTGATGGAGGATGCTTGACATTTTTTCCAGGATGCTGGCATTGCACGATGATACTTGTCCTAGGACCATATGGTGATGCACTATGACCGACTTCCCATATATCTTGTAGGTTTGATTGGCAACCTCCTAATGTCAGATCGAGGACAACATAGATTCATGTGTGGCTGGTCCCGAGTTATAGAGGATATGATATGTTTACCTCATCATTTTGCCTAGGGTAGTTGCATTCTTGCTCATATGTACAATGAGTTGCCCGAGATTGTGTACCAACATTCTTGTACTATAACTCTCAGTATTCTTGTATTACAGATATGGGTGACAGAGGGACCCAAAGGTTCCCTACATTTTTATGTATTTTGACATGATTCAACAACTCCACCTAGGCAAGCTGGAGTACTAGAGGTGAGCTCTGGATGACGTTACTGATGTCATATGGAGGCCATATCTAGCTCGTGAGGAGTAGCGTACCAATGCACAACGGATGCCATTCTTTTTTTAGAGGAGGTACCTCATCGGTCAGACCTGCTATATTGTAGAGCGGTTTATTGTTAGCAGGGTTATGAGGCAGTACAAGGCATGCCACATGAGTTAGCAGTGTACGCGTGGGTCAGAGATGAGAAGGCTTAGTGGGGAGCCCGATTGATTTATGAGACTGCACTTCATGAGATCTCCTAGATGGTTCCTGTTGCCTGGGACTACCTTCGAGAGGTTTCTGACGACAGAATTACATAGGGTTTTCATGCCCATTATACACAACATCCTTTTGTATGTTTCACTACTCCCAATGAGATTTCTCCTCACATCGAGGACGCGTAAGATTATGACCCTGATGAGGATGGTCTAGGCCGAGGCCACGCCGATAGAGGGAGAGATAGGGGTAGGGGCAGGGATAGAGGTGGTGGAAAAGATGGAGGGGGTGGAGATGGTGGTGGAGGAGGAGGTGGTGGAGGCAATGGAGGAGGTGGGGGTGGAGAAGGTGGTAGATGGAGGGCACCTAGAGGAGATGGAAACCAGTAGTGTCGACATAGAAAATTCCATGTAGTACCTCTACACAGGGATGTTGCTCCACTTTTTCCATGGTCACAGTAGCAACAAAGGGCTTCTGGCCACCTCGAGATCCTCCTATAGGTGGAGACAAAGATCTCTTATCTGAGTGTGAGTAGGATAGGTCAGCTTTAAGGATAGAGGTTGCCACACTACAAGCTCATTTTGTAGAGAGAGATACATAATTAGTAGATGTGAGAGCTGACAGGGACCAACAACTGTCCATTTTGAGATCAAAGGCAGATAGGTATGTGCACACTGCCACCCACTAGGGATAGAGGGCTACCTACTATTTTACCTTATATTGTTCAGTTGTTCCAGTGGCACAAAGAGCTCCCTTATATTCCACTATAGCGCAACAATCCGAGGGTGTGATGCCACCTCTCCTACCTACCAGGGCTAATGCTCCTCCTCGCGACCCTCCTCGAGAGGATGAGGGTGGGAGCCAGACATGATTATTCATTGTAATCTTTATTGTATCATTTTGGCATGTGTACCTCCTTGATATACATTCTGATGTACTTTGTACCATTTTTTATCGATATATACTCTAATATATTTTTGGACTCTGATATACATATTGATACTTTGATTCCTTGATACCATGTTGATACTGATTTTAATTTGATTGTTGCACGTGTCGTGATCTTTGATAAGCTTATCTACTTTGGATATTGATCTCATTTTTGTTCATACTTGGTCATGTGATTAGATAGATCTTGATTTATTGACTTCATTGTTGAGAGAGAACTGTTGGGTTCAATAGCTTATGGAGGTTCCATCAAAGATCAGATAAAGGTACTTTTCTATTGATTCCTCATGTTGAGTTTTGTCAAAGAATGCTCCAAGTATGCCAAGAAACATGAATTATGAGAAATACGCCTTGAGTGAAAAAGAATTTATAATTTTGAACCTGGCCTCTGCATTAGTTTGATCCATCCTTCAATGTTGAGCCACCCTCCCAAGTTTATAGCCAAATGATTTTTAGTGCTATTTGCAACCTCCTCCCTTGCAATACCTTCCTTCTACTTGCATCTAATACAATGAATGATTAAAATGGATTTTTTGAAAAGGCCTTATAAAATTACAACTGAATAGAATTTGCAGGTGTAAAGACAAATTCTACAACTTTTTCCACTATCCTCTTTGCCTGTGCCAAAATGGGAGCTTTGGAAAAAGGTATGGAAATCCACCAAAGCATAATAGAATGGGGATTTTTGTTAGATATAACAATTGGAAATGCTCTGGTAGACATGTATGAAAAATGTAAAAGCATAGGAAAGGCACATGAACTATTTGACACAATGTCTGGAAGAGATGCCGTATCATTGATGTAGGCAAAATAATTAGAGGTCGGCTATAAAGTATAGAGTAATTTTTTCAAATCTTGTAGTTGCAACAACCTTGGTAGATATGTATGGAAAATGTGGAATCATAAACAAGGCACACAAACCTTTTGACCAAATGCCTTAGATAAGGCTTTGGAACTGGGTAATGCAAAGGGGATTTTTGTTAGATATTATATTTGGAAATCCTTTGGTAGATTTGTATGCAAAATTTAAAAGCATAGACAACACACATGAATTGTTTGAGATAATGCCTCAAATAAATGTGGTCACATGGACTGTAATGATTTTAGGATATGCACAAAATGGATTAGTTGAAAAGGTTGTAGAAACATTCAAGCAAATGCAATTGGTAGGTGTAAAGCCTAGTTCCACAACCTTTTCCATTACTCTCTCTACCTATGCTAAAATAGGAGTTTTAGAATGGGCTATGGACATGCAACAAAGCATAATGGAAGGGATTTTATTTTAGACATTATACTTGGAAATGCTATGTTAGTCCAAGATGCCCAACTATCACATGCAATACTTCACCGAAAAATGTAGGTGTCTGAAGAGTTCTTGCTCAAATAATAGTAAGAAAATCAGTCTCAGAATTGAACAATGCAAGATTTTTTCAGTTAATCAGAAATTAATTAAGAAATTAGAAAATTTAAAATGCTTAAATTTTCATCAAAGTAGAGAAACAAATGTATTTTTCTAATTACATGCTAGATAAATGGGGAATATGTTGTGTAACAACTGCTTTTGTTTTTACCTTTCTAATATTAGTATGGATGCCCTCAATGGGGTTGAGGGTGAAGAGTATTATATTATATTATTTTAATATTATGAAAGAAATACATAATAGAAACATAACTTTTCTACGACAACAATAAATGAAGATTTACTAGAATTAAATATTAGACAAAATAAATTCTGAAATAATCAATAGAAGCTAAACACATGTTCATTGTTACATATGAGTATGTGGATGAATAAAAAAAAGTGATGTATTTACAACATGAAAATTAGTGCGAAGCTAGTTAAAAGAAGAGAAATCAAGATGACTACTAAATAGCAAATGACAAGCATACAAAGGATCAAGAGACACACTTAGACAAAAGAAGGGGAAATCTATAATAGTGGTGAAATGAGAAGACAATAATAGTGAGTGATAAGATGTCAAAATGTAGAATCAAAGGCTAATGACAGTAGTATAAACACTCTTTTGTTTAAACTGGACCCAGTTTCATTAATGTTATGCATTATCTTAATTCTCTATTTTCATGGTGGCTTGTAACAAGAGAGAAAGATTCTGAAGTTCCTTGGTTTTATGTGGAACCCTTTGTCATGGTTATGGCGATGGCGGCAATACTGGTCTTGACTCTTGGGGATACTACAAAATGGTAACTAATTAAGTTTTAAAATTATAACTCCAAGGATTACCAAAACACGTATCTCAATGGGAATATATGTTAGGATTAAACCAATGTGCATTAATTTCAATAACATATTAATCTTTAAAAAGAACCAAACTAGATTAATGGGACTTGGAAGTACATGCACATATAAAAATGCTAGTAGAAAGAATCCTAAGCTTTGGGAATTACCTAAACATGAATTCAATAAGATGTAAATATGCAAACATAGTAAGAGGGAAGATGCATCAATGAAGCACAAGGCTGAAGAAGATCAATGTTGGACCTAGAGATGAAGGTTTGTAAAATAATAAACACTTAAATGTATAAACAATGAACATAATAAGAGGGAATTATATTTCAACAGAGAACAAGGTTCAAGACAACCAATGTTGGACTCAAAGACAAAGGTTTGAAACCAAAATTGTTATGCATCTATAATAAATCCTGGTCCAAAAGGATTGACAATATCATTGCACACTATCAGTAAAGGGCTAATATTGAGCTTGATAATGTCCATGTAGTAATGTCTATGGTACATTGAGAGCATTGTTTGAAGACTCTGTGAGTATGCTACAAGAGTAGAAAAACTCATATTGGTACATAAAATGAGACACTCTGATCACCAAAAAAGTATAAAGATATGCATGTCTTATAAAGCTAAAATTTTCTCAAAAGGTGGCACAAATAATTTCTTCAAATCTAAATGTAGAGAGTAGCAACTAGAGTGTTTTTTCATATTGATATGGCAATATAATCTCATAGAAATAGAGGTTAAAACTTAAAAGAACCAAACACAATGTTGTTTACTATGGTAGTAATCACATGGAGATTAACAATGCTGCTATAAAGCAAAGATGAAGATGAGCACAATGAACAATCTATTCCTTCAAAAGGTAAGAGATGCAATCCAAGAACGGTGGTGATATTGTACCTATTCAATGCTTTTATCCAAGGAAAAGTAGTGATAAAGAGTGAAAACATATTATATTTACAAGAGAAAAATGCAATCATATGGAGGTTATTAAAGATGTCTGGTCTTATCAATCTGGCTAAAATGTTAAAACAACATAATAAAATACACACATGTTGGAACAAGATGATCATTGTTAATACTCCAAGTGGCTGAAAATAAATATACCATGTACAAAAACAGGTATCAAATCACACAAGAACACATACATCACAAACAACAAGAAATTTGCAAATGTTAGAAGCATGAAAAGTTGATTCTTCTCATAGTAACTACAATCAATGTATTAATGAAATGGAATGCTTGTATATGTAGAGGTAAAAAAAATTCAATTAATAAATTTTCCTTGCAATGCTAACAACAAATAATCAATCAAACATGGCTATAGTAAATTGTTAATTTCAAAAACATGTAAAAGATTATCAAACTTGTACCAGAGGTGTGATTCGATATTATGGTTTTATTGCAACTTTGATTCTTGTTCCTGTTGAATGGGCATAATACTCAAAGTTTAGATGCTTAAATAAAGAATTCTATATAAAAAGATAAACTTAAATAATCTCTCTCTTCTCTTTCTTGATTTGGAGTTAAGAGTTGAATGAAATTAAAAAAGAGAAAAATCCTAGCAAAGGAAGAATTATATAAAATAATTCCCAAAGAAAAAAGAACAATTTCATAATTAACAAAGACAACCATATTTAATTTATCCTTTATAAGAATCTATTTTCATATTACATGATATCCAATGGTGTTGCATCTAATACATATGAACTAGCAATTCTTAAGGTTCAAACAACCTATCATTATTAGGACAAACAAGCTCAAATACAAATAAATTATGCCACATGAGCCTCATCAAGTTGGTAGAGGCCAACCAATTCTAGAACCCAAGGATTATGCCTCATTGTAGGAAAAACTACCATAATATTGCGACCAATAAATTCCCAAGAGTATTATCTCTTGACACTTGACATTACGGTTTTCCCTACCTTTGTTCACTAGTCAATTTCCTTTCTTATTTCTAGTCTTTAATTATTAGGTAACCTCTACTTGACACTCTTTCAATCAACACACAATTGAGTAGGGTAAAATTGGTACATTGATGAAACAATTACATTTTTTTTGGTTCACGAGGTTAGACTGATTCCTCAGATAATTAGATGCAATTATTGGATACAAGAATTTCTTGGACTATGGAAAACTATGGACAGTCCTATTAAAACATCTAAAAAGGTGTAAACAAGCACCTGAATTCTAAGTCAAAATTAGATAAGAATCACAATCTCTTGTTAGAAATAGATTAAATTAACTTACTTGTCCTATTAGTTTTGTCTTCATGAATTATATATATGGAACATTTTGCAAATGATTTCTCAAAAAATTGGCATAGTATACTATTTATTTAGTGTCATCTAATACTTCCTATCACATAGGTCAACATCCTTACTATTTGATATTTCTAGGATTTGTTGTGTAAGATAGAGGGGATTTATCCAACTTTTCCTAATGCACAATCATAAGAAAGATGACTGAATACACTCAAGTATGACTTCAACGTTGTATAGTCCTAAAAATTTGGCACCAATAATTGGATGCTTTAGGATCTATTAGGCCCCATTTTGACAATTTCAAGGTTGGAATGCCCATTATGCTTGATCATTGCAAGGTGCATTTTATTTTCTCACTCCTTTTCTCTATCCCAAGTATCCCCCTAAAATTTGAGCCCAGTTTTCCTAGGACATGTTGCCAATGGTGACCTATCTATGGCTTTTGGGGCCCAAACTTTTCCTAGGGCCCGATGTTAGGGTCCTATTTATAGATTTTGATATGTTGTTGGCCTGGATCAAATTTGAGTCCTAAAATGATGGAGCTAGTATAAGAACTCCTTATCACTCCTTATTTTGACCTACACAATTATATGCAATCATTTTGGCAATCAATCTATCAAGATCTCAAGCAAGCAAGAGCAATTGGATTCAAGATTTGAAGGCAAGCATCCAAGATCAAGATATCCAAGTCTATAATTATTTCCTTGTGCATGAATTTTATTTCTTTGAGTGCTACTTATAACATTTCAGTTAGGAGAAGTCGTAGACTTATGGCTGTAATACCTCAAATTGGCACCTTATAATTTCAATCAATTTTGATGCATTTTCTTCAATTTTACATCATTAAAGTCCTATTTTACTAGGTAATTTTCTCTCTCCTACCTGACTTTATTTGACTTGGTGTCAATTGCAAAAACCCTAAATTGCATTAATCTTACACTATAATTAATTCTTAAGTATTTGACTTTATTAGCTAAATAATCCCTATGATAAATTGATTTAATTCTAAAGTCCTAAGTGCTTTAAATTAAATTAAACTCACCCCCTTTAGCTAATACACATAAAAGGAATTAATAATATTTGGTTATTTGAATGGATTATCTTATTTGGATTTAATAATTCAAATTATTCGAAGGGTCACCCCTATGTGGCGATAATTCATTCTTTTAATTAAGTAATTCCTCAATATTTGTCTCAATTGGGAATGAAGAGTCAACCGTTTCATTTCAAGAAACTCTTCATCCCCTCTCCTGGATTTTCTATATTATGAACCTTCTTCCTCATTCGAAAAAAGGAAATTGTGAGAGTATCAAAACTATAGCGAAATTTAGTCTCAATTACTTCATATTTCCAAGCTTTTTATTGCTCACTAGTTTAATTCTCATTTAGTGTAATTGCATTCTCATATTAAACTAGTTTGCTTATTGTTATTAGTTGAATTCTTATATGTCTTTCAAGTTCTTAGATTAAAATTTGCACTTCTTAGATTAATTGCATCTTCATTATTAGATTAATTGCACATTCATCTTAGAGTAATTGCAATTTGTTTATCTTTCAAGTTTTCAAAATCCTTCGTATTAGTTTGGTCTTTTGGTTGTTGGCTCTCATTCTGAGAGTAATTCAAACACCCCGGTTAATTAGAAGGTAACAGGTCGAATCGATAGATATTGTGAATTGAGTAATTCATACTCAGCTTTGTAATTTTGATGATCGAGAAATGACTATGTTGTGTATATGGATGGATTAGAGGTCCATGTTCAGCTATAGCCATTCTGGCACCCACCGTGGGGCGAAAAATTCATTTTTGACCTCACTCTCAAAAATTTTCTGACAAGAAATTTGAACTCTGTCGTGCATCTATACTTCACTGTGAATGGAATTTTGCGTGACATTTCAGAGCGTACTGTGCGAAGATTTGCTCCCAGTAGCATTCTGTCGCATGAAGAAACACTTTCTCATGTAGGAGCCTGCACTTTCTCACACGCAACACTATACTTTCTCGTGCAAAGTTTTACTGTCATTCATTAAATTTTCCAGATTCTGGAATTTACTGTTAGTTTTTCTTGACATTTACTTTCTATTGTTGATTTCATATTTCTGATTTTTGCTACAGCGTAACAGTGGTCTGCAGGTCACTTTTCGAAGATCATAAAAACTTTCTAACAGTTTTCTTGCAGGATGGTTGTCGAAGAACATTTAAAACGTTGTGCTTATTTACTATTTTTCATTCACATAGTATAATTAGGGCTTTGTTAAGATTTCTTAAGGGTCCTGATAACAAAGTAGGGGAATAGGCTCTTCATTACATGGAAGTGATGCCCATGAATGAAACCGAGACCCAGATGTTGCTAGAATGATGGATACCTAGGGAAGCAAAGAAAGGTAGCGAATCTTTAGCACATCTACTTGCCAGGGGATTATTCTCTTCTCTCTCTGAGAGAACCAGAAACCCAAAAGCTTGTGGATTTGGTGGAGTGAGACTACCTCGGTGATGAATATGCTTGATGTGTTTAGGTAAGGTGAATAGGTAGAGAAGTATGCTCTTCTCTCTTTGAGAGAATCAAAAAATCCAACCCTCAAATCCAAGCCAAGTTGTGTCACCTTTAGAGGGCCTGCCGGAAGTTGAACCTCCGAGAACGACCCAAGTGAGTACGCACCTATTGCCGGTGATTCCACCTCATTATAATAAAGAATGTTTTGTTGAGTCTAAAGACTCCAAAACCATGTTAACTTCCTTCTCTTGATTTAGACTATCATCTTGAGAAGGCTTCGTTTGTTATACTGAGCAATGCCACTCCTAGCCCTGCTTGTGGGGGTGTATGACTTTCGGGTGTTGGTATGGCTGGGAGGCCCTAACGCTGTACTGGGGGCACTGAAGGTTAGTGTGAAAGGAAGCCCACTAAAAACTTTGCCTAGTTAGTTTCCTACCCAAATCACCTTCGAAAGGAGACATAATATTTGTGTAGGGAGGGGGAAGAATCTCTCCTGTAGATTCTCACCATAGGCATGCACTTGGATGCTTGAAGGTGGTATATGACACTAGCCCCTGCTTCAAGGGTAACCTTTGAACATATACTATTGAGTCCTTGGAAACACCAAAAACACAAGGGCCCTCTAGGGGGTGACACGGCTGTGTGAGGTGAACGCATGTGCATAAGCAGTGGGGAAAAGGTTTTGTCTTCTCACCATTTTTTTTGTAGGGATAACTATGTGTTTGTTATCGAGTCTTAAACTTGTCCATCATGATTAAACAAAGACTCCCACGATACTGCCAAGTTGCTTTGTCCTTGGTAGGTCTATTTACGACTACTTCTTGTGTCACAATTGCTTGTTCTAAACCTTCATGCTTGTAAATGAAAGCTTGAAACCTTCAAACTGAGATTGTTGACTAAACTATCCTTTAAACTATCTGGAAATTGGATTTTCTATCTGAGAACCATTTGCGTTGTGTTCCTAAATCTATCTTTTATCTTGAAATCTATGTTGAACTATCGAACACTGGTATTTTCCTCTCGTGAAGTTTTAGAAACTAAGCATTTTCTCGCATGAGATTTCATTCTCTTGTGTGAAGCCTGACACTTTCTCATGCAAAGCCTGACACTTTCTTGTGCGGCCCAATGCTTTCTCACGTGAACCTGTACCTTGGTTTTCAAAACAATGACTTATTTCTTGTTGACCGATGAACTTTTTGCCTGATCTGGTTTTTGTCTGAGGTCTATTTGTCTATTTTCCTATCATTCACTATCAGAAACTGAGTGTCTTGAGTTGAGAATCGATCGATTATTGCTTTGACTCATTTTGTCTCTTCTTTGTTTATCTTATCTCTTTGTGCTTTTGTACCTCACATCGTGATAGTCTTATCTCAGCTGTTCTAGCCATACTCTTGACAATTCATGCCGGGTGCATCTCACATCTTGGTTGTTCTAGCCTTTATCTCCTTTTTATTATTCCTAGAGACAAAGTTTTAGCATTATTCCAAGTCTTCTCTTCTTGCATCTTCATCTATGACTAGAAGTGGCAACACTTATCCCATTCGTAATACTGGTCAAGGTAGAGGTAAACCTTGTAATCAAGAAATAGATCATCCTGAACCTGTCGCAAAATTTGAGCATTGTGAAGGATCCACAAGTTCTTCTTCATTGAGTACTTTGAAAGACAACCCATCTCAATCACCTCCAGTGTTCCAAGAGTGTTTTAATCCATTGTTTCAAGTGCAACCTGGTTTCTCATTTCAAGAGCAAGACAACTCATTCTTCCAAAATAACATATTGTTTCATAACTTTGGAAGACCACTTCCTCGGACTAGTCCTATCATTGAACCTATCGATCCTATTGATGATATCGACTCATTTGAACCTATTGACCCTCTTGATCTTGTTCACACATAAAAAGTTACCTTAGCTGCACCCTTTTGGCATCATTCACATCATTTTACTAAGTCTTCATTTGCTGCATAGTCATATGTTGACAAGATGGGAGATCCATTCGACTTCCAACCAGGAAAATACAACCAAACTTATGATCAATCTCAAAACAACCAACATCATGGTCAATTTTCCAATGACCAACATCATGCTCAACCTCAAAATGAGTAAGGTTATGATCAATCCCAGAATGATCAGAATCAACACCAAGCTCAAAACAAAGCTCAAGGTGGTGAACCAGCATATCACTATCGTCCTGCTCCTTATGATCAGAGTCAAGATCAATTCCCAAGCATTTATGAGATTCTTAGCAATGATGGCGATGACACAATAACTCAAAATGACATAGACGCTGTGAAACCAAATAAAGGTCTTATTAAGATGATGGAGATCCTTATTCTAGAGAAGGAAAAATACTTTCTTGAGTTGGCCAAACAAGGGGCCAAGTTACCCCCAAACTATCAAGTTGAAACGCTTGCGGCCAAAGAAGAAGAAACTGAGACCTCTAAGCTGCAAAAGATGGTCTGAGACATGCAAGATCAGATTATCCAACTTGCGAAGAATAAGGACAAACCCGTACAATAATTCACAATGGAAAGTATTTGTCCTTTTCCCTTTGATAGGAGTCTTCACATGCCACCTTTTCCCAAAGGTGTAGAGCTCCCTAAATATGACAAATACTTGGGTACTACCGATCCCCAAGATCACTTAAGAGAGTTTGGTGCTTTATCCATGGAATTCATACATGATCAAACCTATCTTATGCGCCTATTTCGTCATAGCTTGGGTGGACTAGCTATGGAGTGATTTTCTCAATTTCCCACTGGAATTAAGACTTTTGATGAAATGGCTAATTTGTTTCTCCAACATTAATCGCATAATATTCAGCATCCAGTCAACATTCGGGATCTTTGCAATTTGAAACAGTGACAAGGGGAATCTTTTCTAATGTTTCTTCAAAGGTGGAGGCAATTATGTACAAGGTGTCCTCACAAGCTACCAGAGTCTGAGAGACTTGACATTTATTTGGACAATCTTGTCCCAAACTTTGGATACCAAGTGCAATTGCAAGGTCCCCTAACCTTTGATAGCATGATTAAACAAGCGGTGCGAATAGAGGCCTTTATGATCAAGAAAGGGGAATTGACTTTGAACAAAGACAACAAACAAGGATCTTCAATCTCAAACAAAGATAAAGGGAAGTTTGTCAACAAGAATAGAGACATTATGAATGACGGAGTGGTCGATAATGTGACCCTGAAGCCTGCTAAGTCTAATTTCAATCTCTCTTCTAGCATACAGGCGATCAAAGCTACTGAAAATCCTGTGACAGAAAACCAACAACCTTCAAGGTTTTCTAGGAACAAACCTTGGGCAACTTGACCTAAGCGTAAATTCACTTCCTTGGGAGAACCGCTTGATGTGGTCTATAAAACTCTTGTGCAGAATCAGATACTTTCTCCTTTGGAAAAATGTCTCTATGACCCACAACCACGACCTCATTGGTGGAATGACAACACATACTATGACCATCACCAAAACATTGGTCAAAAGACTTCCACTTGTCTTCAACTGAAACATAAAGTCCAAGATTTTATTGATAGTGGTGACATTGTTGTGGACGGCCATAACAAGAATTCAGACCATCGGGCATTTAAGGATCCCTTCCTCCTCATGAGAAAGGTGAATCTTCAAAGACTAAGAATACCAATGCTAAGGTCAATTACATGTACACTAACGATGACAATGTCACTGGTATGATCGAACCTGTTGAGGTTGAGTATTGTGACATGATTACCATTAAGGGGAGTAGCGATGCTCCCAAACCTAAGACTCCTTTCATCTTGCACAGTTCCGCATCTCGTTCGTCTGAATCTGAACAACCTCGGGATTGTGCCAATGTTGTTACTCGATCACATGGGAGGATTGTTTTGAAAGGTCCTGATCCTCCTGTGTTTGCTCCAAAACAAACTATGGATAAGACTGCTGTTGGCCCTGCCAACAAGAACATGAAATCAGTCCCCACATCTAGCACGACTAGTTATAGCATCTTAGATTGTAATACCCCCAAAATGGGCTATAGGTTCATTAACCTCTTACATCAACAATTCGATCGAAATCAACATCAAAGTCCTAACCTAAGGCACATCTGCACATTAGTTTATCAAAAACCTAATTTATTATCTTAATTCTGCATTGGGGAATATTCCTTGAATATTCTTAAATTATCATAATTATCTTTAATTGAATATTATTTGGCGATAAATCTTATTTATCCTAAATTTGATTAATTGAATATTCTAAATATTTAATTAATTAAGTTTAATTCTACCACTTAATTATTTAATTAGATTTAATTCTATTTATTCCTAATTAATATTGTTTTTATTTGACAATAAATCAAAATTCTTACAAACAATCAATTGGATATTTATTTAATTGATTTAAAATCAAAGTTGTCAAATTTAATGATTTAATTGGAATAAAGTTTGATTTAATAATTAATTAACCCATAAATCAATTGTTTTCATTCAAAATCAGTTAAGTTGAAAATAAATCACTTTATTTATTAAATTAATTCATATTAAATCATGCACAATCAGAAAAGCAATTAAATTTAAATCAATTTTCAATTTCAATTTGTTAACTTTCTAAACTCAACATCTGACGACGAGTTGAAAAAAACTAAAACTCTATTTTGAGATAAAAACTACTTTTGCATGATTTTATGAGTTTATTTATTCTTAATTTCTTGTTAACTCAAAAATTAACCTGAGTTTATCAAGAGTGATTTATGGTTTTTTTTCTTATGCATCCTCAAGCCCTGGATTTCTATAAAAACAAGGCTCAGCTCTTCATAATAGATCTCTCAAGCTTTCAATCTCTCAATCTCTCGAATTTGCACAATTACTCTGGTGAAATTACATACGAAGAATCAAGCTTTTGCAATAGGCGACTTTGTGAGATCAATTCATAGTAATTCATAGTTTTTGCATAGATTTTCATATCAATTCATATAATTCTTAGATTAAATTTTCATATCATTTTCAATCAATTCTAGCTTAGATTCATACATTTTTTCATCCTAATTGCATACAAAATACAAAAAAATAGATTAATTTGCATTCATATAGTTTTTCATTCTTTAGCATTAAATCCTTCATTTAGTGTTGCATTGTCATTGATCTCGATTTCAATTTGAGAACATCATACTCGCACCTACTAGAAGGCAGTAAATCACCTGGTTAGCATAGTTTCATTTATTTGTAGATTTCTTGATTTGCTAACCTCTAATGTTTTATTGAAGTGTTGTGTCCCCAGCTAGGTACAAAATTCACACACACATTTCTGGCACCCACCATGGGGCAACCCACCTTTACATGCTGGTTTTGGTTTTTTTTTTGGAGCTAACCCCCTTGTGTAGATTTACTTGGAGACTAAAACCCTAAATTTTCAAAGATTTAATTTTATCTCCCAAACGGCTTGGATTTTTGGTCTAAATTGTTTTTTGTAGGTTTAAGACATATCAGGGAAGCTTTGATAAAAAATTCAAAATTTTCTGAGATGTTTTGAATTTTTAATAATTTTTTCTTTAGTTTTCATACAAAATTAATTTTCGGCGCAAATCAGAATATTTTTTGGAAATTTTTACATTTTCAGAAATCTATTTAAATTCTATAGGGGTTCCATTCTTTGTGTTTTAAATTTGGATGCAATATAATGGCTCAAATAGTAGATTTACAAAAACTGGTCTGTTTTGGTAAAATGGGTCTCTAGGGCACAAATGAAGAGATTTTTTTGAAATTTTTACATTTTTGGAAAGCTCTATGTTTTTAAGTAGGGGTCTCTATTTTTCATTTCTATTTTTATTGCTGAAATCATATCAAAAAAATTAGATCTTGTTGACTAGGTCAAATGCAAAAAAAATAATTTTTTTTGTGATGGGTATGGACTTATTTTTCATGTGATTCAATGCATGATATGAGTTGTCATTTGGATTATTTTATAGTTATTATTTCTCCTAACACTTGGTTTTCATATCTAACCCTATGGTTTTCATAAGTTGAATATACGTTGCATATCTTGTTTGCTTGTTTTCTTGTCGGAGAGTTCGTGACTTGCTTGCGCGGGATTGCTCAACAAAGCTAAAAATTTGGTAAAATATACTAAGCGCGTTGCGATGGAATTCATGTATTCTACTACATCTGAAAAAATTTCAATTTGGACATAAAACAAACATCTCACGTGTCAAGCTTGTGTGCCTTTCCAACTTTCATAAATCAGACTTCAGTTTTGGGCTATAAAACGAACATAGATTTGCTTTTTGCACATCTGTTACACATAGTATATAGGCCCTATGAACACTATTTGTGGATGATCTTGAGAGAGTGGGCTTCATTCACTTGTTTACATGTGAAGCTCTTCTTGACGAAGGATCCCCTTGTAGGTAGGGAGGTTACTGTGATTATTTCACGTTCCACTTGGTTTGGTCCTTAGCTTTTGATCGATGCATTCCCTCTCTGGAGAGATTGATAGACCATAGTTGTTGACATCACAAATCTTGGTGAGATAATTTCAGTCTTAGCATGTTAGATTAATCTATCTGCTTTGTTTTGGTGAAGTGAAGAGGCCAGGGGATTATGCTCTACTTCCTTTTTGGATAGTACCAGAAACCCAGATCCTTGAATCTGATCTAGTCCCCCTGTGGTATCTTTTGTGAGTCACCTTTAGAGAGGGTTAACCATAGTGGACATTCCCTTTATTGGGTCAACCATGTAGATGGAACCTCAAGTGATAATAGCCATTTTCATTGTGGTAGCAACAACCGCTATATAAATGTCCTTGTGGAGGAAGTCTTCACAGGTGTGGTCTCTTGTTGGGCTGTCAGATCTCCCTAGCAGCTCCTGATTGATTAAATTCTCAGACTGTGTCAAAACCCCGGTGCACCGGGATTGGAGTTCACCCTCTTGAGATCACAAAATTTACAGAGTTAGACCATTACTAAAAATCCTAGCGAGGCCAAATTTTTCATTTTCTAGGACTATGTGCGTTATTGAAAAACTTTTGAGAACATACACAAGTAGCATTTCTAGGGATTAACACAATAATTCACTATTGCTTGTTCATGCACAAGGTTTCTTTTTCCCTTGCTCATTGTTTTCAGATGATTGCTTTCTTCCCTTGCTTATTGTTTTGCGTTCTTGATATCTACTTGGTTACTTGAGATGAACTATCACACAGATCTTCAAACCTGGATAGAAAAATTTGCAAACAATTTGATATTGAAAAACCTAAAAATTGCAAAATTTGAAGAAAAAATCCTTTCTGATGTCAAAAGTCATCCTGAAATTTCAAAACTCGTATCAAAGCTAAAGTCAAAGTTGTCATAAACCTTCCAAATCTATCAGAAATCCAGTTTTTATAGCCTACTTCCAGATTCTATCAAAATATCATTGTGTTAGGAACAGAGCAGAAACTAGAAAGAATTCAATCATTTTCCTAAAGTGGTCTCTTGAGTCTGATTTAGCCTTTTGATTTATCGATTTGAATCTTTTTCATCTTATCTCAAAACCTTGTCAAAATTATCTTTATCTTCAAATTCAATCTTCATACAAAAACAACTAAGTGTTGTGAGCTCGTGTCCGCCATCTTTTGGGTGTCTACCCATACTACTAGGGCACAATATCCTTCATTTACATCTGATCTAGTCTTCAATCAATCCAATCTTGTCAAGGTTGCGTCATTCGATCTTCTTGAATAAAGTCATTCTTTAGTTGTCTTCATCTCGCTCTTTTGCTTCACCCAAGGTTAATGGTGGAAACTAGAGCTTCCTCACACAAGAAATTGGGAGAAGCACCTCATACCTTACCTTTGTCTACTCACATGGGTCCAACCTTTGAACAAATCTACAATTCAGGTCTTTACGAAGATGACGGTCTTGGCAATCTTCGATTGAAAATTGGTTACATACTTGCTCCTCCATCAATCCAAGGAGTCAATCAACAAACTCTACATCAATCTATCCCAGGAAGTCCTAAAACTCCTAACATGTCTCAAGGAGGGACACATCAGGGGTCTCAAGGAAATCACTCTCAACATGGTATGGATCAAGAACCCACACCTTTTGAAATTTCTCGATATCAGAATGATGATGACTTCAAGAAAATGATGAGGCATTTCTTGAAGGAAGACAAAGAAACATACTTCCTAGAGTTAGCTTGTCAAGGGGCTAAAATTCCTCCCAACTTTAATGTTGAAGATATCATTATGCATGAGGAAGAAACTCCAATCACCGCTATGATGAAATAGATGCATACCATGCAATTCAAACTTAATAAACTTGAAAAAGAAAAGGAACCTAAAGAGTTATCCATGGAAGCTCTATGCCCTTTTCCATTTGATAAAGACTTGTACATGCCGCCATTCCCTAAAAGAGTGGAGATGCCTAAATATGATAAGCATGATGGAAACTCTAATCCTCAAGATCATGTCAGATAATTATGTACTCAGTCTATGGAGTTCATGCATGAACCAACCTACCTAATGCATCTTTTCCCTTGATCCTTGGGAGGGTCAGCTATTCATTGGTTCTCAAAAATACCTCCTACTATCAAATTTTTTGAGGAGTTAATCAAACTATTCTATCAACAATACTCCTACAACATCCAGCATCTAGTCACCATGATTGACATCTGCAATCTGAAACAGAACTTAGGAGAACCTTTCCTGACTTTTCTCAAAAGATGGAGGAAGAAGTTTTCTCTATATGTTAGACCCATTCCAGAAATTGAGAAGCTAGAAATCTTCATCAACAATCTTGTTCTAGAACTCAAATACCATTTGCAAATGCAAAATCATACATCCTTTGATAAGATGGTAGAAAATGAAATTAAAATTAAGCAAGTACTTGTGCAAAAATGAGACATATCGCTTCAAAAGGACAAGTATGAATTTGGATCTAATTCTAAAGACAAAGGAAAAAATTGGAATGAGAATAAAGGTATTGTCACTGACGGTGTTGTTGATAATATCTATGCCCCATCTAAGGCACCTGCTTTCAATCTCACTGTTGGTACCCAGGCAATCAAAGCCTTAGAAGCTAAAGCAACAAAATCTAACAAGAAGTCATCTGAATATAAACCTTGGGCTACAGATCCTAAACACAAGTTTACTCCTCTTGGAGAGTCTTTGGAATCTGCCATGAAAACTCTCTTGGCTAACAACATCATTTACTTGCCTAACATAAAAGTCTGTGATCCTGAACCTAAACCAAAATGGTGGAGAGAGAAAAAAATTTGTGACTTCCATCGCAATAAGGGTCATAAAACTAATAATTGTGTTCCCTTGAAACACATCATACAAGACAAAATTGATAATGGATAAATCGTAATTGACAATCATAAAATCAATAACAATCATACAACATTCACAGAACCTTTTCAAAAACATAATCAAGGAGATTCATCTTCTCATCCTAACATGGGTGCTAAAGTCAATTACACCTACTCTGGAAATAATACTGTTATAAATATGGTTGAACCATGCCTATCTGAGAATTGCAATGTCATCACTATTGTGCAAAGAGATAGAGATAATAAGTCAACAAATGTAGTTACTCGATCACAAGCTCAGGCACATCTGCAAGGACAAATCCCAGATTCATCAATTGTCCCTAAGCTGCCTTTCAATCTTTCATCTACTTCTAAATAGAAGGCTGCCTCTAAATCTTCAAATCCTAAAGACACGAGGCCTACATCATACAGTATTGTCCATCAACTCTAGCATACCAATGCAAAAATCTCCATGTTTGAGTTGCTTTGGATATCTCCAGCTCATAGAGCCATTCTAGACAAAGCTCTGCTCGGATCCAATGTTCCTGACAACCTTGATTTAGATAGATTCCAGACTATGGTTGGTTATCTGACATCTCCCAAGTATATCTCCTTTGCAGAGGAAGATGATAACTCCTTGAGTCATCCGCATAACCAGCCCTTGCACATTGAAGTCTTGATCCAAAACCATCATGTCAAATGTGTGTTGATAGATGGAGGCTCTGGTCTTAACATTTGTTCTTACAGCTTAATTACACAATTGGGATTATCAGAAGCTGCCATTGATCCTAAGAAGATAACTATCAAGGCATATGATGAGCAAGAAAGATCTTCCCAAAGAACTATTGTCTTACCTATCCGAGCAGTTTCTATTATCAGAGACACTATATGTCAAGTTCTTGATCTACCTTTGGCTTACAATATTCTTCTAGGGAGATCCTGGATACATGAAACTAAAGCTATTCCTTCCACATACCATCAATGTGTGAAATTTCCTTATGAAGGAGTAGAGGTGATGATTCCAGTTGATCTATATACAACTTGCAATACATTGAAAGAAAGTGTTGATAAACTTGTTCCCAATAATAGAGAATCTTCCACTAAGTAGACAAACATGGATTCAACATCCAAGATAGAAGACATTGCTAAAGAAGTCAAAATCAAAGATAATGGTATGGGAGAATACATGACGGAACCTATTTTATCTCTCACATCTCTCCCTTTGTCCCCAAAATCTTATGGACAACCGTCTAACAGAGTGAAACCTACAGCTAAAGAATCCCAAGTTATATTCAATGGAAGTTTTGTCATAGAGCAAGTATCTAAACAAGAGTTTGAGGAAGATGAAGTTGTGCTTGTATAGTTATACAAGGATGAGCCTCATTCTCAATCAGTCGAAAAATGTGACTCTACTTCAAGCAAAATTCCTCAGAAGTCATATGGACCAGGGGACAAATTGATCACAAAAATGGGATATACTAGAAAAGGACCTCTAGGACTGCAAGGTAAAGGTCTTCTATCACCTCTTGACCATCATGGTCAAACCAACAAGAATACAACAGGTCTAGGATATAAGAAGAAGCCTTTCTATCTTAGCAAGAACTCCCCACATGTTATAGCACAAATTGAACCAAAGGAAGAAATAATACAACAGTTTGATAGTGATGATTCAGACACCACTGAAGAGCTCATTCCTTATGAACATTTTCCTAAAGAAATTAAAGACCTTCTTGAAGCAGATGATGATCCAATCAAAAGGATTAATGTAGTAGAAACACAATAACCTACTATGGAACAAGAGATAGTTTCACCACAAGAACCAACTAATCTCGAAGACAATCAAATAGACAGAAAGGAAGGTAAGATTATCACTATAGTTGAACAATTGGGGCATTCTAGTGATTTTGAATCTAAAGGTAATCCTGCTTGGGGTATTCACCCTAACTTGACACATATTCTAAGATTTCCTAGAGGTGTAGATGAGGAATCAAATGACTATGAATGGGAAGTCATTCCAGAGGAAGATGAACTTATTACAAAAAAACATATTGATGTTATTCACCAATATGCACCTAAACCCAATGTAAGTCTAGAGCAAAATAACAAACTTAATGAGTTTGATCCACCTATGGATGAAGTGGAATCCCATAATGACATTGAGTCTATTTGAGAATTGAATGTACTGAGTTGTAATATCACTTTCGATCTTGAGAGTCGGGTCAGGACCAATGATGACTAAACCATATCAATAAACACCATTTCCCAAGCCCTCCCAACTTTGACTATCCAACATCCTGAACTTCTTGACCAAACCTCCACAAATTCGAGCCAAGGTATCTATACTTTTCCAAATGACTATGCCCTTGCTTGCTACCTCAATGTAGTTGAGCCTATGATGACTTCCATCAGTGAACCAAGCATTAGCATGATAGAGTCAGACATCAAGTATCTTAGTCAAAAGAATAAGAATAAAAAGAAAAAGAAAAGGAGTTCTGAGGGTGAAAACCACTTTGTGGCAGTCTAAGAACCTACAAAAGTAAAAATAAAAGACGTATCCGAAGGTGAAAACCTCTCTGAGGTGCCTAAGGATGAGATATTTGATGTCCTTCTGAGTCATTCATATGACATATCTCCAGTTCTAATTGAGCCCACTCAATCCTTCAACTTGGGAACAACAGACGAACCACAGTTGATCCATGTAGCACAATCCTTATCAGGAGAAGAAAGGCACAATTTTACTACATTCCTAATAGAGAAAAAGATCAACTTTGCATGGAAATATTCAGATATGCCAGGGTTGGATCCTGATCTTATAATGCACCATTTATCTATAGCTCCAAGGGTCAAACCTTTTAAACAAAAATTGAGAAAGATGCATCCACATGTTGCACTCTTGGTCAAAGATGAATTAGAGAAACTACTAAAAGCTGGATTCATCTGTGTTATTGATTATGCTGAATGGATCTCAAATATTGTACTTGTATCAAAACTAGACAAATCTATCAGAGTGTGCACAAACTTTAGAGATGTAAATAAGGCATTCCCTAAGGATGATTTTCCACTACCTAACATTGATATGATAGTGGACATGACTGCGGGCTTTGAGATGTATTCTTTAATGGATGGTTTTTCTGGATATAATCAAATCAAAATTGCTCCAGAGGATCAAGATAAAACTGCTTCACATGTGCGTGGGGTACCTTTTGTTGGAATGCCATGCCATTTGGGCTTAATAATGCTGGTGCTACATATCAAAGAGCTATGACATCTATCTTTCACGACATGATGCATCGAACCATGGAGGATTATGTTGATGATACTTTAGAAAAATATATGATAATATATGAACATCTAAATGACTTAAGAAAAATACTAGATCGAATGGAGAAGTTTAGTCTCAGACTGAACCATAAGAAGTGTGCTTTTGGTGTAACTTCTGGCAAGCTCTTAGGATACATTGTTTCAAAGAAAGGCATTGAGGTTGATCTTGCTAAAGTAAAAGCTATCATGGAGATACAACCTCCCAATAATATCAGTCAAATGAGAACATTGCAAGGGAGATTACAATCTATTAGACACTTCATATCTCAGTTAGCTAACATATCACAGCCTTTTACAAAAAAATTACATAAAGGTGTGACTTTTGCATAGAATGAAGAATGTGAGAAGAAATTTAATCATATCAAGAAATATCTATCAAATCCTCCTATTTTGATGCCTCCTATTCAAGGGAAGCCATTGATCTTATATGTCTCCTCAACAGATACATCACTAGGTGCATTACTAGCACAATATGATGAGAACAAGAAGGAAAGAGCTATATATTATATCAGTAGAAAATTGGAAGCATATGAGAAGAACTATTCAATGATTGAGAAAGCTTGTCTAGCTGTGATCTTTGCATCATAGAAACTAAGACATTACATGTTGGCTCACACCACATAATTGGTAGCTAAGATAGATCCATTGAAATACTTATTGAGCAAAGCTGCCCTCACAGGTACATTAGCTAAATGGGTCATGCTCTTAAGTGAATTCGACATTGAATATGTTGAAAGAAAAGCTATAAAAGGATAGGTAGTTGCTGATTAATTGGCTGATGCACCATTGTTTGATGATACTCCTATGCAAATGGAATTTCTAGATTCCTCTATCATGAATCTTTCTTCTAGAGCATGGAGGCTATTCTTTGATGGCTCCTATACATAGAATGGATTTGGAACAAGCATATTGTTCATCACTCTTCAAGGATACTCAATCCCTAAAGCATTCAGAATAAAGTTTCCTTGCACAAACAATATGGATGAATATGAAGCCCTTCTTAATGGTATGAAAATAGCAATTGAGTGGAGAGTGACAGAGTTACACATTCATGGAGACTCACAACTTTTAATACACCAAGTCAATGATGTGTATCAAATGAAAGATGGAAAGCTAATCCCATACAAGAGAATGGTAGATGATCTAAAGAAATATTTCATGTCTGTCACCTTTGAGAAAATACCTAGAACAGAGAACAAAGTTGTCGATGCAATAGCAATGCTATCTACTTTATTGCAGCAGCCTAAACATGAGCTATGCTATGAGTTCCTAGTGGAAGCACTATCTTATCCTACATATGATTCCCCTGAAACCCGCATGATCTACACTGTTGTTGGTCATGATTCATCCTGATACAAAAACCTTTTCTCCTATCTCCAAGACCAAATCAATCCTGATACCTTCAACCGCTATGAGAAATGATACCTTATCCACAATGCATCCCGGTATGTCATCATTGGTCATGATCTATACAAATGAGGTCTAGATGGTACGCTACTTAGATGTTTAGAATGGGAAGAGTCTCAACGTGCATTAGAGGAAGTCCATGAAGGTATTTGTGGGTCACACTCAAATGGTTTAACACAAGCTCAAAAATTTATTAGGGCTGGGTACTATTGGCCAAAAATGGAGAAAGATTCTATCAAATTCACAAAGAACTGTCAAAAGTGCCAAGTACGTGGTAACTTAATTAATGCACTAGGGAGAGATATAATTCCCTTTACTACATAATGGCCTTTTCACCAATGGGCATTTGATCTTATAGGAGCCATACATCCTCATTCTTCTAATGGACATACACATATTATTACAGCTATAGACTATTTCACAAAATGGATAGAAGCAATCCCTTTAACTCAAGCAATTGGCAAGCAAATTTCTATGTTCATTCTGAACTACATCATATGTCGGTATGGTATTCCACACTCTATAGTCATAGATAATGGTGGTCAATTCAAGAACAGAGACTTAGATGATTTATGTGCTAAATTCAAGATTACACAACATTGGTCATCAATCTACTATCCTCAAGGGAATGGACAAGTAGAGGCTTCAAACAAAAATCTATTGAAAATCTTGCACCGTACAGTTAATAAAATAGGAAGAGACATACATCTCATGATCAATCCCTCTTTATGGGCCTACAAAACAAGTATCAAAATTCCCACTGGGGCTATACCATTCACTTTAGTTTATGGGTCTGAAGTGGTACTGCCTATTGAGGTTGAAATCCCATCACTATGAATCAAAATGCATGGTCTAGTAGCTGATGATGACTACAAAGTTTCTAGGTTGCAAGAACTTGAACTACTAGATGATCGCAGACAAGCAGCGTATGATCATCTCAGAGTATATCAGAAAAGAATGTATAGAGGCTACAACAAGAAAGTTAGACACAAAGAATTTCAGGTTGGCGATCTAGTCTTGAGAGGAAATCCTAAAAATCAATCACATAGAGAGCGCAAGGGGAAGTTTGAACCCAACTGGCTGGGTCCCTTTGTTATCACTACTACTTTTGGCTCTGGTGCCTATCAAATCTCAACAACTGAAGGAGAACAACTCCGAGAACCAATCAACATTCTCCATTTGAAAAAATTCTACGCCTAAGGCATTTAGTATTCAAAAACATCTTGAAAAAATCATAAAAATTTGAAAAAGTCCTAAAAAAATGAACATCTTGGTGAAAACCTAGCAATGGGCGCCTTGATGATTCACAAAAAAAGGGAAAAATATCAAAAGTACAAAAAAATTGAAAAAATGAAAAATACAAAAAAAATGAGAAAAAGAAAAAGTGCCTTGGTGAAAACCTAGAAACAGGCAGCTTGGTAGCAAAAATAGAATCTGTTCCAAGATGGTGAAAGCCCAGCAAACAGATGCCACTTGTTTCAAAATGCTCCATCTATCAACGCAATCTTGGTCTCTCCCAACTTTCAGTCTTGCTTTAGTTTGTAGATACCTCCCAGTTTGTTTCAGCATTCCTATATCCAATAAGTCGGTCTGTACACTAATCAGCTCAAGCGTCTTATCCTATCAATGTTTCAAACTTGGGGGCAATCACAGTCATATCCTATGGCCTCCAGTGTATCTTAGATGTGTCATATCTAGTCAAAGTCCTTTGAAGCTACATCTGAGTCAGTCAGTCAGTCTCCTCTCCAGAAAGGATTTTGCATCTACAACAATGAAATCAAACATCAACACAAATTGAAAACAATCTATGTTTTTACGTGCTTTTATCTCCTTGTATGCTTACTGATTCACATTTAGGATTTTGAATATTATGTCCCTTCGAGCTCTTCGATGATGTCCTTTATAGTATTTAGAGAGTGATGACTGGGGCATAATCTTTTCTTTGTTTTTTGCTTGTATGTGAAAATCTAACAACTTTGGAAATTTTGGATTGAAATGGTGTTTGTCTGTAAGAGCCTCTATCTCATATTGGATGGCCATGCGTACCTCAACCATTGATACCCAGAAATTTCAAGGAAGTTTGATCTAACTATTGTCTTTTTGAGAAAGTTCTTACTCCTACTGTGAAACAAGATCTTACCTAAGGATTTGAATGATAAAGGATCACTAAGGGTAATTCACACTAGATTTAGAATGATCTCTTGACTACTTGATGTGTTTGTAACACAAGGCGTATTCAGGTCATCACAACATTTATGTTTTGATGCTTATACAAATTGCTATATCAAAATAGATATGATATTCAGGTCATCCTGACGTTTATGCCTTGGTGCTTATATCTAATCTGACATTCTGAAAACAAAATCAATATTCATATGTCCATGGTTGTCTAGCCAGTGGGCGTTGTATTGAATTTTGAGCATACAAATTGATATTCATATGTCTATGGTTTCATAACTAGTGGACATTGTATTGATTTATCCGGTTACCTAAAAAGTTCAATGATGAGAACAAATTGACACATGATCAGTGACTAGGTCCTAGGTCCTAGGTTTGCATTTCATTCTACATTTCATTTTGCACTTTGCATGATCTCACAAATTGCTTGAACACTTAAATGATTCTTCAAAACCAAAAATGCTAAACATGACACAAGGACTAAGCATTGTATGAAGGTTCCTCCAACGAAACAACAAGTAGAATCCTTTTTCGGGATCAAAATTGAAATCTGAGATCATTTATATTGTAAACTGCTTGCATATTTGACCTTCAATCATCAAACCAATCCAAAATTCAACTTAACTAATTATCTTACATCAAACTATCAAACTTTCAACTTGGTCACCCATGGTCAACTCATGGTCAAATCTAGTCAAACTTGGTCTCCAGGACCTCCAAATGATGCAAAATGCATTCTCAGACGTGTATAACCACTTCTGAAATCAATTAACATGCTTCTAAACTATTCAATGCTGACTTTTCTTGTTAGATTTCAATTTTCATCCTGAAGGGGGCATGGTATTACACATCACTCAAGTCTGTAAATCCAAGTCTATAAATCTAAATCTATAAAACTCAATAATCAAGACAACAACCACGTCTACTTACTGATTCATCAAAAGTCCTCATCGCTTGGGGAAAACTCTATCATCTCTTGGGGCATATCAGATTCATCGAGATCCATATCAATCTGGTATCCTAAATCTATCTTGTAAATTGTATCAGCTTTTCATAACCATCAGTTCATTAGTGTTATTTCCTTGGATCTTCGTAACTGATGGGTTCAGGATGTGATACCAATATGATTCTCTTGGGACAATCAGGTCTGGAATCGGTCACTCACTTCTTCACAATGATAAGGTTCAGAACTAGGTGTTTTGATACTTTTTCATAATCATTGGTTCATCGTTGCTATAGTTAACATTATCTTTGGTCAATTGGGACCTAAATCTTACATCTTCAAATCTTTCAATCAGTTTCTATCTCGAAATCGGTTAATCTTTCAAACCAGTTCCATACATCAAACACAGACTATTCTTTGAACCACTACACTTCGCACAGTAATTCAAAGAGGGGAAAAATGTAATACCCCAAAAATGGGCTATAGGTTCATTAACCTCTCACATCAACAATTCGATCAAAATCAACATCAAAGTCCTAACCTAAGGCACATCTACACATCAGTTTATCAAAAACCTAATTTATTATCTTAATTCTGCATCGGGGAATATTCCTTGAATATTCCTAATTTATCATAATTATCTTTAATTGAATATTATTTGGTGATAAATCTTATTTATCCTAAATTTGATTGATTGAATATTCTAAATATTTAATTAATTAAATTTAATTCTGCCACTTAATTATTTAATTAGATTGAATTCTATTTATTCCTAATTAATATTATTTTTATTTGACAATAAATCAAAATTCCTACAAACAATCAATTGGATATTTATTTAATTGATTTAAAATCAAAGTTGTCAAATTTAATGATTTAATTGGAATAAAGTTTGATTTTATAATTGATTAACCCATAAATCAATTGTTTTAATTCAAAATTAGTTAAGTTGAAAATAAATCACTTTATTTATTAAATTAATTCATATTAAATCATGCACAATCAGAAAAACAATTAACTTTAAATCAAGCTTTTGCAATAGGCGACTTTGTGAGATCAATTCATAGTATTTCATAGTTTTTGCATAGATTTTCATATCAATTCATATCATTCTTAGATTAAATCTACATATCATTTTCAACCAATTCTAGCTTAGATTCATACAGTTTTTCATCCTAATTGCATGTAAAATACAAAAAAATAGATTAATCTGCATTCATACAGCTTTTTATTCTTTAGCATTAAATCCTTCATTTAGGTGTTGCATTGTCACTGATCTTGATTTTAATCTAATAACATCATACTCACACCTACTAGAATGCAGTAAATCGCCTGGTTAGCATAGTTTCATTTATTTGTAGATTTCTTGATTTGCTAACCTCTAATGTTTTATTGAAATGTTGTGTTCATAGCTAGGTACAAAATTCACACACACATAGATCAGCTTCAATGGACCAATGCTCAGATTACCATTTTCAAGTTGTTGAAGCTCTCGCCTGCTCACATGCAGATTCTGGATAAAGCCCTCACCGAGGCAAACGTCCCCAAGGATCTTGATCTTGACCGGTTCCAATCTATGGTGGGTCATTTGACCTCACCTCATTATTTGTCCTTCTTCAAAGAAGATGATCACTCTTTGAGCCATCTGCACAATGCTCCCTTGCATATAGAAGTCATGATAGGTCCCAAGCATGTCCATCGAGTGCTCATAGACAATGGTGCTAGTCTCAATATATGTTATGCTAAATTGCTTACCCAGCTAGGTTACGATGAGGATTGTATAGATTCCCATAAGAAGATTACTATTAAATCTTATGATGAAGTGGAATGCAAATCCCAAAGTTTAGTTGTGATTCCTATCTGCATAGGACCTATTGAGAGAGATGTTACCTTTCAAGTTCTTGACATTCCTCTTGCCTAAAATATCTTGTTGGGTAGACCATGGATTCATGAGATGCAGGCCGTTCTATCTACATACCATCAATGCATCAAGTTTCCATTCCATGGAGTGGAAGTCACTGTGCCTACTAATACTAACTATTCTTGCAATACCCTTGCACAATCTACAGATAGCTTTGTTCTAGCTAATAGAGAGTCCACCGAGTTCTATGATGCTAAGCTCAAGGAAATGGAATAGACTCTGAAACTTAAGGACACATGCATGGGAGGATATCGGATTGAACTTGTGCTATCACTGGCTGCTCTCCCTCCATCTCCATGCTCTTATGGGAGACCTTCTAAGAGTAACAAAACTTCTGATGACTCTCCTCAAACAGTCTACGATGGTGCCTTTTTATGGGCCTTTATACCTTTAGAAGATGAGGATGAAGAAAGAGCTATCACAACTTGGATCTATAAAGGGAAAGAAACATTTGAAACATCTACTCCACCTCCAGACTTAGAACAAGAGCCATATAGTGAAGCCTTCAAGATCATGAAGTGCTTCGGCTACAAAGGGAGTGGTCCTATAGGAATGAATGACAATGGTTTGCTGAAACCCATTGAAGCTATAGGTTGTCACCCAAAGGATACTACTGGCTTAGGCTTTAAAAAGACCCCCTTTCATTTAGGGATAAAAAAATTTGTGCCAGAACCTGAACCTGAACCTGAATTTGAAGATACTACTCCAGAGGTAAATCCAAAGGCTAGCTCTGATGAAGACACCTTTCCATATCCTATTCCTCTAGAATTTGCTACATTCTTTGCAGAACCAGATGAACCTGTTATACCTGTCCACTTGGTAGGGACTGATAGTGATTCCGATGAGACCACTTCGGTACATCAACTCATGTATGACCAATGGAGAGAAATGAAAATGGTTGATTCTGATTCTTAGGGTGAACGGTACATACCACCACATTTCCAAGAGAAGTTTGAACAAGACCAACTTCAGCAAGCCATTAATGCTACAAGAGATGAAGATGAATTAGATGATACAATCAGTGCTAATGGAATTCCCACATCAAGTACTGACTCACATGAGTATGAGTTTGACTCTTTGTCTGATGCTACTTATGATAAAGATATAGACATGGTGCATACCTATGAAAACCTTCTTGAAGTAGGTGAAGGGTCTAGTATTAGGACGCATGAATTAGATGCCATCGGTGTTAACTTGTCCTCTACTTCTGACATGAGGTCTCATAGGGATTCGAATGCTCCTTTGGATGAGATCATTCTAGGTCTTGACTTGCTCATCCACACTTTTGATGATTATACTGTGAACACAATTGAACTAGCCACTACTTCTTTCTCACTCAAAAATCCCGAGCTGATAAAATGGAACTCCCCCTCCTCATCCAATGAAGTCCTAACATTCCAAAATGATTATGCTCTAGCTTGTTACCTCCATGCTATTGAACTTGTAATGTCCTCCACCAGTGAAAGCAGTGTCAGCATGATAGAGGCAGCTATCAAATATCTTAGTCAAAAAATTAAAAGAAGAAAAAATAGATGCTTTGATGGTGAAAACCACATTGTGGCAGTATCAGAGACAAAAATAGTAAAAATAAAAGACGTATCTGAGGGTGAAAACCTCTCTGAGGCACCCAAGGATGAGATAATTGATATGCTTCCGAGCCACTTTCAAGAGAGATTATCAGTATTGATTGAGCTGACACAACTAGTGAATTTGGGTACAGAGGCTGCTCCATAAATTATTCATCTAGCATAGTCATTATCTGCAAAAGAAAAGGAAGAGTTCACTAGCTTCTTTCAAAGCAAGAAAATAAACTTTGCATGGACTTACTCTAACATGCCTAGATTAGACCACAATCTAATCATGCACCATCTGTCTATTGCACCAGGTATTAAACGTGTCAAACAGAATCTTCAAAAGATGCATCCACATGTGTAATTTTTAGTCAAAGAAGAGCTAGAAAAGCTTCTTAAGGTTGATTTCATAAGGACTATTGACTATGCAGAGTGGATTTCAAATGTTGTTCTAGTCACAAAACATAATAAATCCATTCATGTGTACACAAACTTCTGGGATCTAAATAAGGCATGTCCAAAAGATGACTTTCCACTACCAAATATTGACATGATAGTGGATATGACAATAGGATACGAGATGTATTCCTTGATGGATGGATTATCTGGCTATAATCAAATAAAAATTGCACTAGAAGATCAAGAAAAGACCGCTTTCATGTGTGCCTGGGGCACCTTTTGCTGCAATGTCATGCCCTTTGGGCTTAAGAATGCTGGAGCAACATATCAGAGAGTTGTCACTACCATTTTTCATGATATGATGCACAAAACAATGGAATATTATGTGGATGACACTTTGGCCAAAAGCATGCAGCGAAAAACTCATTTTACAGATTTGGGTCCCATACTTGACCGCATGGAACAATTTAGTCTTAGACTTAATCCCAAAAAATGTGCATTCGGTTTCACTTTTGGGAAACTCTTGGGTTACATCATTTCAGCTAAAGGCATAGAGGTTGATCTTGAAAAATTTCAAGCTATTATGGAAATTCCTCCACCTAAAAAATCAGTCAGATGAGAGGACTTCAAGGAAGGCTACAATCTATTTGGTGCTTCATTTCATAGTTGGCTAACAAGTCACAACCATTCACTAAAATTTTGCATAAGGGTGTGACTTATGAATGGAATGAAGAATGTGTCAGGGGACTCACTCAAATTAAATAGTATCTTGTTAATCCACCTATATTAATGCCCCCTATTCATGGGAAGCCACTCATACTATACATCTCAACAATGAACATATCTTTGGGTTCTCTCCTAGCTCAAGAAGATCAGAACATCAAAGAGAGAGCCATTTATTATATCAGTAGAATATTAGTTTCTTATGAAATGAACTATTCTATCATTGAGAAAGCTTGACTAGCAGTAGTGTTTTCTTCATAGAAGTTGTGGCATTATATGATTTCTCACACTACAAGGCTCATTGCAAAAGTTGATCCACTAAAGTACTTGCTGAGAAAGGCTGCCCTCACAGGTAGACTAGCAAAATGTGTTATGATACTCAATGAATTTGACATTGAGTATGTGGAAAGAAAATCTATTAAAGGACAAGCAATTGCTGATCAACTGGTAGAGGCTCCTCTGAAAGATCACCAACCTTTGAATATTGAATTCCTAGATGAATCTATCATGCTTCTCACACATCAAGCTTGGAACATGTTCTTTGATGGATCATTCACTCAGCAAGGATCAGGTGCAGGCATTCTATTTATAACACCTCAGAGATACTCATTTCCCAAAGCTTATAAAATATTGTTTCCCTATACAAAAAACATCGTTGAATATGAAGCTCTCATTAATGGTATGAAGATAGCCATTGAATGGCGTGTGGATGAGCTCAAGGTCTTTGGAGACTCTCAGTTAGTCATCAACCAAGTTAATGGTATCTATCAAACAAAAGATGACAAGCTAGTGCCTTACAAATGAATGGTGGATGATCTCAAACATTATTTTGCACACATTTCTTTTTAGCAAATTCCAAGGGCAGATAATAAAGAAGTAGATGCCATGGCTACTCTCGCCTCTCTATTACAGATGCTAGAAAATGACTTCAAACATGAATTCCTAGTGAAGACATTACACTACCCAACCTATGACATTCCTGAATCTAGGATGATCTATTCAGTCATTGGACATGATTCATCTTGCTACCACCATATCTATTCCTACCTCCATGACCAAATCATTCTAGACACCTATACCTAGAATGAAAAATGTCACCTAATTTGTAATGCTTCATGGTATGTAATCATAGCAAATAAATTTTATAGACGGGTCTAGACGGTACCCTCCTTAGGTGTCTAGAACCTGATGAGTCCGAACATGCGTTAGTTGAGGCACATGAAGGTATATGTAGGTCTCATTCGAGTGGTCTGATGTTAGCTCATAAACTTATTAGAGCTGGTTACTACTGGCCAAATATGGAGAAAGAAGTTGTTCAATATGCCAAGGCTTGTAAATAGTGCCAATTCCATGGAAATCTGATCCATGCTCCTACTAAAGAGCTTATTCCTTTCATCAATTTCTGGCCATTCCAGCAATGGGCCTTTGATTTGCTAGGTCAGATACATCCTTCTTCTTCAAGAGGACATAAGTTTATCATCACCACTACAGACTATTTTACTAAATGGGTTGAGGCAGTCCCTCTCACTATAGATGATGGCAAGTCTATGGCTATGTTTATACTAAACTATATCATCTGTAGATATGGTGTACCCTCATCCATTATCACTGACAATGGGGGACAATTCAAGAACAAGGACCTGGAAGAGTTATGCACCAAATTTAGGATCATTCATCGTTGGTTGTCTATCTATTATCCCTAGGGTAATGGACAAGCAGAAGCTTCTAATAAGACAATTCTCAAAATCTTGCACATAATAGTTCATAAATTTGGTAGAGATTGGCACCTCCAAATTAATCTGACATTATGGGCCTATAGAACAAGTATTCAAACACCAATGGGGGCCATGCCATTTTCCTTGGTTTATGGAGCAGATGCAGTATTGCCTATTGAGCTCGAGATTCCTACATTGCAAGTCTCTCTGAGGGGCCTCATCACTGATGAAGAAAATAGAATATCCTGGCTTCAAGAGCTAGAATTACTGGATGAATGTCAGAAGGTGGCGTTCGATCATCTTTGAGTATACCAAAAGAGAATGTATAAAGCCTACAATAAGAAAGTTAGACAAAGGGAATTCCAAGTGGGTGATCTCATCCTGAGAGAAAACCCCCAAAATTAGTAGAGAACAACTCATAGAGCCAATCAATGCTCTTCACTTGAAAAGATTCTATAGCTGAGGCATTTCTTGTGTGCTCATGTACATACTTATTGATTCTGAAAAAAATCCAAAAAATGGTATATTGTCAAAAATCCTAAAAATTGTGAAATGTCCTAGAAAAATGATCATCTTAGTGAAAACCTGGTAAATAGGCACTTTGATGTATCTATTATCTTGGTGAAAACTTGGTAAACGGGCGCCTTGATAATAATAAAAAAAATTAAAAAAATTGAAAAAATAAAAAATATTTGAAAATTTGAAAAATACAAAAAAAAATGAAATATTCAAAAATACAAAAAAATCAAAAAAGAGAAAAGAACAAAACAAATTAAAAAAGAGGAAAAAATGTGCCATTGATGAAAACCTGGTAAACATGCATCATGGTAGAAAAAAAAGAATCTCTGCCAAGATGGTGAAAACCTGGTAAACAGGCGCCTCTTGTTTCCTAAAGTTATATCTCATCTTAGCACCATTTAGCTCTTGCCTTCGTGCTTTAGTTTTCTTTCTCACTTTCCTTCTTTAGTTTGTTTCTTGCTTTAGTTCATTTCCCACTTTAGCTTGCTAGCTCATGCATTCACTTCCACCTATCTTCAAGATTTTCCTCAACTCTACATGGATTGGAACTGGTCACACTTGGGGGCACCTTCTTGGTCTAGGGGGCATTGTCCTATCACTTTCAAAGACACTTTCTTGTATCAGTCACCGGTGGTTCTCACTTCCTACTAATACCTAGCTACCACTTGGATCTCTCTCTTTGAGGATCCCTTGTACATCAGTCACTAGTGGTTCTCATTGTGTCTTCCTACTGATGTTTCGCTAGTAACTCTGAGATCTCTCTCCTTGAGGATCTCTCTTGTATCGGTCACTGATATTTCTTGCTGTGTCTGCTTGTCGATACTTCATTTAGCACTCTAATTTTCTCTTTGAGATGACTTCTCGCACCGTATTCTTCCGATCCAACTTCAATCGACTTGAACACAAACTTAAACTGTAACTAAAACTAAATTTGTGATTCTCTGAAGCGTGCTGAGCTTTTCTTTTTTTTGTGTTTGTTCTTTCATTTTGTTATATCTCCTCAAGCGAATCTAAGATGTCTTTCTTGACTGAGAAACACAAAGACTGGGGGCATGATCTTTTCTTGCTTTCTATTTTCTATTTTAGTTCCAATGATCCAAGGAATTCACATAAGAGGGGTGTCAATCTATAAGAGCCTTCATCACATATTGGATGGCCATGTGTACCTCGACTCCTTTTATATGGAAACTTTGGTGAGGTTGGTTCTTCTCCTTGTCTATTTTGAGTGACTTCTTTCTGCTACAAGTAAAATTGCTAATGCTCGTCCTGCTAAGTGAATGTAAGGGTCACTACTATGTGCTATAAATGTGTCACACTTCTATGGATCATTACATGCAAGGAAACTCAAGAATGAGCCCTCACAAATCGATCCATAGCTCCCTAGGCATGGAGTGCAAGGGCTTTTAAGAATGCTCTCAGCTAGAGCTATTTAGCCTATAACCTTGCTAGTAAACCATGCAATGGGAGATTCAAGGAAGACAAGGGCAAGAATGCCAATATCCTCAAGAATCAAGAATGAAAATGCAATGCAATGCTATGCTAGAAATGGAAATGCAAGCTAAGCTATGAAAAGAAATATGCAAGTGTTACAACCCAAGCTAATTAATCTATGTGAGCTAATCTAGAGCATAGAAATGAAGCTAATCTAAGAAAGCATAAATATGAAGCTAAGCTAAGAATGCAAGAATGAGATGTAGAATGCAAGAATGAGATATAGATGCTAAGAATGCTCCAAATCTTCAAAAGCTCCAAATGTACCTAGAAAACCTGCAGCATAAAGTTAGCATAAAAAGTTGGGGATCTAGAATGAAGAAGAGAGCTCTTCTTTTAAAGGAAATGAGAAGGAATGGACTATGGAGATTAAGAGGCAAAAGATTTAATCAAGGGTGGAGCTTGAAAGAGGAGCAATCCATGTGCACAAATATCCTCCAATGAGAAAATAGGAATTGACTTTTGTGTCCATATGAGACAAAAAGTGCTTTTCCCTTTTTTATAAAATAAGAATAATGCTTTATTTGTGCAACTTAGGATAAGAGGAAAAGTGGGGGCTTTTTATTTATTAAAAGGGGAGGAAATATTCCTTTTAATAAATAAAGACTTAGGATAAAATGGTTAGCCCATAGAAAATAATCGAATAAATGATAGAACTAGGATTTGATCAAGAATAAGCAATTTATGATTTAGCAAAAGGGGCTAATAGACTAGTGTAGTGAGATCACCTAAGTTTGATATAGCAAGATTATGCTCACATCGAGACACAAGAAAGTCAAGATGACTATAAGCATGCACTTGCGAAACAGTCAAGGATAATACCTTGTAGGTCCATAGTGTCAAGTAAGACCAACATAAATACTCATGACAGTGAGGACCAACAAAATATACCCACAAGAAGATAAAGAAATAAAACATGTTCTCATACCCTCAATCTTCTAGCTATGCATCATCGAAAACTTCTTAGGGAGAGACCACTTAGCAAAGAAATCATCATAGACAACATGCAAAGAAATAAAGTCAAACAAATCTCAGTGAGTCAAGTGCGTGTGTGTAGGTCATAGAGTCAAACTTTGAGTATCAGATCTGCCAGTGAGAAATATTGCATCATCTAGACTACGGGTAGGACATCTGATAAGTGTTGAGAAACACTCGACGCAAGGGGAAGTGTTGAAAAACACAGTTGGGGTGGTGTTGAAAAACACCATTTGCGAGGTGCCTAAGAAACCTAGATGCACAAAGAGACCCAAGATAAGCTTAAAACAACGTATGCCCCCTAGACTAAGACAAGAATCAATTCCAAGCTAGGAGAGACAAAGCGAGAAGTGGAGCAAAGGAGTGCCACACAAGACTGATAGACATAGGTGCAGAGGGTCTCAAGTAGTGCCTGTTTCCAGGTTTTCACCACTTGATAGATTTATTGCAATTTTTTCAGGACTTTTTATAAATTATTTTTGTATTTTTGCTACCAAGGCACCTGTTTCCAAGTTTTCACCAAGGCACTTTTTCAAATTTTTTTTATTTTTTTATTTTTTTCAATTTTTTTGTATTTTTTCAAGACTTTTTATGCTTTTTAAGATTTTTTCAGCATCATATATGAATTTTTTTGGTATTTTTTCAGGATCATAAAATATGTACAAAGAATGCCCCAGACAGAAATGGGCATCAAGAATCTGCTTCCTCTGATGTAGAGAACTAATAGGCCCCAAGCCCAAATGCTGCAACTGTGACAATAGGAGGTCTCAACCAGTTCGACCAATAATAACCAGCCCTAAGCAATGTCTGAGCTAGCGGAGGATCGTTAGAATGTGATCCACATATGCCATTGTGGATTTTAGCTAGCACTTTTTCTGACTCCTCTATTTCTAGACACTTAAGGAGAGTTCTGTCTAGACCCTTCCTATACAAGTCACCAGAGACAAAGGCAAAGTGCAAGGGATGGCGAAAGGAATGGCGTGGTGGATTTGCAAGAGGAATATGAGGTGGAAGATATGAAAAGATGGTAGGATTGTAAGATTTGTGAGCAGGATAGCGTAATTCATCCACCAGGAACTTGAAGTGAAATTTATCCTTTTTCATTTGTAAGATAGATGTCAAAGCAACCAAGGCATTAGAAACTTTGTTCTCAGCTCTAGGAATGGGCTGAAGTATACCAGATATGAGATCATGCTTGAAGTAGTGCACCATTTTTCTATAGAGAATCAGCTTGTCATCTTTTATTTGAGACTCATTATTTTTGAGCAGATTTTTATTTTTACTTTTCTTAGGTGTGGATACTGCCACAATGTGGTTTTTTCCATCCGACCATTGCTCTTTTCTTTTGACGTGATGACTATGATACTTGATTGCTGATTCAATCTTTTTTGTGGCTAGTTCGCTGGTGGAAGAAGTAACAGGTGTTGATGCGAGATGAAATGAAGTGACCGGTTCAATAGCATTTATGCGAGGGGTGTCATCTCTGGTAACAAGAGAGGTTGAGCCTATAGGGTAAGCTCCAAAAGTAGCTAGATCTAGACTTGTCATAGAAGAACCAGCGTGGTCCACTAAGGCAATATGAGGAATAAACTCATCAGACCCCACACAAGACCCATCAACCACGTCGGGATGGTTACTACAAGAATGAACCATATCAACATCCATATCATCAGTAGATATACATTCTTCTCCCCAAAGGAGTGAAGTAGAAGGAAGATCATCTCCCATTTGAGCCATAGTGTGTAGCGGTGACTCATCTGTATCTGTGTCTAAATTACTGAGCATGGGAGTATGTCTAGAATCCTCTCTATAGATCCACTCTTGAATAGCTTGTTCTTCTCTTTCTGCTTCTAAAGGAATGAATGAAGGAACAAAAGTATCAAAGATCACCATAGCAGAAGTGGAAGGCTTTATGTGATCAGAAGGTCTCCCATATGACCTAGGAGAAATAGGTATAGAAGAAAAGGAATCCAGCGTATATTCACCCATACCAAGGCTCATCATCTTAAGTGATTTCTCAGCAGCAGCTAGAGACGTACTAGGATCAACAAAAGGTTCATTATGAGGAACAAATTTTTCAGTAGTAGCAAGAGCATTGATAGCAATAGTATGGTCTCCAGGAATCACAACCTCAGTGCCATTGTACAGAAATTTGACACATTGATGATAAGTGGAAGGAACAGCCTGCATGTCATGGATCCAAGGACGACCCAAAAGAATGTTATATGCGAGTGGGATGTCCAATACTTGGAAGCTAATATCTTTCATGATAGGGCCCACTCAGACAGGCAGCGTGACAAGACCTTTGGAAGATCTTTCCACTTCATCGTAAGCTTTTATAGTAATCTTCTTCTTGGAATCCACAGCCAATTCTGACAAACCCAATTGTTGTATGACATTGAAAGAAACAATATTTAACCCTGCACCATTGTCTATCAGGACTCGGCGGACTCGGGTATTGTAGACTAGAACTTCAATGTGTAAAGCTAGATTATGTGGGTGAGCAATAGATATGTCATCTTCTGCAGAAAAGGAGAGAGATAGCGGAGATGAAATGTGGTTGACCATAGCCTGAAATTGATCTGGATCAATGTCATTGGGAACATGTGTTGTACGTAGGGCCTCATAAAGAATCTCTCTATGCAAAGAGGATAACCAAAGCAACTCAAGGATAGATATCTGTGCTAGTGTCTTTTGCAAATGTTGGACAAGATCATAGCTAGGGGTGGCTGAAGGAGCCACTTGTTTGGAAGGAAAAGCTTGCTTGGGATCTTGCACAGTTTTAAGGACAATCTTGGCTTGCCCCCTAGTAACAACATTCAGTGTCTCACTTCGGGAAGATGAACTACCATGTGTTTGCAAGACTAACTTTGGCTTACCATGATTGGTGTTATTATCATCTTGAGACCTCATCATTAGAGCACTCTCAACAGGCTCTACCATGTTAATCACAAGTGTATTAGAAGGATACGTGTAATTGATCTTTGCATCATGATTCTTCTTATGTGTTTGAGAGGTTTCCCCCTTATCATGCTTAGGTAGAGGATCTTTGAAAGCTGTGTGATCAAAATTTTTAGTTAAGCCATTAGTGGAGATTGTGCCATTCTCAATAAGATCCTGAATATCATCCTTAAGCCTAAAACAATTGTTTGTTGGATGTCCCTTGTTTCTGTGATAATGGTAGTAATGATCCTCTCTCCACCAATCAGGCTTATTTATCAGATCCCAGTTACCAAGTTTATCAGGAAGCGTAAGATATCCATTGTCAACCAAAGTCTTAAGGATCACATCGTAAGGTTCTGCCAACTTGGTATAGACTCGCTTTCGAAATGTCTTCTTAGGCTTATCTGCATATTGAGGTTTAGGAGCATTGTGAGCATTGCTAGCTTCTTGTTGTTTTGCTGCATAGATAGCATTGGAAAGATTGAAAGCAGGCTCTTTAACTTTAGGAGCGTCAACAACCCCATCATTAACAACATACTTGTTCTTATTCCAAGGTTTGTTCTTGTCTTTACCATTGCCTTTAGCATCTTTATTAATAACAATATCCCCTTTTCTTATAGCTACATCCTCAATCCGATATGCACTTTCAACCATGTCACGGAAGGAGGAGAACAGTTGCTTCCTTAGATCATAAAATAGCTCAAGCACAAGTGTGTTGACGAAAATGTCAATCTTTTCTCTTTCAGGTAGCTAACAAGGATATCGAGAATACAATGACCTCCAACGTTGTAAGTAAGTTGCAAATGGCTCACCTTGATTTTGTCTTAGATTACCGAGATCTATCACAGTGACAGGTTGTTGGATGTTGTAAGAGTACTGTTGGGTAAATCGCTGAGCCAACTCATCAAAAGTCTTAAGAGGTGGTGTCAATTTTGCAAACCATTCCAAAGCTTGGCCTCTTAAGCTTCGAGGGAATAAGCATAGGAGATATGTGTCTTCATGAAGAAAGTCCATACTAAGAGCATAAAAATGATGCACATGGTCATGAGGGTCACCATTTCCATCATACTTGTCATATTTAGGAAACTCAATATCCTTAGGAAACGGGACCATGTATAGATCTTTATCAAAAGGAAGAGCACAAATTGATTGTACAAAAGAGACCTTTGGAGGCTCTCTTTCTAATGCCATTTGGGTAAGGCATTGATTTGTCCGATGTAATTCTTCTTGAAGGACTTCCAATTTAGTTGGTACTCTTTGTTGGACAATTTGTCTGACATCATAGCCGGGAGGAAGCTTGTATCCTCTGGAAGTCATATATTGAAAATATTGATCGCCATTACGCTCTAAAAGCTTATGCATCATTCGTTGGAAATCCACATCTTGTTCACATCTCATAAGATCCTCACCAGAAATCTCATCATTAGCCTCTGCCTCATGTTGAGAGGGAGGAGGTCTAGGTGGTGAAGAAGGCATAGCAAAAGTTGGCCTTGGAGGAGATCTTGGTGGCGTGTTGTTGTCATTGTTGCCATTGTTAAAAAGAGGTATATGCTCATGATTACTAGTCTCAGGTTGCTCATGAAATGTCCCTCTATAAGCCATGCACCTAGTAGCATCCATCCTTTGTTGATTGTGTTCTTTGTCTAAGCGCGCTTGATTATCCTTACGCTCAAAGTGTTCTTGCAAGAGTTGAAACTTTTCTTGTTCAGTCAAAGTGAGTGAGACACTGTCTGTGTTTTTGGGGGTCTTGAATGCAAAAAAGAGGAAACCTCCTTTATACCACAGTGTAGCCTTAGAATTCTTAGATTGGTCAGAACTAGAACTATTGTTGCTAATGGGTGCTTTTGAACGTCTAGTTGGAGAAGGTAACTGTGTATAATTAAACGGAGGATGACTCTCCTGCTCAAATTGAGACCGAGTTGTAACCGACATGAAAAGAGATGTTGGTTGACTAATAGAATGAGACAAAGTTTCTTAGATTTGAGATAAGAAAAGCTAATAAAGATCACTTGTCAAAGTAGAACAATAGAGAGATGGCTCGTCAAAAGTGCTCAAGCACTTACAACAATCAATTGACTAAAGCCGAGCAACGAGCAAGAAGCTCAATAAGCAAGTAGCTAGAGAGGTAACCGTGATGCGACAAGTGATAAAGAGTAGCATTTGTTAAGCTCAAATCCAATAGTTTTAGCTCATTTGTTTCAGTCTAGAACAAATCTAACCATGTAAGTAACAAACTAGTTTCAAGTAAGAACAGAAAAGGACACTCTACAGCAGGTTAAAGTGCAAGTTTAGCAACTCTGAATTGTAGCAATGACAGGACAGTAGAAATGACTCAGGATTCTTGGTTGAGGGTATGCAAGGATACTTCAATATCATATGACTCTTGACCAGTGAACGTGAAAAACTCAGTTTTGAAGCGCTTGGACCAAATTTGTAGATTGAACAGTGCAATTTCTTAGTTTGACAAGCAGTAGCAATAGATAAAAGACAGGTTTGCAAACAGTATGGGATCAAACATGTCATAGAACACTTGAAACAAGGGAAAAAGAAACCTTGCCAAGACAAGCACTTGTGATATCAAAATAGGGAACCTTACGAATGCTACTGTTTGTTTGAATGTTGAGAACGTTTACATTGGTATAGCACAATCGAAGACAATTCAAGCAATTACTACCTAGAAGGACAAGGCTCATTACTTAACAACGTGGCCCACAACTTGATGCTCCCTTGCCTCACACCAAGTGGTTGCCCACAAGAGATATTGGCGTTGTCATGGAAGTGTCAAAAACACAACCAAAGGAACACATATGGTGAGTGTCTTGGGGTGATCCGGGTAAGTCCACTTGGATCAATCCTTGCACCATGAAGCTAAGTGGCTAAAATAGGGTGGCCTCTATCTAATGGTTCATAGTAAGGATTTCCATTCATAGCACCCCTCTTGCTCCTCATAAAGGACTAGGACCTCGCGGCCTCAAGAGTACCTTAAGCATTCTTGCTTAATGCTTTCCTCATGGTCACAATCCCACAAGTTACTCACATCAAGCGAAGATAAGTACTATGTCTACCAAGGTTTTGTGTCCTCGATAGCCTTGAGATTATAGTGAGTTGGAATCACTCGCCACCAAGGAAAATGATGACAAGGTTGTCCCCACTTGGGTTGTTCCTCTTGATTGCTCAAGAGTAGGCCCGCTAAAGGATCCTAAGCTAAACAAAGAGTGGATTAATTCTTGAGGTTCAAGGTTTATGATTCACCACAAGGGTGAAGAGCATACTCCCCTATCTCAAAAACTTCTCCCAAACACACCAAACAAGATCCAATTACCCCTTTGCTTCCAAAACCTCAAGATGGGTCAAGATTTTCTGATTCACCTAAAGGTGAAGAGCATACTTCTCCTACCACCCCAAGATTCCTTTCACAAAGTATTAAGTGCCTAATGAAACAACTAGTATATGCCGCACTTAATAAAGAAAGAAATTAAACAAGCACTTGATTTGGTTTTTATGCTTAGGGCAGCCCTGAAAAAACCATTAGTAGCCCTCTTTGACATGCGATTTTAGCAAATTTCAAGCAAGAAGCACCTACAACCACAACTTGTTAGACCAACAAGAGTTAGGAGAATCAAAATCCAAAATCTAACAATGATTAGTACATGAAAAAAATTAGATAATGTGCAAAAAAATAACTGATCAAATGATAGAATCTGAAAATGAAACCATCATGGTTGGATTAGGCTTGGAAAGACCTTTCCAATGATATATCACACTTAAACTTTTGATACCATTTGCAAAATTTCAAAAAAAAATGGGCACGAATTTGAAAACACTGGAAATTTTAGAAAATTTCAAGAGGATAGCTAACAACCTGAAACTTGCAAGATAGATAAAATAGCCCAAAAATAGCTCACTGCTAGGTACAGAACAGTATCGTGCGATACTTCACCCGACACCAGGTGATACTTTTAGTCTACGCGATATTTTTCCTTATACCAGGCGATACTTCGCCCGACACCAGGCGATATTCTCTACTATAGCCAGGTGATACTTCTGACAGGCGAAGTATCACACACGCATATAGAGGTATATCACACGATACTTCTTATGATAGGAAAAGTATCACGTGCACATATAGAGGTATATCGTGCGATACTTCTGGAAAGTATCGCACGACAATCTGAGACAAAAAAAATAGAGATGAAAAATTAAGCTGAAAACTTGCCAAAAAATTGACAGAAAATGATGGAAATGCAGAAAAAGAAGGGACAAAGCTAGTCTACTCTGCCCCACGGTGGGCACCAAAAAATGTGTGCTATAAATGTGTCACACTTCTATGGATCATTACATGCAAGGAAACTCAAGAATGAGCCCTCACAAATCGATCCATAGCTCCCTAGGCATGGAGTGCAAGGGCTTTTAAGAATGCTCTCAGCTAGAGCTATTTAGCCTATAACCTTGCTAGTAAACCATGCAATGGGAGATTCAAGGAAGACAAGGGAAAGAATTCCAATATCCTCAAGAATCAAGAATGAAAATGCAATGCAATGCTATGCTAGAAATGGAAATGCAAGCTAAGCTATGAAAAGAAATATGCAAGTGTTACAACCCAAGCTAATTAATCTATGTGAGCTAATCTAGAGCATAGAAATGAAGCTAATCTAAGAAAGCATAAATATGAAGCTAAGCTAAGAATGCAAGAATGAGATGTAGAATGCAAGAATGAGATATAGATGCTAAGAATGCTCCAAATCTTCAAAAGCTCCAAATGTACCTAGAAAATCTGCAGCATAAAGTTAGCATAAAAAGTTGGGGATCTAGAATGAAGAAGAGAGCTCTTCTTTTAAAGGAAATGAGAAGGAATGGACTATGGAGATTAAGAGGCAAAAGATTTAATCAAGGGTGGAGCTTGAAAGAGGAGCAATCCATGTGCACAAATATCCTCCAATGAGAAAATAGGAATTGACTTTTGTGTCCATATGAGACAAAAAGTGCTTTTCCCTTTTTTATAAAATAAGAATAATGCTTTATTTGTGCAACTTAGGATAAGAGGAAAAGTGGGGGCTTTTTATTTATTAAAAGGGGAGGAAATATTCCTTTTAATAAATAAAGACTTAGGATAAAATGGTTAGCCCATAGAAAATAATCGAATAAATGATAGAACTAGGATTTGATCAAGAATAAGCAATTTATGATTTAGCAAAAGGGGCTAATAGTCTAGGTGACCATTTTTAGGTGTATACAACTATGAGCATTCTTTTGCAAAAGAAGGAACTCTCATGTGTCTGGTGTGTCTGTATGTGGGCAACATTCTAGTCATTCTAGCAGCTATGCTTTGATGCTTATGTTAACTTGCTAAATCAAAAGGAATAGGTGTTTAGGTCATTCTGACTTTTTGTGCCTTAATCCTTTTATCTCATTCTGAAAAATCTAAGACTAATGTCATATTCATATTTTCATGATTGTAATGTCAGTGAGGATTGTATGGCATCTTGTGAATGTCCATTGCTAAAAACTCTATGATGATAATATGATGAGTCCAACAACCAAGTCCTAGGGTTTGCATCTAGCTTAGGCTTACATTTTCATTCTAGGCTTGCATTGAGACAGTGTTTTGGTTCTCTCTTGATTGTCTTCCTCTAGATCTATTCATCAAAGGTTCTCATCTTTTGTCCTATGTTCATCTTGGTTGCACAAGTGTCTGGTCCTCGCTCTTGATCTTCAAAACATTCTTTTGGTTAGTGTATCATCTTAAAATGGAAGTACTTCCATGTTAAGAGCATTTAGCCCTCCAAGTAAGTGGTTTAGGGTCATGATTGGCATCTTTGCATTCTCGCTTGTCTTCTAGTTCTTCTCTGCACTTGATTTCTGCATTCTGGGTGACATGAGGGTTAAGGTCTTAAGGACTTTCCTGATTTTCCTCTTTCCATGGCTCCATTTTCTAGGTAGGGTGTAGAAATGAGACCTCCTAGTCCATTATCACATCAAACAGATGATTTTCTATCTGTTCCTGACACTGGGTCTTGATCTGATATCAAATTCTGCATTTCTGGCATCTTCGAGAACCTTTTCTGCAAATCCTGACAAAGTTAGGGTTTGAGGTCAAGGTCGACCTCGACCCTGACCAGGTCAGGGTTGACCTCAACCTTGACCTCCTCCTACTAGAATTTCAAAGTTTCATTTCCTACTCATTTGGCTTTCGGGAAAATTATTTCCCGCTTTCGGGTCGGTTGTTTTGGGCTCCGAAATGGTAAATCCTTTAATGGTATTTAATTAAGGTATATTTTCTAAAGGTGAGGACCTAATTGGGATTTAATTCTTCAAGGTGGCCCATCTAGGGGAGTGTGCCCTAGTTCACTATAAAAGGAGGCCTTCCTCTCTCATTTTTATATCTCACAATTCACATCTCAAGCTCTTAAGCTCTCAAGTTCTCAAGGTGATCAAGCAAGCATTCATTCAAGTATTCAAGTCTTCTTCTTCATCCAAGTTCTCCATTGAAGATCAAGGATTAAAGCATTCAAGATCTATCATTCAAACCCTAGATCTAGCCACCATGGTGGTGTGATCTTCCTTCAAAGATCTTTTGTTCATCTTCAAGATCAATATCATTGTTTCCTCAAGGTGGATTTCAAGCATACAATCATGGAGGTTTGATTATGTTATGTTCAAGATTTCAAAGCTACATATTTAATTACATTCCAAATACATTAGCATATCTATTGAATAACATAGCTTCATTGTTAGATTCATTTCTACTACTTGCTAGCATTCTCCTATTTCAATTTCAATATTAAGGTTGATTCCAAACCAGGGTTTGACCAAGGCAAACCCCCCCAAACAAACAACAAAACCATTTTTCTTGTAGGCACAAGTGTGGAATCTCAGATCTGATAGCGAATTTGGATACCCTTTTCGGCAATCTTTCAGGATCTGTGAACAGAATCAGAATCGAACTTCAAATAAATAATGTGGTCTTTGACCTTTTAAAAGGTCAAAGTCGACCTGTGTGAATTTGGAGAAAAGATTTCTGGGTTTTGTCTGCCTCGGCATTTCCAATCTAGAACAAGTGATGGAATCTTCAGAAAGTTCATACAGAAGCCAAAATTTAGCATTTTCCAGATCTTCCCTAATTCAAGGTTAGTATTTGCACTTCAATTATTTCAGATTTAAAGCTTAATCCAACTATAGGGAAGTATAGGATTTATTCTTTCTTTCATATTCTTCATAGATTGATTCAATTGTGTATTAACCTCTTGGTTGATCGAATTGGATCTGTCCTTTGGGAATTTGGATTTAGGAGTGAATCTTACATTTTCCCCACACACATATACAAATAGTGGTGAATCCAAATTACCACTATTCATTTTGGTGAACCCGACTAGCTTACTCTCTTTATTTTTGGTGTTAGATTTACATTTTTCTCTTGCATCTATATTTCAAAAATTCAAAAAAATCTATATATTGAATAAAATACAAAAACATATTTCTTGCATTTTTATTTATCATGAAGATTGTTAAGATGTTTTGGTGCATAATCATGTTTGTTATTACTCTTCTTCTAGCATCTATTTATAATGCATATGATGTTTATGAGGGTATTATTCATTTCATAACATTGATGACTCTTCACTTTGCTCTTGCTTATGCTTTTGTGAAGTTGACTGATACTACTCTACCTACATTTAAAACTTTTCTTAGGGATTTATGTGGTAGCCTTATTCATCTTTTGGATTATGTGAAGAATTTGGTAGATGATACACCATCTCCTAATCTTCCTAATCTTCATCCTACTCCTATTAATCCTACTCTTCAACCTAATCTTCCTATTCCGATACCCGATTCTCCATCTGTTAATCCTTGCTCTTCCCGTACTTATGATGGGATTCAAGCTATAGTGCAGGATGCAGATGTGCAAGATTTTTTTGATTTACCTCCTCCTCTTGTTCAGGATGATATTCAAGGTCAGAATAAAGAAACTTCTTCCAAACCTATTATCCCACCTTATACGACCTTTACTCATGAACATGATAAACAATCACCTCCTGTAGAAGCTTTGCATGATATGTACACTACTGGATATAATATGGTGACTAAACAAGGCTATAAAGGTTTAGGGTTAGGAGTTAATGAACATGGTATTAAATTTCCCACTAATATACCTCCTAAACCAGATATGCATGGTGTTGGAACTTCTAAATCTCAAGTCAAGTTAAGTGGTGTGGATCTTCATCCTCCCCTTAACGTTCATCTCTCTACACCTCTAATGGATAATCCTAACACTCATCAAGAAAATGCTAAAACAGTGTATGTGGAGCTAATGAATTCTAAAAAGGAAAGATTTTGACCTATGCCTATTGATGCTTTGTACAAATTTAAATGCCCTTTCCACTATCGTAATACTCATTTGCTTGCCGATTGTAACAACTTCAAATTATATGTTAGGGATAGGGCTGCGCGCGGTATTATACCTTTTTCTCTCGCCGTCTGACAACTTCTTCATAATTTTGATATAGGGGATTCCCCTCCATTAGAGCTGGAGTAAATGTTCCTATCCTCTTGTCTCATGACTGGGGGGCAAGAGGCATCATTTTATCTAGTCTTTTAGGATCCATTAGGTCTTTTTATTAAGGTTTAATTGGTATTCTTTATATTTCCTTCTTCCATAGTCTTACATGATGTTTTTATCCATTCCTATGAATTATATTTTCTTCTTAGGAAATATTTTCTAGGACATGTGATTTGTAAAAATATCCCTCGTCTTTCATCCCTCGAGGGGGCAAGGTTCTTCCTTTCTCTTTTTCTAGGGGAACTTCTTTCCTTAGCTTAGTGGTATTTGTTTATATTGCAATATTATTTCATCATATTGATATATATTTTTTATTATGGATAACCTTTTTATATGAGAAGTTGTTGTCCTAGGTCATCACTTCTCTATGTTGCAAATTATGTTCTTTATAAACTCTCACCCTTGCTTTTAGTGTTAGAGTTGTTTCCCTCATTCCAAAGATTCCTCTTGCTCTTCTTCACCAGGGGCTTGATGATTGAATATTTGTTCCCGCCTTTTGAAAGATGATATCTTATCTACACGCACTCTTCTTTGATGGAGGTCTTGGTGATAAGATCTCTTTCCTTGAGGATCCTTTTCCATAAGCAACATATCCTTTTCACAATTATCTATACTCTTAGATGTAGGGGTCAATATCTCTCGCTAAGGATATACTATACATGGTTGTAAGCAGGATACCTCCTTGCTTTGTGAAGTAGGTATCCTCTTCCATCTTTTTTCCTACACTTGGGGGGCAAAGATGCCTTATCCTTCTTTTCTATCTTCAAAACATTCACACATGGAGTCACAAATACGGATTCTAAGTTTGGTAGAAGTACTTTAGCCTTGGGGGCTTGGTATGATTTTCTATCTTATTCACATCTATGCATTGTTATTTCATTTGGTATTCTCTTCTTTTCTAGGGATTCACCTCTTTCCTTGGTTAAGTAGTATCTATCTATTATGTGATATCCAATCGTACATGAAAATTATGGTTTGCATTTGCGGACCTATGTCCTTTATGCAAACCTTATTTGTTGTTTGACATTGGGTTTCCATGGTTGATACATCTCTCACCTTGGAAACTGAATAGTGTGCTATCTCTCATTAAGGGTTACTTCCTTTTCACTTCTTGCATGATATCTTTTACATTCATTCCTTCCATGGCCTCATAGGAGCTGCGACCTTCTTGGCTTGGACTGGGTGTTGTCTATGGATATTGTCTTGATGCTAAAGAAGGCTTTATCCTTGTTCTTTCTTTCCTTAACATGACAAAAATAGTATGTTTTTGTCATATTAAGGAGGGGGGCACATGTAGGGCCTCCCTTGTACTATAGTTTTTTATTTTTATATGCTAAATCTTCCGAAGGTAATGCACATAAGTTGCTAAATCCTGAGGAGACATGCATTTTTCAAAATTTTCATTATGCTAAATCCTCTGAAGGTAACACACATAAGTTGCTAAATCCTGAAGGGACACGCATTTCCAAATTTCAAATATGCTAAATCTTGGAAGGTAATGCACATAAGTTGCTAAATCCTGAAAAGACACGCACCTATATGTTAAATCTTTCGAAGGTAACGCACATAAGTTGCTAAATCCTGGGAAGACACACATTTTATATTCATAGTGATATAAGAAGGTGGATCTATGGGTATTCTAGAAGCCGTCAGAAGATGCATTACAATTGCAAGCACAGTTTATGGGTGAACCTGTTGGGCTCTCCCTCCAAGGTGATTCATGGTAAGGTGGGCATCTCACCGGGTGAGGTAATCACTTTCTCTTTTCTCTCTTTTCACTTTCATGCTAGTAGGACTGGATCATGAAGCTATGTTGTCTATAGTGTTTCTCTTGTCTTTCTTATGTAATCATTTATGCTGCTATGATAGCTTTCCAAATATGATATTGGTATGAGCAATATTTCTTAGCAAGGTTTCTTATGCTAATTGATTTGGGTTGTTTTGTACTAACCCTTGTTCTTTTGTATACTCTCATGTATGTATGTTGAGTTAGATTCCTTGGTCTGGGGGCTTGTGTCTCCAGCTAAGTGTTATTTTATCTCATTTTGAATCCACTGGAATCTCTTCTCTCTTCTCCTTTACCAAGAGTTTGCATTGAATCCATACTCTTGCTAAAGTGGGGGCTTAATGTATCATCTTAAAATGGAAGCACTTCCATGTTAAGAGTGTTTATCCCTCCAAGTAAGTGGTTTAGGGTCATGATTGTCATCTTTGCATTCTCCCTTGTCTTCCACTTCTTCTTTGCACTTGATTTCTGCATTCTGGGTGAAATTAGGGTTAAGGTCTTAAGGACTTTCCTAATTTTCCTCTTTCCATGGCTCCATTTTCTAGGTGGGGTTTAGAAATGAGACCTCCTAGTCCATCATCACATCAAATAGAGGATTTTCTATCTATTCCTGACACTGGGTCCTGATCTGATATCAAATTTTGCATTTTTGGTGTCTTTGGGAACCTTTTCTACAAATCCTGACAAAGTTAGGGTTTGAGGTCAAGGATGACCTTGACCTTGACTAGGTTAGGGTCAACCTCGACCCTAACCAAGTCAGGGTTGACCTCAACCCTAACCAGGTCAGGGTTGACCTCGACCTCAACCTCCTCCTGCTAGAATTTCAAAGTTTCATTTCCCGCTCATTTGGCTTTCGAGAAAATTATTTCCCACTTTCGGGTCGGCTATTTCGGGCTCCAAAATGGTAAATCCTTTAATGGTATTTAATTAAGGTATATTTTCTAAAGGTGAGGACCTAATTGGGATTTAATTCTTCAAGGTGGCCCATCTAGGGGAGTGTGCCCTAGTTCACTATAAAAGGAGGCCTTCCTCTCTCATTTTGGTATCTCACAATTCACATCTCAAGCTCTCAAGCTCTCAAGTTCTCAAGATGATCAAGAAAGCATTAATTTAAGTATTCAAGTCTTCTTCTTCATCCAAGTTCTCCATTGAAGATCAAGGATTAAAGCATTCAAGATCTATCATTCAAACCCTAGATCTAGCCACCATGGTGGTGTGATCTTCCTTCAAAGATCCTTTGTTCATCTTCAAGATCCATATCATTGTTTCCTCAAGGTGGATTTCAAGCATACAATCATGGAGGTTTGATTATGTTATGTTCAAGCTTTCATATCTACATATTTGATTACATTCCAAATACATTAGCATATCTATTGAATTGCATAGCTTCATTGTTAGATTCATTTCTACTACTTGCTAGCATTCTCCTATTTCAATTTCAATATTAAGGTTGATTCCAAACCGGGGTTTGACCAAGGCAAACCCCCCCAAACAAACAACAAAACCATTTTTCTTGTAGGTATAGGTGTGGAATCTTGGATCTGATAGCAAATTTGGATACCCTTTTCGACAATCTTTCAGGATCTGTGAACAGAATCGGAATTGGACTTCAAATAAATAGTGTGGTCTTTGACCTTTTAAAAGGTCAAAGTCGACCTATGTGAATTTGGAGAAAAGATTTCTGGGTTTTGTCTGCCTCGGCATTTCCAGTCCAAAATAGGTGACGAAATCTTAAGAAAGTTCATACAGAAGCCAGAATTCAGCATTTTCCAAATCTACCCTAATTCAAGGTTAGTATTTGCACTTCAATTATTTCAGATTTAAAGCTTAATCCAACTACAGGGAAGTATAGGATTTATTCTTTCTTTCATATTCTTCATAGATTGATTCAATTGTGTATTAACCTCTTGGTTGATCAAATTGGATCTGTCCTTTGGGAATTTGGATTTAGGAGTGAATCTTACATTTTCCCCACACACATATACAAATAGTGGTGATTCCAAATTACCACTATTCAGTTAGTACCTGTCATATATTGCAAAATCTTGCATGAGATGGTTAGTACCACATACATTGCATTTCCATTTGCATCCATTTCCATATGCATACATTCCACATCTACATTTTCATTTGCATGTGCATCCATTATAAGCATAAATAAAATCATACATTGCATTCATGTATCTATCATCTATCATTGCATTTCACATTGCATATTCATATACCCTCATAAAATAAAACATGTGCATATTCATATCATAAAAGAAAGCATGTCCATCAATATATATATATATATATATATATATATATATATATATATATATATATATATATATATATATATATATATATATATATATATATATATATATATATATATATATATATATATATATATATATATATATATATATATATATATATATATATATATATATATATATATATATATATATATATATCTCACAGTCGATCAATGTCATGTGCAAGAAGAATGGTGCTACTCGAGCATAGTATCAAAATATGGGCTATAATATGAATGTTAAAAAATGAGCTAACTCTGCCCATCGCCACCTGGAGGAGGTGGTTGTCGTGGTCCCTGTGGAGGTGCCTATGGTGGTGGTCCCTGTGGTGCTTCGGTGTACTCAAAAAATGGAGGCACCTACTCTGACAAATTTGGAACAACTCCAAGATACACCGCATAGTAGTAGGCTACCTGAGTGAACTCATATCTCACCTCTAGTCATGCCCTCACTAGCTCCTCTCGGAGCTCTCTGATCTCCTAATCCCTCTCAGCCACCCTCATCTCCTGGATGATGACCCATGTATGGAAGTCATCTCTCTCCTACTGTACCTACCAGACTCTCTCTCAGCTCTTCTTGAGAGCCTCCTGCACCTATGCTATTTGAGTTGGCCCCTGTGTGGCCTAATTTGACATATTGACATCCTTGACCTATGCCTCCTTATTAGGAGGCATCTTCTATGATGGGTCCCCTATCCTCTATCTAGTGGACCTCTGCTAGGTCCCACTGCTCCCTGCGCCAATGTCTAATCCCATAGTCCTCAGAGGGATATCTGTACGCCCTGTCCTAGGCCTCAATGCTCTCTGCCCAGGCTGCTGTAATGTTATTTGTGGCTAGGCAAGTACCTATTGTTGTTGTGCCTGTGGCTATTGTACCGGCTACTATTGTGTGGGCTATTGCTGCGTGGGTGGTTTTTGTGCTCTCTGTCCCATCCCGGTAGGATCTATGAATCTAGGGAAGGGGTGCGCTAAGAAATGATCTTGATATGCAGGTGTCATCCCTGCATTGGTGACATCCACCATATAGTCCCACCAAGCTGGAGGTACTCATGCCTCAATAGTGTACCTGACCTAATCCAACCTGGGTTGCCAGCCCTTCTTCATCTCATTGACAAAGTAGGCATATGACGCATACTCCTGGGAGATGTCCTTCTATCTCTCAAACTGTCTCATAACTCGTGTGAGCAAGAATCACTCAATGACACTAGTAGTGTGTCCAATCAATGGATGTGAGACAAACATGTGTGCTAGCTCCCACTGAGCATCATCCCATGGCTCTGTGGCAACCCAAGGTCTCCACACAACTGCTGCCATATCATCCAACTATCCCCTCCATTGCTTAGTCTTACCTAGCGCTGGATGAGTCATAGGACCTGCGTATCTATAGATGTAAGGCTTGAGAGCTTGCCGTGTATCATGAAAAATTAGCCTGTAAATAGGGAGATTCTCCCAGGCCCAAATCTGTAATATGAAAACTCCAGTGGCCATAGTCTTGGACCCCCGATACATGACCTCATGCATCTCGTGATACATCTGTGCGAGCATGCACTCACCCCATCTAAATCTGATGACTGGCCTATCCAACATCCTTTGCAGCATCCATCCCCAGTCGCACTCCAATCCATGCTTACTCCTATCAGGAACCATGTAACAACTCAGGAATATGGCTAAAAAAACTTCCAATCAGTGAGCACCACAGTATCTGCTGACCAACTCATCCCATGAGATGGCCTGACCCATTAATAAATCATCTTTGAATATGGCCCTCAATGTTAGTGTACTAGCCCTCGGCTGTATATCATACTCAACTTGGGCACCATGGAAGGGTATCCTCAATATCCTTTAAATTTCGTAGGAGTGACTATCATGTCCCCCATCGACAAATGAAATGTGTTCATCTCCAAATGGAAACGCTCGACCAGTGCACCTAGAAGACTGTGATTTACCTAAATGTCAGGTATGTCATGTAAGTATGTTAATCCTAGCCCATCAATGTGGGCTCCCTCAGCATCGGTCAATCTCTGAACTAGTGTGGTGATGATAGGATGATGCGACCAGAATGCGACATCTGGGAAGTCAACCTACAAAGCAAGTGACGACATTGGATCAGTATCTCAACATGATGGTTGCAAAGAAACAACAAGAAAATGAGGCTACACATCTACCCTAAACAGGACTCTGGAATGTTTTAATTAGCTAATTTTATGCAAAATTGGATGAAGATTCTAAAATGGTGCAACAGTTTCCCACGTGAGGAAACTGTTCCCTCGCACGAGACAGGATCTCTTCGTGCGCCAGAAGAAGAAACTTTGCATGGTATCACCTATCGCTTTGCATGAGCTTGCAGAGAAGCCTTGAGCAAAGAAGCCCTAACCCATGTGAGAGAACCATTCTCTTGCATGAGGGGAGACTAAAGTTGGTGCGAGGAAACTATTTCCTCATGCGAGGGTTGAAGAACTAGACCTAAAACATGCTAAATCTAACCTAAATCACCTGATAAAGTGATTAAAAATTGAAACGCAGGATGGTTTATCGACTACTCACAGGTGGGTCATACTCTGACAGTCAGGTATGGCATCAGGAGTGCTTGAATTGATGTGTATGCACTGGAACACCCTCCATTCTCTCTCAGAGCTCTCAAAATTGCTAGAAGACAAAGTGAATAATGATTTGAAAATGACCCCTCTGGGCCTTATATAGCTTTTTGACCTAATTTTCAAGGTGCCCTGTTTTACATGAAAATTGCACTCTTGGCTAAATGGACTACTCTAAATCCATTTTTGGGATCAAAATTGAAATATGACATCTCTAGATGGCTCAAAATTGCATTTTAAAATTTTGGGATCCTTTGGGATCAGACGCTAGTGTAGTCAACCTTCTGGCGTCATTTTCTTGCCAGATTCTCATCTCCTCATCATTTTCCTTAGATCTTCAATGTTTTCATCAAAGTCAACTCTAGTCAAATCTGGTCAAACTTGGTCAACAGGACCTCCCAATCGTTCCAAATTGCTTTTGTAGCTTCTCGAATCTAGTCTGATTGCTTCTATTCTATAACCTCTTGTTGTCAATTATCTTTCTGACGTGTCATCTTTCAATTTCGCTCCCGAGGGGGCAGGATGATTGCATCATTTGCATCTTGTCAAACTAGTCTCATATCAATCTAATCTAAATCAAAGACCTCACCGCTTGAGGCATCTCATCTCTAGGGGCATCTTCGTGCCTCACATCTTGTCATCTTGTCATCTATCTTTTAGGTATCTGAGCAATCTAACTCAGATCCTCAAGGATCAAACTTCATTCTGGAGATGGTTATCAAAATCTCATTAGGTATGGGGGCAATCTAACCCTAATTCCTGAAAGTCAAGCTTCATTTTGGAGATGGCTCTCGAAATCTCTTTTTAGACCATTATCTGGGAAATCTAACTTGGGTCTCAGAGGGATAAGCTTCGTATTGGGGCAATCTAACCCCGATTCTGGAGATTAGTCCTAAATTTGCATCTGTCATCATTTGATCAATGGGCATTGGGGCAATCTAACCCTGATTCTAGTCTCCTATCAAGTTGTCATTTGACCGTTGTCTTCGCAATCTACCTTAGACTTCAAAGAATCATGCCTCATTTTGGAGGTGGTTTTGCAATTCGATCTATTTCAGTGTCTTGGCATCCTAACCTTGACTTTTGAGGGTTAAGCTCCATTTTGGGGATAACCCTAAAACCTCACCTATCACATCAGACTATTCTTTGAATTAACGCATTGCTCACACATCAATTCAAAGAGGGGCAAATGTAATACCCCAAAATTGGCACCTTATAATTTCAATCAATTTTGGTGCATTTTCTTCAATTTTACATCATTAAAGTCCTATTTTACTAGGCAATTTTCTCTCTCCTACTTGACTTTATTTGACTTGGTGTCAATTGCAAAAACCCTAAATTGCATTAATCTTACACTATAATTAATTCCTAAGTATTTGACTTTATTAGCTAAATAATCCCTATGATAAATTGATTTAATTCTAAAGTCCTAAGTGCTTTAAATTAAATTAAACTCACCCCCTTTAGCTAATACATATAAAAGGAATTAATATTATTTGGTTATTTGAATGGATTATCTTATTTGGATTTAATAATTCAAATTATTCGAAGGGTCACCCCTATGTGGTGATAGTTCATTCTTTTAATTAAGTAATTCCTCAATATTTGTCTCAATTGGGAATGAAGAGTCAACCGTTTCATTTCAAGAAAATCTTCATCCCCTCTCCCAAATTTTCTATATTATGAACCTTCTTCCTCATTCAAAAAAAGGCAATTGTGAGAATATCAAAACTATAGCGAAATTTAGTCTCAATTACTTCATATTTCCAAGCTTTTTGTTGCTCACTAGTTTGATTCTCATTTAGTGTAATTGCATTCTCATATTAAACTAGTTTGCCTATTGTTATTAGTTGAATTCTTATATGTCTTTCAAGTTCTTAGATTAAAATCCGCACTTCTTTCTTAGATTAATTGCATGTTCATTCACATAGTATCTCTTATCTCTTTAATAATAATGTTAAGCATATTATAGATTTTTCTCAAGGCTAGGTTTCATTCCACCTACCACTAGTGTTAAGACCTTTATGCCTATTTCTACCTCAATTCCTAGTGTGTCCACCGATGCTCCACCTACATCAATACCCACTTACAATAGTATGTCATTTTCATATTCAACCATTCCTTCCATTTCTCACAATGCTCCAAACATCTCAAACACATCTCCTCATACCATTCTTTCTATCAATTCTACCATTAATAGCTTAATTGAAACTATGTCTTCCTTGTAACAACAAATTGCTTCAATGACTCAATCCAAGTTCAACATTCCTACTTGTGACATTGCTAGTCCTTTCTCTTTGGAGATCATTCATGTTGTTATTCCACAATACATGGAGATCCCTCATCTTGAGACTTATAATGGTAAAGGGGATCCTTTGCCTCATGTCAAAACCTTTCAAACATTGTGTAGTGATTTCTCTCATGATCATAGGTTCAAGGCTAAACTATTTACAAGAACCTTCTAAGATAAAGTCTTGAAATGGTATTGTTATTTTCCTTCTTATTCGATTGATTATTTTAAAAATATTGGTAATAATTTTATCCAATAATTTAAAAACAACATTGGTCCTAATATGTCTTTGACTGATATAATGCATTATAAACAAGGTGTTAGAGAAAAAGTGATTGATTTCATTACTAGATTTAAGAATCTTCATGCTCAATTTTCTTATCCTATGCCTGATATTGATGTGCAACATATTTTCACTTTTAATTTACAAAAATACATTAGAGATAAGATTTTACTTTCTGAATTCTCTTCTTTTACTCAAATATGTGCAGTGCTTCATAATTATTAGCTTCAAGTGAGTCAGTTTGAGAGCACCACTCCAATGGCTTTGGTTGATAAGAGTGATGTCGTGTCTAACACTTTTAACAAGTATCAAAAACCAAATAATTTCATTAAGATAAATAATGCAACCAACAATATTGATAAGCAAGTGGCAGTAACATCTAGAGGTGTGGCTCCTTTGTCATTTATTTTTAGACCTTCTCGTAACTTTACTCATCTTTCTAAATCTTTGCACAATGTGATGTTGAAGTTTATTAATGCTAGTGTAAATTATTTCTCTTGTTAAGAAAATTGACACATCCAAACCTTTTCCCAAACACTTTTATCACAAATTTTTATGTCAATACCATTGTCAACCTGGTCATGATACTGAAAAATGTTTCCATTTGAAATCTATTTTTCAAGACCTCATTGATTCCAATGTTATATTTGTTGAGGGTGTTAATAATTAAGGAAGCAAATATGTAGCACCTCCCAATCAAAACTTTCAAATCTATACCAACCCTTTTCCATCTCATTCAACCAATACCATTCAATCTACTCAACCATTTCCTTCTTCTTCCACTCATGTTGTTGACTATGATGATAAATGTAATGAATCCAATAATTTTGTCAACCTCATTGATCAAACCGAACCAAAATATAAACCTAAACCTAAACTTCACTTTACCTTTGACCCTATTGAGACAATTGGAGCACTTTCTTTACATTTTGGAAAAGGTTAATAGCCTTCATTCTTGTGGTGTCCTTATTGATCCTATTTTCATGGTGAATTTGATAACCAAAGAACATCTTTTCAATAGACAATTGTATCATGATTTTTATGATAAATATGATGTTATGATCCAAACTTGAAATGGTTTCCTTTATCCTTCCCATGGTTCCATTTCATTTCCTATTGAAGTTAGTGGTAAAAATTTAGAATTTACTTTTACTATGATTCCAAATTTCAATCTATTTCAAGTAAAACTTGGTCTTCGTTGGCTTACTTTTATGAAAATCGTGGCCTCTCCTATTCATAATTGTTTGAATTTCCTCACAATGGAGAAACCATGACTATTAACCATAGCCTCTATCATCCTTTAGTGCCTTTAGTTTATGTTGACCTTGATTTCTTTTGGCCTTCCATGCCTCAAAAACTCAACCCCATAGAGAAAATCTCTTTCGATCATATCAATACTACAAAATCCAAAAGATTTGTGCACTTAGAAAACCCAAGGATATTCCATCTTCATGTATTGGACATGGACTTCTTCCTACACCTCCTATATATGCTTTAGTTCCACCTCCTATATATTATAAACACTTTACCGATGTTATCTCTCAACCTAGTGTGGTTCCTTTCGTTCTTCCCCCTATAGAAGAAAAGGACTTGATATTGATTAATCCTAAACCAAACCCAATTTCTAGAAAAACCAAATTTCATTGTCAAGCTCATGACAACCACTGTAAACGTCATGCTAGAGACCATAAGTGTGCTTACCAAAACTTTATTTCACCTAAAACACCTATTAATGCCTTGATTCCCTTTGATCAACCTATACATGAGCCAAAGGAGGAAGTTAACCCGAAAAAGATGAAATTGAATAAACATGACACTACAACATTTGGGGTTGAATTCTGATGGTGGGTAGCAATGACACTACCATTTGTGTGTGATTTTTGTGTTTTTTTTGCAAGTTCCCCTGATGCTGTCGTAATAGCAATGGTGTCATCCTTATTGTGACACCCGCGTGATTATAAACAAAAAGAAAAGAAAAAGAAAGGCTCATTTCTAATTTTCCCCAGCCAAACCACAGTTGCACGAGCATGAAGAGGGTGAAGTAGAGATAGGAAATTAGAGAGGTAGGTTTTTATTTGGATCTTTAATCATTCCATTTGCTTCATGTGAGCTCGAAGGCCGTAGGCTTGTGATTGTTTCTTCCTTGATTATTTACTTGCTCAATACCGCGGGCCTGTGACTATTTCTTCCTTCTGTATATATCATTTCTTGATTTGATTTGGTTATTGACACAACATTATAATGATCACTATTGTGTTTTACTTGTTTGGATCTTTGAGGACCCATGTTTAACACTAGGGCATTATTACTGGATCCTTGCATTTTTATTTGCTGTGATGACCTAGGGCATCAATGATTAACTATTACTTGTTTTTAATTCATCACATGATTGAGTATCAGGCTATGGCATCATTATTTTCTTCCATTAATGATTATTTACTTGATCAAGGCCGTGGGCCTTTGACTATTTCTTCCTTCTGTATATATCATTTCTTGATTTGATCTGGTTATTGACACAACATTATAATGCTCACTGTTATATTTACTTGTTTGGATATTTGAGGACCCGTGTTTAACACTAGGGAATTGTTGGATCCTTGCATTGTTATTTGTTGTGATGACCTAGGGCATCAATGATTAACTATTACTTATTTTCAATTCATTGCATGATTGACTATTGGGCTAGGGAATCATTATTTGCTTCCATTGATTATTATTTACTTGCTCAAGGCTGCGGGCCTGGGACTATTTCTTCTTTCTGTATATATCATTTCTTGATTTAATTTGGTTATTGACACAACATTATAATGTTCATTGTTGTATTTTAATTGTTTAGATCTTTGAGGACCCGTGTTTAACACTAGGTCATTATTGTTGGATCCTTTCACTTTTAATTGATGTGATGACCTAGGGTATCAATTATTAACTATTACTTATTTTCAATTCATCAAATGATTGACTATCGGGCTAGGGCATAATTATTTGCTTCCATTGATGATTATTTACTTGCTCAAGGCCACAGACCTATGACTATTTCTTCCTTCTATATATACCATTGCTTGATTTGATTTGGTTATTAACACAACATTATAATGATGACTACTATATTTTACTTGTTTGTATATTTGAGGACTCGTGTTTAACACTAGGTTATTATTGTTGGATCCTTGCATTTTTATTTTCTATGATGACCTAGGGCATCAATGATTAACTATTACTTGTTTTCAATTCATCACATGATTGACTATCGGGCTAGGGCATCATTATTTGCTTCCATTGATGATTATTTACTCACTCAAGGCCACAGAACTATGACTATTTCTTCCTTCTGTATATACCATTTCTTGATTTGATTTGGTTATTGACAGAAAATTATAATGCTCACTATTGTATTTTACTTGTTTGGATCTTTGAGGACCCGTGTTTAACAATAGGGCATTATTGTTGGATCCTTGCATTTTTATTTTCTGTGATGACCTAGGGCATCAATGATTAACTATTACTTGTTTTCAATTCATTGCATGATTGACTATCATGCTAGGACATCATTATTTTCTTTCATTGATGATTATTTACTTTCTCAAGGCTGTGGGCTTGTGACTATTTCTTCCTTCTGTATATATCATTGCTTGATTTGATTTGGTTATTGACACAACATTATAATTCTCACTGATGTATTTTACTTGTTTGGATCTTTGAGGACCTGTGTTTAACACTAGGCCATTATTGCTAGATCCTTGCATTTTTATTTACTGCTTGTTGTGATTACCTAGGGCATCAATGATTAACTATTACTTATTTTCAATTCATTGTATGATTGACTATGTATGGCTTTATTATGCACATGCATGACTATAGGTGAGGATATGTAATAGGATATCATGCATTTCTTAGATCCCTTCGACCTAACCCCATTTCTTTCCTTCTTGCAAGTTCTAGATCAAGTAGGAGCACACTAGATTCACACCATGGTCCTCCTTCCATCATCTCTTCAGACAATGTCTAGTACCCTATCTTTTATGCTTATTTACTCATGTATGTCTCTATTCAACCTTATCTTTCTAGGATTTGGTTATGCTCATGGTCTATATGAGCCCATATTTGTTGTTGTATTATTATCACTATTGCTTCATTATGCCCATTTGAGTGCACCTATGCTTATGATCTTCATATCTCATGAAGCTAGAGAATTATGGATTTACTAATTTCATGATCATAACTAGAATCACATGAATCAAATGGAATGATCAATAAGCCAAATAAACACCTACCTCTACTTTTGTACACTTTTCATCATCAAAGATCCATCCACAAAGCTCGATGCCATCAAACCTCTTAACTCCTTTACCTTTATAGTAGGTTTGCTCCTTTATTTCTCCAAATTCTCTGTATGGTCAAGTAGAGGAATGGATTGACCTTCTAAATCATATGTTAAAGCAACTAAAGGATCAAATGAGTGAGAAATTTTCTCTATCCTCTACACACAATCCTTAATCTTCTTTGCAATATCATCAGTAAATTTAGATACACTCGACACAAGGACTTATAATTGTTACCACCTTCATTTAGAGAAGCTTGAATATTTTTGACACTTATTTCCAACAATACTCTATCATAAGCTAATGTATTCTTTAGCTCATTGAATCTTATATCACCAATTTCTCTTCCCAACTTAAGTTTAGTAGGTTTTTCAAATGATTCAAATTGTGATCTTACCATTCCATTTAGGTTCTTAAAGGTGTAGTTCCTCTCCATTTCTTCTCTTTATTATTCTAAGTCGATACCTTGATTTAAATGAGTGGTGAATCAGTCAATAAGTGAGACAACTTCTCACATCAAATATCCATTCAAGGATGCACTATCTAGGCTTCTCCCAATGCACCTAGAGCCTTGAATATGTCAAATATCCAAATTATACTTCCACCTTTGTTCTAACACCTTGGAAAACCTTAACATGGTCAATGTACCATGTTTCACCAACCCACCAAGTCTGGTTAAGTGATCTCCAACACAAATCAGACCATTAGCCCTTTAGGCTTGTAGCCTTCACCAGTCACAAATATACCTTTTTCTCTCAAACAACACAAGAAAATAATTAGTGTTTCAGATACTATTTTGTATTTTCTAAATCCTCCTCAAGTCTCAAGGTAGGCTCATTTGGACCATATGCTAGATCCAATACCATAGCACCCATAAACTATGCCTAATTCAACCCCAATAACAAAGAAAGCCATAGATGTCTTCACTTCCCTACCTCCCAACCAATAAAATGTATTTCCCAAAGGTCCAAAATAATATATTTTCAAGGTTTTAATACTTCACCACTTACCAATTCCTCTACCCAACAAAGCTTTGTTCCTAGGGTCACACAACTAGGGTCTACTCAAAATGAACTTCACAACCATCTCTAGATCAATCCAATGGTTCTAGCACATCATTATGGATACACACATCCATGTTCCAACATCCAATGCATATAATATTAAGGGCATACACTTTCCAAGTGACTAGTGCTAGAACAAGACACTCTTTAATCAGTAAACTCCACCATTATGTGGCTTCCCAAACACATCAAATTATACCCCTGCAAAAAAACACTATGATACAAGGATATATTAAATATTTAAACCTATCCCACTAATCATAGTGACCATAGGGGTGGGAGAGTCAATCCATTATGGAGACCTCAATCCCAATGCACTGTTACAACTAGAAAACCCAGACACAGTTTGACACCAGTTAATTCCTAGGATTTAATAACAATTAAAATACTAAAATAAATGTTTGGAAATGTAAATAACACCCAATCCAATGATATTAAATCATTATCCAATCTCTAATACACCACCAAAAATGTTTAAAGGCATTGAATGGGCTGATTGTACCCTACGGGCATATTCACAATTTGTAGAATATGTTTTTGTTTATTGAATGAATACCATTTGAAAATGGTTCTTTACCCACACAAAATACACATCACCCCTACACTCACATGGATAAACACTAATAAAGACTTCTAACCAACTAAAGATTGACTACAACTATTATCTAATTGTCTAACTGTTCCCCAAATAGTCTAAAATCGATTGTCTTAACAAAGCATGATCAAAATGTGTTGTCAAGTTGACAACCAATGTTGTCAACTTGAAAACATGACTCAAATTTATCTGCTAATTAATTTTAAAAGGTTTTAAAACAAACTTTATAATCCATGCTAACCCTCTAACCCCCACATGAACCTCATAGGCTTATTTTGCCAACTTAGGCAACTTACACATTTTGGCACTTATAGTGCATTTCAAATCAAGTATTGGTACTATTGAACTTAATACAAATATCATTGACCTTATAGGTTCTTAACCAACTCAAATAACCTAGGATCAATGTAATGACTCCTAGTGACCCTTAGGTACATTTTAACCATATAAATGCCTTTAAGGATTACATCATTGATCTCATTACAACATGATTAGTATATGATCAAAACATCATTGCAAGACCATTATTGGTCTATTACATTATCAAATGACCCTTGATGGACATGTTGTCTTCAACTCCACCCAAGGATCTATTAGTGACCCTAGTAATTAAAAATTAATCTCAGAGATAGTTTGCAAGGCCTATTAATTATTTGTGATTGCCTATCGCAGCCAATAAGGGTAGTGTTAGGAAGTATTGATTGTTGTATCTTTACATAAAAGGATGACATTCCTTTTTATAAACAACATTAGCAATTTGGGGATCGATACTATAGTAGGAAAGGCATGTGTTGTGTTGATGGTGATTATCTTGACATTAGAAGTAGTGTGGACCTTCTTAGAAGTTGCCATAGTTTGTATGTTGTGATTTCCTACAAAATACCTTCAACAAAAAATAGACAATTTCAGTCAATCAAGAGACATCATCAAAATGATCATACAAAAGCATCATCACATATGTCCAAATTAAGAAATACCAATAGTGATGCAAGCGGGAATAGTCAAATAGTAAGCATGCCATCAAATGATCATGCAATTAGTAAATCCATAATGCCCTAGCTTATTAAGATCCAATAGTAAATAAAAATGCAAGGATCCAACAATAATGCCCTAGTGTTAAACACGGGTCCTCAAAGATCCAAACAAGTAAAATATAATAGTGAGCATTATAATGTTGTGTCAATAACCAAATCAAATCAAGAAATGATATATACATAAGGGAGAAATAGTCACAGGCCTGCGGCCTTGAGCAAGTAAATAATCATCAATGGAAGCAAATAATGATGCCCTAGCCCGATAGTCAATCATGTGATGAATTGAAAATAATTAATAGTTAATCATTGATTCCCTAGGTCATCAAAACAAATAAAAATAATAAAAATGCATATTTGATTATGACTGCATCACCTTGTATTGGAGCACCATGACCTTATGACATGTTCTGAGTTATTGTTGTGGATGCCTCATTTGGAAATGATTCCATAGAAACATCAAATGAAACAACAACATTTGATGTTGCTATTGCATTGTTTGGATGATGCATCCACAATACTGACCACACTCTTGCACCACTATGACTTATGTATGTCCACTTGATGTTTTGCATGATGGTATCATCTTCCTCTTGTAGTATCTTTCTGAGTGCACATGTCTTGTAGTATGGTTTCCTTCTAGAAATGTATGGCTTGATTATGAACATGCATGACTATAGATGAGGATATGGAATAGGATATCATGCATTTATTAGATCCCTTGGATCTAACCCCATTTCTTTCCTTCTTGTAGGATCTGGATCAAGTAGGAGCACACTGGATTCACACCATGGTCATCCTTCCATCATCTCTTTAGACAATGTTTGGTATCCTATTGTTTATGCTCATTTACTCATGTATTTTTGTATTCAAACTTATCTTTCTAGGATTTGGCTATACTCACGGCCTGTGTGAGCCCAGATGTTTTATTTTTCACTCCTTTCTTTGTGTAGATGTAGGTGTTTATTTGGCTCTTTGATCATTCCATTATCTTTATGTGAGCTTGAAGCACCATTATCATCACCTCCACCTAGGGCATCAATGATTAAATATTACTTGTTTTCAATTCATCACATGATTGACTATTAGGATAGGGCATCATTATTTTCTTCCATTGATGATTACTTATTGTACTTTATTATGACTACATCACCTTGTATTGGAACACCATGACCTTATGACATGTTTTGAGTTATTGTTGTGGATGGCTCATTTGGAAATGATGTCATAACAACATCAAATGAAACACCAACATTTGATTTTTTGTTGCATTGTTTAGATGATGCATCCACAGTATTGACCATGCTCTTGCACCACTATGACTTATGTATGTCCACTTGATGTTTTCCATGATGGTATCTTCTTCCTCTTGTAGCATCTTTCTAAGTGCACATGTCTTGTAGCATGGTTTCCTTCTAGAAATGTATGGCTTGATTATGAACATGGATTATTGTATATGAGGATATGTAATAGGATATCATGCATTTATTAGATCCCTTGGATCTAACCCCATTTCTTTCCTTCTCATAGGTTCTAGATCAAGTAGGGGCACACTGGATTCACTCCCTGGTCATCCTTCCATCAACTCTTCAGGAAATGTTTGGTACCCTATTGTTTATGCTCATTTACTCATGTATGTATGTATTCAACCTTATCTTTCTAGGAGTTGGCTATGCTCATGGCTTGTGTGAGCCCAGATGTTTTATTTTTCACTCCTTTCTTTGTGTAGATGTAGGTGTTTATTTGGCTCTTTGATTGTTCCATTTTCTTTATGTGAGCTTGAAGCATCATTATCATTACCTCCATCTAGGGCATCAATGATTAACTATTACTTGTTTTCAATTCATCACATGATTAACTATAGGGCTAGGGCATCATTATTTGCTTCCATTGATGATTACTTATTGTACTTGACTGATCAAGGCCGCGGGCCTGTGACTATTTCTTCCTTCTGTATATATCATTGCTTGATTTGATCTGGTTATTGACACAACATTATAATTATCACTACTATATTTTAATTGTTTGGATCTTTGAGGACCCATGTTTAACACTAGGGCATTATTGTTGGATCCTTGCATTTTATTTGTTGTGATGACCTAGGGCATTAATGATTAACTATTACTTGTTTTCAATTCATTGCATGATTGACTATCAGGATAGGGCATCATTGTTTGCTTCCATTGATGATTATTTACTTGCTCAAGGTCATGGTCCTATGACTATTTCTTCTTTCTGTATATATCATTGCTTGATTTGATTTGGTTATTAACAAAACATTATAATGCTCACTATTCTATTTTACTTGTTTGGATCTTTGAGGACCCATGTTTAACACTAGGTCATTATTGTTGGATCCTTGCATTTTTATTTTTTGTGATGACTTAGGACATCAATGATTAACTATTACTTGTTTTCAATTCATTACATGATTGACTATTGGTGATGAAGAGCCCTCTACTATCCCCTAAAGGAACCCAACTCAACTTAAGGAGTCTTCAAGTGTCTTGGAACTCACTCAAGGAGTTATTCTCAACTCAAGGATCAAATAGAGTTCTCTAACTTTAGTAATAGACCATGGATGGTCATTTAATGCTAGGGGATTAAGACGAGACAATAGAGTTCTCCTCAAGATGTTATAGCTTTCCCTCTTGCTTCTCCCATATGAACTATAATAGAGTTCTCCTCAAGATGTTCTAGCTTTCCCTCTTTCTTCTCCCATATTAACTACCTGATGCCCTACCTCCCTCATAAATTTCCAAAACATATAGCCAGTTCTCAAATCATGCACATTAGTGAGTATGAAAGAGAGAAAATTACACCAAGGCATTAAAAATGCAAAGTGATACAGGAGCATCTCGGGTCCTCGACAATCCTATGTCACCAAAAATATATTTTAAGTTTTGTCTATGTTGCTCGATTCTTGCTTTGACTGATCTAGTTCGGTGTTGCTCAGTTTCCTTTGTTGACCAAGTTGGTTGGTTATCTCTTTGGCGCTTGGTTAATTCCCTGGCACTCGACGATGCTTGTTTGGTGCTCAGTTTCCTTGCTTACTGAGTTTTTTATTTTGGATTTCTTTTGAGGCCTAATTGTGTAGTTAATTATGGTCATAGATTTAATGATGGTATCCATCATTAGGAAGCATGTGGACCTAGATCTCATCATCCCTTTCATTGATTATGGATCTGAAGGAAGACTTGGCTTAGTAACCTCTTGTATAAATGTAGTTGTTTGGTTAGAGTTTAGAGAGGAAGTTTTAGGGATAGAAGATAGAAGATAGAAAACTAGAGATTGTTGGCAGATCCTCGCATGTTGGAGGAATTTTGTACTTGATTATAATATCTGGCCTAAACTAGGAAGGCCTTACAGCCCAGCATGTATGAATCAATTTGAAGATAATATATGAAAAGCATCTAGATTCTCTCTCTCACTGTTGTGTATTATTGCTTTCGTGTGTTGTTCTGCAAGGTGGGTTTGGTTAGGGTGTGCCTTTGGCCCCTCTCTATATCCTCCCTTGCATTAGGTGGTATCAGAGTGAGGTGAGATATGGATCTAGGTTTGTGAATCTAGGTTGAAGGTTCCTTCTTGTGAAGCCCTAGTTGAATTTTTGTGGGGTAGCAGATTGCGATCTGACCTACAATTGTAGAGGGTTTTCAAGATGATTCATGGGGGGCAAGATGTGGATCTAGGATTGGCAGACATGTTGAGACAACTTGCTAGTAGATTAGAAGTTGTTGAAATAGCCCAGAGAAGTGGAAGACATCTTGAAGATATTAGTGATGATGAAATTGAGGTAGAACAAAGTGATGTAGAACTTGCACCTGTGATGGATCAGGGTGAGGAAAGATTCTTGAAGGCTTTGACTAGTCTGAAGTCTACACCACACTTTAATCCTCCTAAGTATGGTGGAAAATTGGATTCTGATGAATTAGTGGATTGGCTCACTAAGATGGAAAATTATTTTGAATATGAAAATGTACCTAAGAAAAAGAAAGTGAAAATTGCAAGCACAAAGTTGAAAAGTCATGCATCCTTGTGGTGGGAACATCTATAGCTAGACATAAAGAGGAAAGGAAAAGAAAAAATCAATGTATGGAGTAAAATGGTGAATAAGTTGAAAGGAAAGTTCTTACCTTATGATTATCAGATTAACCTAGTTAGGTGAATGCAAAGTTTAAGGCAGAAAGATAGCTCAGTAAAGGAATATACTGAGGAATTATATAGATTAGATATCAGATCTGGACATGATGAAGATAATGTGGAAAGAATTGCTAGATACCTGAATGGTTTGAGATTTTCCATCCAAGAAGAAATCAGTTTGGTCAAATTGGAGAACATTGAGGAGGCTTATCAATTTGCATTGAAAGAAAAGGAGAAATTGAACAAGGGACATGAGAAAAGACAAAGAGGTAGAGGTGGTAGATTCCCTAGAGGAAGAGGTAGATCTCATGGTGAAAATAGTAGATCTGAACCTGAAAAGACAAATCTGGATAAAGGCAAGACTGATTGGAAGGTGAAAGTTCATCTAGAGGCAGAGGCAGTAACTACCGAGGTGGTTATAATAGAGGTGGTTTCTGAGGAACTTGTTACAATTATGGAGAAGAAGGACATAGATCATTTGAGTGTACACATGCAATTAAGAAGCCTGGTAGCAATAGAAATGCTTTGGTGCAAGAAAATTCACCGAATGAACCTGAGAAAGAAAATAACTTGATGGTAAGGAGAGCACTTTGGAATGAAAGTAAGAAGGAAGATCTGGTAAGGAAAAGTTTTGTTCAAGACCAGATGTAGATTTTCTGAAAAAGTTTGGAAGGTAATCATTCATAGTGGTAGCTCAGAGAATCTGGCATCTGAGGAAATGGTCACAAAGTTGCAGTTGAAAAGGTTGGAACATCCGAAGCCCTATCATATTTCATGGATCAAAGATGAGCATACACTCTTGGTAAGTGAACAATGTTATGTGAATTTGAAAATTGGAAAGTATTATGATAAGGTGTTATATGATATCATGCCTATGGATTGTTGTCATATTTTGTGGGTAGACCTTGGCAATATGATAGACATGCTATATATGATGGGAGATTGCATAAATATACTATTTGGGCTGATGGGAGAATAAAAATCTTGTTACCTTCGATTGAAGAACCTGTTAGTAATGTTTGCACATCTGTAAAAGTTTTCTTGATGGAAGGAAGAAAGTTTGTTAAGGATTTGAAGAAGAATGATGTATGTTTTTTTGTGATTCCTAACAAACCGAACAAGAAAATAGAGGATAGTGTCCCTGAGGAGATTGATAAATTACTCATCGAGTATAAAAATATCATTTCTGATAATGTACCTGATGGTTTTCCACCAAAGAGAAGCATTGATCATTGCATGGATCTAATCCCTAGAGATAGTTTACTGAATAAGGCACCTCATTGGTTGACACCTATCAAGAATCAAGAATTGAACTGACAAATTGAAGAGTTGTTGGAGAAAGGTTTGATCAGAGAAATTTTGAGTCCTTGTGCAGTACCTAATGTATTGGCACCTAAGAAGAATGGAGAATGGTGAATGTGTACTGATTCTAGAGAAATCAACAAGATAACAATGAAATATAGGTTTCCTATACCGAGAATGGATGATATAATGGATAGTTTGATTGGAGAAAAGTATTTTACCAAAATTGATTTGAAAAGTGGGTATCATCATATCAGAATTAGAGAAGGTGATGAATGGAAGACTGCTTTTAAGACAAAAGAAGGTTTGTATGAGTGGTTGGTTATGCCTTTTGGTTTAAGTAATGCACCGAGTACTTTTATGAGATTGATAAATGAAGTTTTGAAGAAATTCTTGGGTAAGTTTGTGATTGTATATCTAGATGATATTATGATATTCAGTAAGACCAGAGAAGAACATTTGTTGCATGTTAGAAAATTTTTGCAGAGGTTGAAAGAAGAAAAGTTGCTGATAAATCTGAAAAAATGTTCATTCATGAAAGAGGAGATTGTGTATTTGGGATTTGTGATTTCAGTTGATGGTTTGAAAATGGATCCTGAAAAGGTTGAAGCTATTTTGAATTGGCCTACACTTGAGAATGCTAGTGAGGTAGACCATTTCATGGTTTGGCAAGTTTTTACCAAAAGTTCATAAAAAATTTCAGTTCAACTTGTAATGCTATGACTGAGACTATGAGAGGAGATTAAAGAGAATTCAAGTGGAAACTTGGAGATGATAAAATTTTTGAGACTCTGAAGCAGAAGGTTGTTGAATTGCCTATTTTGGCATTGCCTGATTTCAATAAGGTATTTCAAGTGGAATGTGATTCAAGTGGAAGTGCAATTGGAGCTGTATTGAGTCAAGAAGGTAAAACTGTTGCTTTCTTTAGTGAGAAGTTGAATGATGCAAAAATAAAATATTATGTGTATGATCAAGAATTATATGCTATTGTTCAAGCCCTGAAGAAATGAAGACATTATTTGATGCTGAGTGAATTTGTGTTGTATATCGATCATAAGGCTTTACAAAATTTGGGTAGTCAGAATAAGTTAAATCATAGACATATGAAATGGGTTGAGTATTTGTAGAGTTATACATTTGTGATAAAGCATAAGAGTGGAGTCACTAACCGAGTTTCTGATGCATTGAGTAGAAGATCCTTGAAGATTGAGATAAAAATTGAAGTTCTTGGCTTTGATGAGATGAGAGATTTGTATGAAACTGATCCTAATTTTTCTGAGCCATGGAGAAAGTGCAGAGCACATATTCAAGATCAACTGAGTATAAAATGGGAAGAATATTTCATTCAAGAAGGTATGTTGTTTAAAGGTATTCAATTGTGTATACTGAGAGGACCAATGAGAACTAATTTGATAAAGGAGAAACATAGTAGTGGTTTGGCTAGATATTTTGGTATTGATAAAACATTGAACTTGCTTAAGGAGAAATACTTTTGGCCATAGTTATATAAAGATGTTTAGAAATTTGTGAAAAGTTGTGGAATTTGTCAAGTTGCAAAAGGAGTAAGTCAAACTACTAGATTGTATAAACCGATTGTTGTACCTGAGAAACCTTGTATTGACATTAGTATGGATTTTATTCTTGGCTTACCGAAGACAATAAGAGGTAATGATTCTATATTTGTGATTGTGGATAGATTTTCTAAGATGGCACATTTTATACCTTGTAGAAAGACATCAGATGGAGTACATGTAGTAGATCTTTTCTTTAAGGAAATTATCAGATTGCATAGATTACTGAGGAGTATTATCTCTGACTGAGATAGTAAATTTGTTGGATACTTTTGGAAAACTCTTTGGAGAAAGTTTGGTACCGAGTTGAAATATAGTTCTATATTTCACCCACAGACCAATGGACAGACATAAGTTGTGAATAGAAGTTTGGGAAATCTTTTGAGATGTTTAGTTGGAGATACACCGAGTAATTGGTATTCTATGTTGGCACAAGCAGAGTTTGCATACAATAATTCAGTGAATAGGAGTACTAGAAAAATACCCTTTGAGATTGTGAATGGCATACAACCAAGAGGTATATTTGATTTGAGAGACTTTGTTGATGAAAGAAAGAGAAGTGTTGAAGGAGTAAAATTTGCTGAGTACATGAAGACATTGCATGAAGATGTTAAACATAAGTTTGAAAAGAGTAATTAGAAATATAAAGATAGAGTTTATAGATCAAGGACACATAAGACTTTTGATGTTGGTGATGAAGTGATGGTTCATTTGAAGAAAGGTCGATTTCCTATTGGAACATATGCAAAGTTGAAAATGAAGAAGTTTGGCCCTTGCAAGATCCTTAAGAAATTTGACAGTGGAAATGCATATGACATTGAGTTACTTGATGACATGGATATATCACCTATTTTCAAAATTTTTGATTTGTATGAGTATCATGAGTTAGATGAATAAATGAAAGTACTGATGGATTATCCTAAGAAGCAGACCGAAGAAGTTGAACACATCTTGGAGAAAAGAATTGGCAGAAATACAAGAGGAAAATATAATATGGAATATTTGGTAAAGTAGAAAAATAGACCGATTGAAGATAGTTCCTAGATTTCACAGTCTGAGTTGGATGCAGCTCAGATCATACCTGTTTAATGATTCAGAGAATCATTTTCAAATAACCCCAGGTGTTTGATGCAGGAGCATCTTGGGTCCTTGGCAATCCTATGTCACCAAAAACATATTTGAAGTTTTGTGTATGTTGCTCGGTTCCTGCTTTGACCGAGTTGGTTTGGTGTTGCTCAGTTTCCTTTATTGACCAAGTTGGTTGGTTATCTCTCTGGTGCTCAGTAATTCCCTGGTGCTCGACGATGCTTGTCTGGTGCTCAGTTTCCTTGCTTACCGAGTTGTTTATTTTGGATTTCTTTTGAGGCTGACTTGTGCAGTTAATTGTGGTCATGGATTTAATGCTGGTATCCATCATTGGGAAGTGTGTGGACCTAGATTTGGTCATCCCTTTTATTGATTGTGGATCTGAAGGCCGAGTTGGCTTGGTAGCCTCTTGTATAAATGTAGTTGTTTGGTTAGAGTTTAGAGAGGAATTTTTAGGGATAGAAGACAGAAAATAGAAAGCTAGAGATTGTTGGCAGATCCTCGCATGTTGGAGGACTTCGGTAATTGATTGTAATAGCTGGCCTAAACTAGGAATTCCTTACATCCCGGCATGTATGAATCAATTTGAAGATAATATATGAAAAGAATCTTCATTCTCTCTCTCACTGTTGTGTGTTTTTTCTTTTGCGTGTTGTTCTACAAGGTGGATCTAGTTAGGGTGTGCCTTTGGCCCCTCTCTATATCCTCCCTTGCATCACAAAGGCAGAGAGTGGCAGCAGAGCTGATGAATTTCCTTTTTGTTTGATTTAAACCTGCTTTGGTGCAAGAAAGGAGGTTATGAGTAGGGAGGAGACATAAATAAATCACACCAATGATTATCTTTGAGTTTCTATTAAGTATTTGACCTTGCACATTTTAATTCAAGCAAAAAAGGTAACAATTTAATAATTACCCAAAATTTTGAACATATCTAAATGGAATACACCAAGAATTACCAAATGGTGAATGCTCAATTGTTGTAATGGAAAAGCATAAAAAATGTCCATTTCTAGAACTTGATTTTCTAGTCTTAATGATTTTTCTATAGTCCTAATGATTTTTTTAATTTCTTGTCATTTGTCCCTTTTTTATTTCCTATGTCTATGCCTTGAATTTGACTTTTCCCATGTTTGAGTTTGTGCCAATTATGGATTTCACCTTCTTTTGATGGTATATTTCATTCACTCTATGTGGAATACTATTTTGTTCAATGTTTTATTTCAGTTTGATATTTCATTCATTTTTCATATATACAGAGAAATGGACAGTTTTGAGATAGGTTTCTATGGCTATGATAAATTTTCCTCCGTGTTGACAAAATTAGAGTTGACAAAATGGTTGTTCAACGAGTATATCTACCATTAGAGCCACTGCATATGCACAGGTGATGAACATGCAAATTTGCCTAAGCAGTACTGGGAGCTGACCCAACAACACATTTACTATTGTGAAAATCATCACAAGTCCATTTGCTGTTGGGTCTAGTTCCCAAATTTTTTTGGTCAAATCTACATGTTTTTCACCTGTTCATATACCAAATGATGAATTCTCAATTGTTGTAATGGAAAATCATTAGAACCGTCCATTTCTAGAACTTGATTTTCTATAGTCGAAATGATTTTTCTATAGTCCTAATGATTTTTCTATAGTCCTAATATTTGTTTCTCTTGATAAATTAGGCCTTGAATTTGAGTTTTTGTTCACTATTTTATTTCATATTGATATTTCATTCATTTTTCATATACACAGAGACTACACATGCTAATAAAAAAATGAGCTATTTGATTTAGGTTTAATGTTCATGATTGTAAATGGTCAATATTTCTGATGGTACACCTTGGTGTATTCCATTTAAAAATAATCATGTTTCTATGACTATGATAAATGTCCATTTGTGTTGAGAAAATGGTTGTTCAGTGTCTGTATCTGCACATTGCAAACAAATCATCCTTGTTCCACCAACATTCTAGTCAATGTACAAGTAATGAGTCATTCCATTCAAGAAAGACCATTTCTGACAATATCAACCCAGAACAAAATAAGGAGTATGCAAAATTCAGTGTATGAAAAATTAGTTTTGCAAAATTGGCCATGTTGATGATGATTATGAAGAATATTTGAAAATGTTGCACCAATCTGAATTGGATCAATTATCATTTTTAGATCTTCTTCATCAATCACCATCAACTATTTGGTGATGATCCTACATAGTTCCACATAGACATGACATGTTCCTTAGAAGACTTTTAATCTCACAATAGCTGAGAAACATAAATGTAGGCATCATGGTCACAATTGTTTGGAGACAACATAATTGAGTGGTATACCCAGACGATGCAACGCAACCCCTAGTCCTCTGATTGAAATACATGGATATAGTATGGATCAACAACCACATGATACACACGACGATGATGTTTCTCATGGGACTTCTTCTTCCCGATAGGTAAAACTCATTGTTGTTGTACAAATGCACATACAAGAAAATTTTTAATGCGTATCTTTTCTTATGTTTTATTCTTCACTACTATTTTGGATTGCTTTTAAATAAAGTTCTAATAATATTGTTCTCATAAACGAGTGTTGATCAAAAAAAGGGAAAGGAACAAGTAGTCCATGAGGAGCCGCAGTATGAGCATAATCCATTCATTGTTGATTTTACATTAGACGTTGATCATGTGGTTGCACTGCAAAAGGTCCTTCATGCACTGTCAAGAGAGTTAACTTGATTGGTAGAGATTTGACCTCAGACTTCTCAAATACAGATGAGAGAGGATGAGTTGATTCACTTGGTTTAGACTTATACAGTAAGTATTAATGTAGTTTTTAATTATAAAAAAAGTTCAATAATGGTTTTAGATGTTACCTGTGACAATCTCTTGGTTTCACGCAATGCAGAAGGAGGTGCCTAGTTCAATATAAAATCTCAATTCATATGCATAGGATATTAGGTGGAGCTAAAAAATGCAACAGGTTTGTATTTTTGATAGAGGTATTTAATTAGGTATTTTAAGTTATAAACCATTGTGAACATTGTAATTTTGACTCATATAGGTGAGGGTAATATCCTCTACATGCAAGCAAATCAAGACTTTTTATTTGCTGGCTTGTTGAGGAAATTCTCTCGCGCATATCCGCCAGAGTTGTAACGTTCACGATGGTCTATAAATTAAAAAAATTATAGACCTATTAAAAAAATATAAACATGGTGCATTTTTTCAGCTCTGACTATTATCCATGCATATTCTATGTAGCTACACGTGCATTCTTGATTTAGAGTGGGAAAATCTTATTTTGGATGCGAGGGAGAGAAGCCAAACACATAAAGAATATGCACATAAACACGACAACTGAGAAACATAAATATAGATATCACAACAGCTGAGAAACATAAATGTGGAAATCATGGTCACAATTGTTTGGAGACACAACATAATTGAATGGTATACCCAGATGATGCAACACAACCACTACTCCTCTGGTTCCAAGTTGACAATACGGGATCCAAAAACTATAGATAAGGAATAAATTTAGAGAGCAAAGGTGGGCCATAATGACCAAAATAATACAGTTTCCATATATTATTTTGGTTGTTATGGCCCTCCTCCTCCGCTCTCTAAATTTATTCCTTATCTATGGTTTTTGGATCCTATAGTGTTAACTTGGAACTAGAGGAGTAGTAGTTGCATTGCATCATCTGGGTATACCACTCAATTATGTTGTGTCTCCAAAAAATTGTGACCATGATGTCTACAATTATGTTTCTCATCTATTTTGTTCTAGGACCCCTTATGACCCCTTATGACCCTTTATGATCCCTAAGAATATATCTTAGAGGTCTTAAAGTGTCATAAAGGGTCATAAGAGGCTCCTAGGAGGGTCTAGATGAGCTTCCACCTTCACATGGTTGTCCCTGTTAAGTAGAGAATGTTAAACTATTCTCAAAACAAAGAGAAGTTCAATATTTTAAGATCTCACTCCATGCATGACAAATATATATATTTTTAAAAATATAACATACCGTCACAATTACGATGGTAATCAGAGCATAACCGATAGAAAAGAACTACACATAATGGCTATTTGTCAGAAATATCCGATAGGTAGACGTTGTATGTACATCATATCTGTCACTTTTATAGCATATCCATCGTAATTATGACAATAATAAATAGTCTCGATGACATGTTGACCATCTCTATCCATGTTGGTAGGCCCTCTTCCTATGCATATTACAATGGTCCTATCCATTTTAATTACGCTGTACATCCTAGCCATCAATGATTCTGACACCAAAAATGCAACAATGATTAGTGTCACTTGATCAATGGGGTAGTGTCAGAATTGAGAGACATAGACATCGGAAAAAGGACTCAAATGTACTAGTGTGATAATTCTATTTGCATTTTAGATTCTATTAAAATTAATTAGATGAAGAAGATACTTTTGATGATGATCCTTTTTATGTTCCTAATGCAACTAAATATGATATTCATGCTAGTGATATTGATGATATGTTTGATTGATGCTAATCATGGTTTACCAGCTATGTTTTCACAATAATTGTCTCTTAACCCTAGTGATGAGAAAAGTGACCCATCTTCACAACATGTTTCTTGTTTAGAACTAGTGATTATTCCATCTACCATGCTTAATGTTTATCCTCTTTCGTGCTTTCCACCTACCGTAAACACTATAGACCAAGATGGGGGGCAGACAATACACTTAACTAGATCCTCTTGTATGGTGGATTTTGTGTGTTTTCTTGTTGTAATGTGCTTTCCCTGTGATGTGTTGTATGTTATATGTTTTTTTAAAAATTTAAATGACCCTTGCTACTCCATTGGCACAAGGTGATAAAGGAATCAAAATGTCATAAAAATTATTTTATTTGTATCTCACTTCTTCCATATGTTGTTACATCTTATGTCATGCATGTGCCACTATTTGTAATGTTCCTTTGTGTTGTCTAATTTGGGATGATAAAAAATGTAGCTACCTATTCTTTTTGGCCTTTATGATGCCAACCCAAAAATAATCTTCTTTTTAAGTCTTACTTGATATTCTTCCATTGTTCTTGTAGTTCTAATACCTTTTGGGGATGATGACAATTCCTTTTGATATAATATCTCATGTATTATAATATGATCATACTAAAACTAGAGTTAGTAGATCCCTTCCATGCTCTTTTTTCATTTGTTCAATTCCCTTGATTATTAATTTCCAAGGGGCATCTGATAGTGGAAACATTTGTTGTGGCTGCATGTATGCTTCGTTAAAGCCATTTCTCTCATTAAGGCATTTGCAATCTCTTTAACGCTAGGGAATATAGTCCATGTTTTACATTTTACACATACATACACAATGGTTCAATGCAACCTCCCTTGCATATGTTCAAGGAAAAAATGATTTACTTGTGTTTATCCTTTCATTAGATCCCTCAATAGAGACAAGGCTTTTCTTAATGATTGATCCTCCTTATTTGATCCATAAGGAGATAATGATTTCCTTACGCTTGATCACTTTTTTTTATCCCTATGGAGAAAATGCTTTCCTTAGGACTGATCACCCTTTTTGGATCCTTTTGTGGTTCCACAACCACGCTCCCCTTTTCTAGCCACTTGGCTAAAGGCCCCCCCCCCCCCCCTCTTTTTAGCTTGTTGCTTTGATTTTTTTGCTTGTTAGTCCCCTTGTTTAGTTTTTTTTATCTTGTTTCACACTTTTAGAGTCTCATATGTTTGAAAGGGCCAAAAGGCCGAAAATCCCATTTTCCTTAAAACCAGTGCATCCTCAGGATTTTAGACTTTCGAAGGTCTGAAACACCAAAAGTTTGATTCCCCAAAGGGAATCAGTCATTTTTACATGAGACAACGGCTAGGAATTTATGTAAGAAAATTCCCCTCTTGGAAGAGTGATGTAGATCAATCTCAAGGTTCCTTTTGGGTTGGGTCTCAACTGCTTGGATAGCTCAATGTAAGATAAATGAGAATCTGTACATGAGGAGACCTTTTCTGGTTCAATTTCAAGGGACTGCAAAACAAATCTAAAAACACAACAATATTTCTCTTTTTGGATTTTTTGAATCTCCTAAATGAAATCAAGTTTAATCTATTTAATCTACTATAAATGATTTGCAAAGAAAGTAAGGAGCAGGGTGACAAGAATTTGAAAGAAATTTGCTGAAAAGGAAACTAATGGATATAAACTGATATTACATTTCTTTGTGAATTAAAGTACCAAGAAGATGAGGAAAACCGATAAAATAGAGATCTGAATAATCACAATCTGAGCTTAGTAGATGCAATTGTCAATGGAAATAAACACAGATGTATGATAAGTCAAAATTCATCAGATCACAAAGCCACCACATATGTATGCACACGTGAGGCAAATTTATCTTAAAGCACCGAAAAGAGAGATCTTCCCAATAATTTGTCACAACAAAGCAATGCAGCAAAGGTGAACACCTGTAATATATAAAATGTGGCGGGATGTATGGATGAATAGTTGAGAGGGACAAAATGATGAGATATGCAAATGATATAATAGAAAATGTTGTGGACATGCAAGACTTTAATTAAACATGAATACTTATCTTGAAAAGGAGCATATTTGAAAGTCACTATTTTCTAGTGTCTGTGTACAATTTCAGGAAATTCTACAATCGGATCTAGTCTATAAATACAGAAACAGAGAAAACCCAGAAACATCCTATCTTTCTGAAGAAGGTTGACCTTGACCCAAAATAGGGGTAAAATCTTACCTTAGGGTAAAATCTTACCCCAAAAATTTGACCTTGACTTGCACTATTTCAATGTAAATTTTGTTCGCAGATCTCAGAAGTTTGCCGAAAAGGGTACTCAGATCTGAACTGCAATTCATTGTCCCACACCTGTACCTACTAGAAAAAAGGGTTTTGATGTTTGGATGAGGGGTTTGCCTTGATCAAACCCTGGTTTGGAACCAACCTTTAAAATAGAGAATGCTAGCAAGTAGTAGAAGTAGATCTAACAATGAAGCTATGATACTCAATAGATATGCAATTGTATTTGAAATGTAATCAAGTCTGTTAATATGAAAGCTTGGACATGACATTAACAAATGTAAATCAAAACCTCCATGATTGTATGCTTGAAATCCACCTTGAAGGGAGAATGAGTAGATCTTGAAGATGAATAAAGGATCTTGAAGTAAGATCATACCACCATGATGGATAAATCTACGGTTTGGATGATGAATCTTGAATGCTTGAACCAAATCCCTCCAAAGGCTTGAAATATTGAATCCTTGATCTTAAATGGAAAACTTGAATGCTAGAATGTAGATGATGGCTTGAATGCTTTCTCACTTGATTTTTTTGCTTGAATTCGCTTGAGAGTGCTTGATAATTGATTCATGAGTGATGGAGAAAATGAGAGGAGAAGGCTTCCTTTTATAGTGATCTAGGGCACAAACTCCTAGAAAGGCTGACATATGAGAAATAAATTCCCATTGGGCCCATACCCCTAGAAATGGACCTAGAATAAATATAATTTAAGATTTTACCATTTCAGAGACCAAAATAGCTGACGCGGAAGCAGGAAAATGATTCTTTCTGAAACCCGACATCTGGAAATCATGGAATCTTGAAATTTGGACCCTAGGTGAAGGTCAAAGTTGAATTTGACCTAGGTCTGGGTCAAGGTCATCCTTGACCTAGGTTAGAGTTGAGGTCAACCTTGACCCTGAGGTCAAGGATCTCAGGATCTGGGTCCAGAATGCCAGAAAAGTGTAGAAAGAAGGTGAAAAAAGGGTAGAATAAGGAGAAAAGCCATATTCAAGCCAACAACCTACCCGAGGAGTTTGACATGACCCCAAACTACCTACTCAGAGGGCTAAACCAGTCCTAAATGGAAGTGCTTCCATTTTCCAACAATACATTTAGTCCCCACTTTAGCAAGAGTATGGATTCAATACAAACTCTTGGTAAAGGATAAGAAAGATCCATGTGGATTCACAATGAGATAGAATATCACTCAATTAAGGACATGAGCCCCTAGGCTAAGGATTCTAACTCAACATACATGCACGAAGGTGTGAAAACAAAGAGAAAACTAAAAGACACAAAAGAGAGGGGTTAGTACTAAAAAAAACCCAAATCAACTAGTATAGGAAACCTTGCTAAGAAATGCTTCCTATACTAATATCATATTTGTAAAGCTATCTTAAAAGCATAAATGATTACATAAGAAAGACAAGAGAAACACTATAAATAACACAGCTTCATGATCCAGTCCTACTAGCATGAAATCAAAAAGGGAGAAAAGAGAAAGTAATTACCTTGCTCAGTAAGATGCCCACCTTACCATGAATCACTAAGGAGGGAGAGCCCAATAGGTAGCAACACCTGATAGTTCACCCAAAAACTGTGCTTTGCAATTGTAATGCATCTTTTGATGGCTTTTGGAATACCCATAGATCCACCTTCTTGTATCACCATGGAATATAAAATGTGTGTCCCTTCAGAATTTAGCAACTTATGTGCATTACCTTCCATGGATTTAGCATATTGAAAATTGAAAAATGTGTGTCTCTTCAGGATTTAGCAACTTATGTGTGTTACCTTTCAAGGATTTAGCATATTGAAAATTGAAAAATGCGTACCTCTTCAGGATTTAGCAACTTATGTGCATTACCTTTTGAGGATTTAGCATATTGAAAATTGAAAAATGTGCATCTCTTCAGGATTTAGCAACTTATGTGTATTACCTTCCGAGGATTTAGCATATTGAAAATTGAAAAATACGTGTCTCTTTAGGATTTAGCAACTTATGTGCATTACCTTTCGAGGATTTAGCATATTGAAAATTGAAAAATGTTGCATAAGGGAGACCCTAGATATGCCCCCTCCTTATCGTGGCTATCTACAAGACATGATAAGGAAGAGGAGGATACCTGCTGCACAACATAAGGAGATATCCTATTAACAAAAATTTACACTATATTCTTAGCGAAGAGTATTGACCCTTACATATAAGAGTATAGATAATCGTGAAAAGGATATGTCAGTTATGAAAAAGGGATCCTCAAAGAAAGAGATCTTATCAACAAGACCCCCACCATAGAGGAGTGCTTTAGATAAAATATCATCTTTCAAAGAGAAACAAAGATTCAATCATCTAGCCCCCTATAATCAAGAGGAAGAGGAATATTTGAACAAAGGAACCAAACTGTAACCCTAAAGCAAGGGAAAGAATTTATAAAGAACATAATTTGCAAAATATAGAAGAAGTGATGACTTAGGAAAACCACCTCTTAAATAAAAGGATATCCATAGTCAATACCGCAGTTAGTATAATGAAATAATGTTGCAAGATAAACAAATGCCACTAAGCTAAGGAAAGCAGATCCCTAGACAAAGAGAAAGAAGGAAGAACATTTCCCCCCAGGGATAAAAGCAAGGGATAACTTTTCAAAACAAATGTCTTTAGAAAAGATATCTTGAATAAAATCTATGGATGATTATAAACATAATACAAAACCATAGAGAAGAAGGTTAGAAAGAATACCAATTAAGCTCAAGACCGCATCTATGCTAAGTGCCTAATGGATCTTAGGAGACTGGTTGAACATACACCTCTTGCCCCCCAGTCCAGAGACAAGAGGAGAAGAGATCTATACTATATCAGAATGAGGGGTGTCCCCTATATCAAAATTATGAAGGAATTGTAAAACTACACGAGAATGAGATATAATTCTTAAAGAAGCTCTTTCTCTAACATATAACTTTAAAAGCACATAATCAACAAGTAAATGTGTATTACTATAATGAAAAGGACATTTATACTTGGATAGAGCATCTTTCAGCATAGGTTTAAAAATTTCTTTCTTGGAATTCATTAACTGAACATACACCTTCTTAGCCACCTCTTGACGAGTGTCAGGGTAATCTAAGGTAGGTATAGGGAGAAGAAGATGAAGAGGAGGACGACAATCAAAATCAACCACCTTAAATTGAGATTGTGAGCAACCAACATCACACATATCTTGTTTAGGGGATATATGAACTAGATATTTAATACCATGCTCATTAACACCAAGCCCTAAACCTTTATAACCTTGTTTAGTCATCATATTATATCCTGTAGTGTACATATCATGTAAAGCTTCTACAGGAGGTCATTGTTTATTATGTTCATGAGTAAAGGTTGTATAAGGTGGAATAATAGGTTTAGAAGAAGTTTCTTTTCTCTTACCTTTAATATCATCTTGGATCAGACAAGAAGGGGAAGGTAAGTCCAAGAATTCTTGCACATCTGCATCATGAACCATAGTTTGAACCTCCTCATAAGTATGGGAAGAACTAAGAATAGAAGATGGAGAATTAGGCATATTAGGAATGTTAGGAATCAGATTAGTAAATATATTAGGAATGATAGGATTAGGATTAAGAAGATTAGGAGATGGTGTATCATCTACCAAATTCTTCACATAATCCAAAAGAGTAATAAGTCTTCCTCATAAATCTTTAATGAAAGATTTAAAAGTAGGAAGACTAGTATTGGTCAATCTCACAAAAGCATAGGCAAGTGAAAAATGAAGAGTAACCAACATAATGAAGTGAATGATACTCTCATAAACATCATAAGTATGATAAAGAGATGCTATGAGGAGGATAATAAAGAAAATAATCACACACCAAAGCGTCTTAAAAATCTTCATAGTAAATGTATGCAAGAAATATTTTTGTATTTTGTAGAATATATGGATTTTTTTGTTTTTTGAATTTTAAAATGTAAGAGAATAAAATAAATCTAATCTTAAGGAAACAAAGTAAAGCATCTAACACCAAAAAGAAAGAGTTGTCTATCGCGGGTTCACCAAAATGTAATATATAAAATGTGGCAGGATGTATGGATGAATAGTTGAGAGGGACAAAATGATGAGATATGAAAATGATATAATGGAAAATATTGTGGACATGCAGGAATTTAATCAACAATGAATACTTATCTTAAAAAGGAGTAGATTCATAAGTCACTATTTTCTGGTGTTTGTGTACAGTTTTGGGAAATTCTGCAATCATATATGGTTTGGAAATACAGAAAGAGAGAAAACCCAAAAACCTCTTATCTTTCAGAAGAAGGTAAACCTTGACCCAAAACAAGGGTAAGATCTTACACTGGGGTACAATGTTACCCCAAAACATCGACCTTGACTTGCACTGTTCCGACGTAAATTCTATTCGCGGATCCTGGAAGTTTTCTAAAAAGGGTACTCAGATCCGAACTGTAATTCATTGTCCTGCACCTGTACCTACAAGAAAAAGGGTCTTTTTGTTTGGATGAGGGGTTTGCCTTGGTCAAACCCCATTTGGGAATCAACCTTTAAAATATAATTGAAATAGAGAATGCTAGCAAGTAGTAGAAGTAGATCTAATAATGAAGTTATGATACTCAATAGATATGCAATTGTATTTGAAATGTAATCAAGTGTGTTAATATGAAAGCTTGAACATAACATTAACAAATGTAAATGAAAATCTCCATGATTGTATGCTTGGAATCCACCTTGAAGGGAGAATGAGTAGATATTGAAGATGAACAAAGGATCTTGAAGGAAGATCACACCACCATGATGGATAGATCTAGGGTTTGGATGATGAATCTTGAATACTTGAACCAAATCCCTCCAAAGGCTTGAAAGCTTGAATCATTGATCTTCAAAGGAAAACTTGAATGATTGAATATAGATGATGGATTGAATGCTTTCTCACTTGATTTTCTTGCTTGAATTCACTTGAGAGTGCTTGATAATTGATTCATGAGTGATGGAGAAAATGAGAGGAGAAGGCTTCCTTTTATAATGATCTAGGCACAAACTCCTAGAGAGGCTAACATATAAGAAATAAATTACCATTGGGCCCATACCCATAGAAATGGACCTAGATTAAATATAATTTAAGATTTTACCATTTCAGAGACCAAAATAGCCGATCCGAAAGCAGGAAAATAATTCTTTTCAAAACCTGACATCCGAAAATCATAGAATATTGAAATTTGGACCCTGGGTCAATGTCAAATTTGACCTAGGTTAGGGTTGAGGTCATCCTTGACCTAGGTTACTATTGCGGTTGACCTTGACCTAAAAGGTCGACCTTGACCCTGAGGTCAAGGATCTCGGGATCTCAGTCCATAATGCCAGAAAAGTGCAAAAAGAAGGTGAAAAAGGGCAGAATGAGGAGAAAAGCTAGATTCAAGCTAGGGACCTACTCGAGGCATTTGACATGACCCCAAACTACCTACTTGGTGGGCTAAACCAATCCTAAATGGAAGTGCTTCCATTTTCTTTTGATACAACACCAGACTAAAATAATCGCAAATCAGAATCACCATACAATCAATTGGCTCTTTGAAATAAACAAATAAATCTAAAATAGAGTTTATATGAGAGAAAATAACCCTAAAACAAGCTTAAACTAATCTATCACAGAATTAAACCTTGTGCATTACAATTTTGGAGTAGACTATGCACAATTTAACTCAAAAACAAAGTCTGGAACTCGTGCATGTTCTTCATGAAACTCATGATTCTACCCTTTATTCACCGTTATAGCTCTTCTCTATGGACTCAACTGGAAGATGCCCTCAAATCATGCATAAATGACCCCATGGAAGTGATCATTCTAACTAAAAAAGCAAGTTGAAGAAGACTGGAGTTAATGGTAGTGCTACCCCAGAAATATTGGACCCCGACCATTACCCCAAAAAAATGAAGTTCAAGGCCAAAATGCTGAAAATATTGGTCTTAAAAAATGGCTAAGTGTGGAAAATTTTTTTTCCTCCATACAAAATTTGGCTAAGTCAAAACTAGGTGCTCATCAGCTTGGAAGGATTTCTAGATGAGCTTTGTGGAACCTATCCACAATCTCTTGGACCTCTTCAAAATCATTCATCTTAACCCTTTTAAGGCATTCTTGTTTCTTGTCCCAGAAGGTGAGTAACTCATCTCCAAAACCCCTAATTTCTTCTTCTTGAGATAGCATTTTCTGGATTTCTTCCCTTTGATAGAACATCTGTTGAAGATCTTCTTTAGTTCTAACCCTACTAAAGATATGCAGATATTAGCCTATGATAACATTTATGGGATGCATTTTTTTCTCATCATCCTCATCATATAGGTCCAAGTCTAACCCTTCGAAAAAATTATGCATCTCCTTAGTAAAAAGTAAACCCTTATCCTTCTTTTCATCCATCTTCTTTAATGTCTTCTCAAAAATAGCCAGAGCACTGATGATGTCTTAGATCCACTCTTCAAAATTATCCAATTCTGAACCATCAAATATTTTGACAAAAACTTGGAAGTTTTGCTTCCTTATTATTGTGAGGTCTTCTACAGCCTTCTACCACTTTAGGATTTTCTCCTCCAAACCATCTTCCTCACTCATAATTTCAACCAAATATGTTATCCCTTGAAGAACACCCTTGAAGGGCCTCAAAATATTTCTACAAGTGGCCTTTGAAAACTCTTCAAAATTGGCCTTCCAATCTATACATGCATGAATAAAATAATGTGGGATACCTATCGGCACTTCTGTATTATCCCTTTTCTCCAAAATAGCCTGTAATGAGGCCTCGGGGTTATTAGGGTCAATGGGACCTGCTATTTTAAGAATCAATTTCTTCATTGCTTCATTTTGTTCTATCAAAGCTCTTATATTTTCTACATCCTTGTCCATGAAGCTGAGAGAATGCTTCAGTCCTAGCCTAGCTAGAGTTTTACTCCCTTCTCTAGTTGTCTCTCCTAGGTCTACCTCTTCCAGCACATAATCGTTTGGGGTGATTTCTAGCATACTAACATTTATTGTGGGGACAACCACTTGAGCCTTCCACCTACCTACCTGATCTTGTGTTACATATGAGAAGGTCCTTTCTTGAGCACTAGATCCTTCTTGGTGGAATGCTCATCCCAGCGTCGCCATATCGGTATCATCTTCGTTAGTGTATACCCTTACCCTTGGTTGGATTTCCTTGGTAAACCAAGTGGGTTTTGAGAAGGCATTAATGGGCTCATATGGTGTGACTAGACTTGAGGTAGTAGCCCTATTCTATGTTTCCATCTCCTCATGAATCTCCTCCTCCCCTCCTATTTCCTATTCTTCCCTTATGTTCTATTCCTTGTCCATATTTATTTGTTCTTCCTCTCCAACTTGTATTTCTAACCTGACTTGCTCTTGAGATAGAACTTCACCAATCACCTATGTTTCCTTCCCTAGCTCTTGAGATACTGTATCAGTTTGAATAGGTGGAGGAGTGGGTTCTTGAGTAGGAGGGTTCTGTATAGGTGGAGTAGGAGCAAGAGGGGGAGTGGGTGAAGGCATCGGTGGCAAGAGGTAGAGTATGCATGGGGATATGAACTGGTGGAGGTTGTGGTGGAAATGGAGTGGTTTGAATAGGAGGTGGAAGTGGAGTGGTAGGTGATGGAAGATGTTGAGGTGGAAGTGGATTTTGCTGCATGAGGAGAGGTGTAACTTGCTGTTGAGCTGAAGGGACTTGGGCTACAATGTCTTCTTCAGAGGTGACACCTACAGAAGAATTTCTTCACAACTCAGTGGTTTCCTTCAGAGGTTCACCTATAACCTCTTCAATCGACTCTTGAGTATCTTGTTGAACTTCCTCTCCCACATTATCAAGAGGACTGGTGAATTGTGCAGGGAGGGAATCAGAGGCAAAGGGTTGTTCTGCAGTCAGAGCTTGTTGCTCAGTCTCTTTAAATCGATGGATGCCTTCAAAATTAGAGATGTCAAAATCATCACTACATAGAGTGTCCAAATTTACCTTCTCTTCTTGGGCTCCTCCTCCAATATCTCCTCATGCATCTTCCTCTTGTAGCTTCCTTTTCTTAAGGAATCCCACAGATCAGGTCCTCCTATTAAGGGGCACTTGATCCTCCTCATCTTCTTCATCTTCCAAAAGGGTTTCCATCTGTGTTAGTGTCAAGCAACTCTTCCTCTTGTATACATGCCCCTTTATCACCTCAATAGGCCTAGGTCAAATTATTTTAACTTTTGGCACCTTCTTGGGTGCACTTGGAGGTTATGGACCACTAGAAAAAGGAGCATCTAGAGGTGCTATACTTCCAATCATTCTAGTCTTTTGCTTCTTTGAGTTAGTAGTTGATCCATATGTGGTAGGGAGCTCGTGTCTATACACTATTTATGGCCTCAGTGTGTTATCTCTATTTGTGCATTAAAGGTTGTCATTAGTATCAAAGACATCGGTCAGTTACCTATGCTACTCTAGTCGGTAACTACAAGCACTACAAGCCAATCGGTTAATGTAATACCCCCAAAATGGGCTATAGGTTCATTAACCTCCTACATCTTCAAATCAAACAAAATCGACATCAAAGTCCTAACCTAAGGCACATCTTAACATCATCGAATTCTAATTGATTATCCTAAATTCTGCATCGGGGAATATTCTTAGAAATATTCCTAATTATCATAATTATCTTTAATTTAATAATTATTTGGTGATAAATCATATTTATCCTAAAGTTGATTAATTGAATATGATGAATATTTAATTAATTAATTTAATTTTGCCACTTAATTATTTAATTTAATTTAATTATATTTATTCCTAATTATTATTATTTAAATTTGATAATAAATCAAAATTCCTATCATTAATTGATTAAATTCTTATTTAATTAATTAAAGCAAGTCGTCATATTTAATGATATTATTTAATTGGAATAAAGTTTGATTTAATAATTGATTAACCCATAAATCAATTGTTTTAAATTTAAAATCAGTTAAGTGGAAAATAAATCACTTTATTTATTTAAATAATTCATATTAAATCATGGACAATCAGAAAATCAGGCAACTAGAAATTAACAATCAATTTTAAAATTGAAACTCAACATTTGATGATGAGTTGAAAAAAAAAACAAAAAAACTAAAGCTCTATTTTGACATAAAAACTGCTTTTGCGTGATTTTATGAATTATTTATTCTTAATTTCTTGTTAACTCAAAAATCAACCTGAGTTTATCAAGAGTGATTTATGGCTTTTTTTCAATGCATCCTCAAAGCCCTAGATTTCTATAAAATCAAGGCTTAGCTCTTCACAAATCATCCACAGAATCCACAGAATTTGCATACTTACTCTGGAGAATCGACATCTGAAGAATTGAAGCTTCTTGCGAATCAACAATTTTTGTGAGATCAATCTTGTTTTCAATTCATTTTATTTTTATTTCATATCATTGTTAGATCAATTTTTATATAGAATAGATTCATATCAGATTTCTCATTCTTATTGCATAGAAAACCCAAAAATATAGATTAATTTGCATGCATTACTTCATTGCTATCTTGCATTCAAATCCTTCATTTAGGTGTCATCAATGTCATTGGTCTCAGTTCAATTTAAGAAGATCATACTCACACCTACTAGAAGGCAGTAAATTGCCTGGTTAGTTAAGTTTTCATTCTATTGCATGATTTTGATTTTTGCTAACCTCTAATGTTTTACTGAAGTGTTGTGTCTACAGTTAGGTACAAAATTCACACACACAGTTAAGTGTTCACATCGAGCACCAGGGTAGTTCTATCGAGCATCAGTGTACACCGATACCAAGCAAACTAGACACTGAGCACCAATGTATTTACCGAGCAATATATACAATGTTTACTGAGGACCACAGGAAACATCATAGGAATCAGAAATGGCACATCTATCTATGCAAATGGTTACAACAGAATCACAAAATGTTTTAACAAGATCAAGGATAATTTATTGTTGAGATATTCATTAAATGTGATGAAGATCTTATGTAATTGTTTTGATCTAGGTTATTTTTGTACAACGTAGATCTTAGGGTTTTCTCTAAGACATTGTAACCTAATGTTGTTAAAGTGGCATAAAGAAATATGCTATATCATTGTAGTTTTGCATCATTTTGATGTAACTGATGTATGAACGAAGAATTTCTTGAAGCATTAGCCAACTTCAAGATTATCAATTGACAGATAGAGCAGAATAGTATTCAGAGGTAATCAGATTAAAGAAGAATCAGAATCAGGCTAATCGAGTAGTTCAGAGCAGAGATCTTCACAGAAAAGGTGATATCTAATCAGTATTTCATAGATCTGTATCAGACAAGTTGAGTTGTCATTAGAATATATTTACCTATTATTTTCTAATCATTGTAATAGAGTTTTGGTAAAATCTCTTAATAGAGTAGACCTAACAGTCTTTTTGTAAATCTCTTAACCGAGTACACACTCAAGTAGTGTTGTTAAAATCCTATCAATAGGTAGATCTAGCTGATCTAATATGTTACTCCTAACAGGGTAAGATCACCAGAAGTGATCACTACTTGTAGCCCTAACAGGCAAACCTTTTCTATCTGTAGTAGTAAAGAATTTTTGGGTGTCATCCCCACTTCAGTTTTTACCTTCTAACAAGGGTTTTTGCATTACCAAAATACTTTTGTGATGTGTTGATTATCTTGTTGATTTCATGTTATTTACTTTGATAGTTAAATGAATGAATGATGCATGCAATGGATATAAGTTACAGTTGAAGGTTACTACTATTTTTTGTTTAAGGTTAGAAAATTTTATGAGTGAAAGTTTTTGTGGGCACTGATTCACCCCTCCCCTCTCAGTACCCTATCTCTCAAATCCAACACAGCGGTGCAACCTCTTTAAACTATGGCATTATCACCTTGTCCCCTTTCTTCTTTTCTTTGGAGGGTTGAGCTGATTGTTGCTTCATCGACATAGAATCCATTGGAAATGGACCAGTGATCCATTCCGTAGTGACCTTGATGAAATGTCTGGCCTTGAAATTGATGTCATCATTTTCATCCCTATCCACTTCTGCATTTAGGATTTCCTTGGTGTATACCTTATCCAATTTGTAGATAGGATCCAAAACATCCTCAGAATCAACTTCCTTCACCTTCTGTGGCACCTGTAATAGTAGAATAGCCTATGCTAGCTCTAAACTCATTCAGCAATAGTCACGGATCCTGACTTCATAATCACATAGGAAATTTATCCAGTGGTCCTCAATGTGAGGCTCATGCACATAATGCCTCCCCATTATGTGGTTGTATGTACCAATAGGTTCAAATCTGGTCCTTATAAGATTGTAGTTTTGGAGTGCGTATTCATCCCATTCGAAGGCTAGTGACTTACATATCTTCATGTCCTGTAAGCAATGGGGACCTATGGAAATTGGGAAATCCCAACAATGCTTCTTCTTTTGATAGATATGCTCATGAGCATTTGATAGATGTCAGGCCATCTCCAACAAGATTATCCTATATGATGGATACCTTGGAAGCTTTTTTGGAGCTAGGGTGCTTCCTACCACCCAGATGTATGTGAAAGTTTTGAATTGAATGCAAAATTCCCTAAGGGCCTTCACCTTAGCTATTGCCTTTGTTGACATCCTCTTAGCATAATCTCCCTCTATGGAGCGGATGATAGAAAAGATAAAAGAAACATTAATGATGTGATACTCTGAGTGGTCCTATGTGAACTATTCCTTCCTAACCAACTGTGGGTAGAATATAAATGGCCAGGCATTAGGGTCACCCATAGCACCAACTTTAACTAGCCCCGAGTATAGTACCCTAGCAATCATCAGGTACACAACTTAAGATGTCATGTAGAAGTGAGGGTCACTTTTCACTGTGATCAATTGTTGATCTAGGTTGTCACTGAGGATGGTGGCCCAGTCGAACCTCACTTGTCTCTCCTTTATCTTTTCAATGAGCAAGATCATCCATGGTTCTAATTGTATTGACTTTGGTAGTCTATACACCTGACTGATCATGGTGATGGTTTCTTGAATATCCTCTTTCATATACTCTCTCCTCATGTATATATTCTCTAATTTATTCTTGGGTAGAGGTTGTATAAGATAGTCCTTGCTCACTATCTTGTGAGACAGCTGGATGTCATTGTTGTAAAATTTCATACCCTTTCCAATGGAGAAGCCATAGAATTTATCTATCCCTTTGGGTAGATGGAAGACATCATCAATATTGTCTAGTCGGAGATCCAAAACTACTTCACCCATGCTATTTTTTACCAGTCTCTCATCTGGTACATAGTGGCTTGCCAGTGTGGTGATCAGATCTAAAGAAAGAATAGACATAGGGTGTGCCACTGCATTTATGAAAGAACAATACACTAATGAAGTGCACTCCTCTAACCTTCTTGCCGGTTGTGCACACTTTACCAAATAGTCATTCCAACTGACATTCCCAATGTCAGTATCTATGATCTCTATATGTAAATTCCCAATTTTGGAGGGTGCATGGTAACCTTTGAATTGATACCTCATAGCTGGTGAGTTGACTTTCTCTACCATTTCTACAAAGAGAAAAGTAGACATGAATCATTAATCATCATATTGATAATCAGGGAGGAACTCTGATGAAAATGAGACAAAAATCAATCAAGAAAGCCCTACAAAAACTAAGTTAAAACACTCAGGAAACTAATTTTGGCCTTTTAAATCTTCAGAGGTGTCAGACCTCTGAAAGGCCAAAAAGCCGAAATGAGGATGCTCAAACCAAACTTTCATTCTTTTGGGTGGTGAAACAATGCATAAACCTCAGAGTACAAAACCTATAAAAATGTGAAGAAAAGGGTTTGTTTCAGCCAATATTTCAAACTTCAGCATTTTGGGGATGTGAAGTTTTCGGGGTGTGAAACCTCTGAAATGCTGAAACATGACTTAGCCAAATTTGAAAGAAAAAACCTCCTCCAAAATTTCAAACTGCAAAAGTTTGAAACTTCTAGGGCCGAAAGGCCAAAAGAAAGGTTTTAGGGTTTAGAGCTTGAAAACGAGCCCTAAAATGAGCTTGACCATGAAATTGAGGCTAAGGGGTCCAAGGGGACAACATTGTGGCCCCAAAGCAAGACAAAATAGAGAAAACCAACCAAAACCCTAGCAACAACACGCCAAAACTAAAAAAAACCTAAATAAAATGAAACCCTTAAAGTGAAAAGGATAGAGGAAAATGAAGAAGCCTACCTAGAGCACACTAAAAGGATGAGAAGACCATAAACCAACAAACAAGCTAAGAAGCTAAAGATTGAGGCAAGACACGTGCAAAAAGCTTTAAAATCGATCACTGGCAGAAAAATGCAAGTGAGAAAATAATGTGGTTCTCCGCCTTATATAGGCAACTGGCAGGGGTGACGTCAGCCACCACCGTCGATCAGCCTTTCAGGCTTTTGGGGGTCTCATACCTTCAAAAGACTGAAACACCAAAAGGAGGATTCCCTTTGGGGAATCAAACTTTTGATGTTTCAGACCTTCAAAAGTCTAAAATCTCGAGGATTTGCTAGTTTTAAGTAAAATAGGATTTTTGGCCTTTCGACCCTTTCGCAAATACATGACTCCGAAAGTGTGAAAGTGCGAAACAAGAAAAATAAAAATAAACAAGGGGACTGACAAGAAAAAAAATCAAAGCACCAAGCTAAAACGAGAGGGGGCCTTTAGCCAAGTGGCTAAAAAAGGGGAGTGTGGTTGTGGAACCACAACAAATAGTCCCAAAAAAAGAAAAGGAAAACATCCTGAGTAACCCAAAGACATTCCAAAATGAAACAATCCCATCTCACGGTGAGCCAAACACAAAACCCTTCAGCCATAGTGATTCTCCTACCATCATCAAGATCAAAAAAAATCTTTACGTCTGCATCGAGTGTGTGTATATATGTGTTCAAAAATTTTCTAGAAATCCTTGACTATGAGTTTCTTGGATCCTAAAACAATCATCATCAAACCTCTACCCATAGATTTGAATTTGGTCAAAAGTCATTTTTACCTTGCTCTACTGCTAGGTAGGTGTTTATAGCCCCCATAGAGGTTGCTTACGTCACCCTTCCCTTCCTACAAAAGATCTTTGTTTGAAGTTTTAAAATTCTCTAGAGGGCTCTTAGAGTCAATATGTGTAAGATGGAAGCTAAGTTGCTCAAATCATTGCATTCTGAATAATTCCTTTCTTCTTTTGTTTGAGATTTGGTGCTTTTGATGAACTAAGGTAATGATTAGGTTGTGTTGCCTCTACATTTGTATTCCTTCTTTCTATTTTTATCAATTTTTGTGAATACCTGGGCAGTGCTTAGACTATGTTACCTAAGTATTTGATCTTTCCTCTTTGTTGACATTATCTTTATGTGTTCCTCCTTTTTTCCTTCTTGCTCTTTTCTTTTAGTCTATTTTCCAGGTGGAGGAGGGTTCTGACTTTTGATCTCCTTCGTGACCATGGGCATTACTTGATTTCGATTGGAATCCTATCCAATAGACTCCCAGTCCAGGATCCTTTTAAATGCATGTTAGTGTCGAGGATGGTTTCCTCTGACAAATCCATTCGAGAAGTCTAAGAGGAAAACACCTCACCTCCAACCTTTCTATCTGGCTCGCTGTAAGACAAAATTAAATCGAAAGGGTTTGACAAAGGAAGACCCTCATGGTGCAAAACATTAAGCTCAAAGACACTAACCGACAGACCTAAAGAAAGGACACAAAAGACAAGACCCTAAGCTAAAAGAATATACAAGAAAGATCAAGGTCCATCAAGACCCAAAGTAATGCTTGAGAAATAGGTCATTGATGGGCAATGGGACCAACTCCCCATTGAGGGAACTAATTCTGAAAGTTTTCTCTCCTAGAATTTCTACAATCTGGAAAGGACCTATCCATAGACGTTAGAATTGAGTGTTTCTACTTGGTTTTTCTATTGCTTTATCCCACATCAAAACTAGATAAGAAATCCTAAAGGATTTTATTGTTGCTCTTTTGTCAAACTAATGCTTGAAGACAACTTTATGTTTGGCCACATGCTCTAAAGACATGGTTCTCCATTCCTCTAGATCCAATAGGTTCATGAGGTGAACCTCCACCTGATCCTCACCTTCGACGCATTGATCCATGAATCTTAGAATTAGTATTTTTAGGTTCATAGGAAAAATGGGTTACAAGTCGTAGACTAATTGGTAGGGGGAAGTCCCTAAAGCATTTTTTATTCTCACTCGATCAGTCCAGAGGGCGTAATTTAACTAAGTGTGCCAATCCTGAGGGTTATCATCCAAAAGGTATTTGATTATTGTTGTTAAGTTATTATTCGTTGATTCAGCAACCCCATTCCCTTGTAGATAATAGTTGGATGAAAATTTGAGGATTACCTAATTTTCAAAGGCCCATTGAATGAGGGATGCAGATGAGAAATAGGGAGCATTGTCAAATACCAAAAAGAAAGGCATACCAAACCATGTGATAATGAACTCCTCTAAGAACTTGGTTACCACCTTCATGGTGCAATTTCTTAGAACTTGTGCCTTCATCCATCACGTCCAATAGCTAGTTGCGGTCAATATGTACCTATGCCCTACAGAAGGAGGGTAATCATCCCTATGAAATCTAGCCCCCATTGGGTGAATGGATGTACCCCGTAAACTGGTTGTAAGGGCATCACCAAATGTCTCTCGTGAATGGTGCTAGTTTGACAAACATGACACAAATGCACATGCGCATGTGTATGTTTGAACAAGGTCAACCAGTAATAACCATATCTCAATATCTAATGGGTCATGGCTTTAGTTGACCCATGTCATGTACCATACGTGGTGTGAAACTCTATGAAAACTTGCTCACCTTTTGTTTGATCTAAATAATGTAGGTAAAGACCATCATAATTGTGCTTGTAGATATTTCCATTTTTTAGCATATAGAGCCACTTTTACACCTTAGGTAGGCTATCCTTTGGGAACCATTCAATCCTTTTAGGTAGCAATTTTGGAGCAAGTAGTAGTATATATCTTGATACCACACGTTGATGCCTATCCCTTCATTGGTGTACACCTGGCACACTATCCCGTGTTCTGTTTCTGCCATCATTTTGGTAAGGCCTTGACCTCTCCCTAACTTCATTGGCTGAATTTTGATGTCGAACTCTTGTAGTATAGCCATCCATTTCCCAGCTCATTTTTCATTAACAAGGATTTGACAACCAAATCGAGGACAATAGCGATGACCTTACTTCTGAGGATGTAATGTCTGAAATTCTTGATAGCTTTGACTAATGTGAAAGATTGTTTTTCAAGATTGGGGTACTTGAGTTTGGCATTTTTCAAAGGAAAACTCATGAAATCTATCAGTATTTCATCTTCCCCTTCTTTCTTTTGGGTAAGAATTCCTGCACATGAGTGTTATGATGCGAAAGAGTAGACCTTGAATGGTAGAAGGTAGTCGGGGCTGACTAGAACCAGAGCAGTTGCAATGGATGTCTTAATCTCTTCAAATGCTTCTTTAGAAAGAGTTTTCCACTCAATCTTTGCATCTTTCTTCAACATGTCATTCAATGGACGCACTATCTTTGCAAACCCACTGATGAACTTCCTGACAAAGTTGATCTTTCAGAAGAAATATTTTAGCTCCTTTCGGCTATTTGGGGGAACCAATTTGAGGATGCCTCAACTCTTTTGGGATCAATCGAAATGCTTGTTTCAGATATGATGTGTCTAAGGAGTTTTCCTTGGGTTACCCCGAAGACGCACTTCTTGGGATTTAGTGAAATTCCATAATATCTACATCTCATCAACACCTTATGCAAATCTTTGATGTGGTCCACACAGTTTCTAGAGAATACCGTGAGGTCATCCATATACATAATGATACACTTGTTGACAAGGCTTTTAAACGCTTTGTCCATAGCCTACTGGAAAGTTGCTCCTGCGTTGATCAAACCAAATGGCATACGATGGTAAGAAAACATTCCCCACTTCATCGTGAATGTTGTCTTTAGATGGTCCTCTTTCTTCACCATAACCTAATTGCACCCAGAGTAACCATCAAGGAAATACATCATATGGGAGCCATTTACCACTTGTAGCACTTTGTTGAGGGATGACAACATGCAGTTATCCTTTTGAGAAGACCTATTCAAGTTTCAGAAGTCCACATAGATTCAAACCCCTCCACTTTTCTTTCTCACTAGGACAAGATTTTCTACCCAATTCAAGTGTTAGAGAGGAAAGATAATCTTGGTGTCAAAAAACTTATGTACTTCCTTCTGGATCACTAGCTAAATCACAAGGTTCATTGGCCCCTACCTTTGGTGAAAAGGTTTAGCATCTGGGTTTAATGGGATGTTGTGTACAATAATAGCAAGATCGTAGGTTTTTAATTCCTCGTAGCTCCAAGCTATGACATCTTTGACTCAGTGAGTAACTATACCATCCACCTTTTTTCATTTTTTGTACCAATTTTCCCAATACGAACCTCCCAGGGTTCAAGCTGTGTGCCCAGATTGTAGAGATCGCATTCATTGCCTCCTATAGCTAGTGTCTTCCTCTTTTTGTGAGCATATTCATCTTTGTCAAAGATTGTTTCCAAGGCTACCATTCCTTTTGGGATGGAGTTAGTCTTCAAATTTAAAATCCCTAAATAATCTTATTCTTCGATATCATCTTCTTCTTCGTCAATGTTTTATCTCTCAAAGACCCTGACACTCATGATGAATTCAAGTATATGTTGGTCATCCTAGAATACCTAAAAGTTTGTGATATTATCTGGGATGACTGGCACAACCACTAGCTTGACAAATTTTTTTTATAGTTTTGACTTCTCCAAGGGATGTAGGGAACTCGTTGACACTACCAAAGCATCAATGACAATATTCTTTCTTCTTGGGACACTCTGAATATTAAATGCTTCAAAGTCTTCAATCAAATCCCACACATAATTATGGTATGACACCAATCACTTATTAGTGCATGAATACTAGCTCCAGATCTGCTTGACTACTACCTGTGAGTCTCCTTCTATGACCAAGGCCTTTACCTTCTTTTCATGTGCCATGAGGAGACCTTGCACTAGCGCCTCGTATTCCACAATGTTGTTGGTGCAGTAGAACTATAGCCTATAAGTAGCATAGTATGAACCACCTTAGGGATTGACCAGCTCAATCCCAACCCTTGCTCCTTGTTTACATTTGGAGCCATCAAACCTAAGTTTCCATACATGGTGACTCTTGTGAGAAAAAGGCTTAGCTTGGGGTTCTGATGCAACCTCTAGTGGATGTATGCTAATTTGGGGTTCCATGGGGGTTTCTGGTGGTGACAGGTTTTCTATGGTTGGGACCCCCATGTTCTTTTCCCCCTGACTCTCCCTTGCAGAGAGAGGGACCCATTTGATTTTTTGTTTCGATTTTTCATCACGCCATACTTTGTGGCATGAAGGCAAGCAACCATCATCGGAGGAGCTCCATTCCTCTTGTATAGGGCATTCTATTGTGGGGACCTAGGATTTTTCAGAATGAGAAGGTCCTCCATCGCCTGAGTGTGTCATCATCCCTTTTGCAAGTTCAGATGTGCAGGACATTTGGTTCATTACTTGAATTATCGCACTCCAGCAATCTTGACATTCAAACTCTGAATGACTCGCTTGGTGTAGATGACAATATCCCAGTAACATCAGTATGTTTGGATCAGCATCTTGGCCAAGATGTTTCATGTTCTTCATTATATTTCCTACAAACTCCATGAGGATCTCCTTAGGGATTTGAGTATACACCAACCCTTGTACAAGGCTATCATTGGAATTTTCTTCTTCCTTGATGTGAAATGTAAAAATCCTATTGAATTGATACACCCCCAGATCAGCTTGTGAGAATAGGACTTCATTTGGGGCATTGTATTCGGTTATCATCTGTTTGATTTTGGGTTCAGCATCAATCTTGATTTGGTTATTGAGTCCCTTCCAAGGTAGCCAAAGTTGAGCGAAATTTGTGGAGAACCAACCACTTAAGGACCTGGTCCATTCCCTACTAAGTAACATGCCATATGTTTCTGGGATGTCCACCACATGTATGTCTATGCAATCCTGAATCCTAGGGTCAGTGGTTAACTATATGCATGTATCTTTCAAGACTCTAATGACTTTGACCTCTATTTTATCAAGTTGGATCAAAACCCTATTGGTTGTTTAAGGGTTCATCCATAGCTTTTGGCATATGGATAATGGCATGATGTTACATGAATCCCCTGAGTTAATCAGACTATTGTGTAGGTTTTTTCTAAATATCTTGAGGCTAAGAAAAAATGGGGGTACTTCTACCTGATCTTTGAACATAGTTGACATCGCCTCAACTGTATTGACATTTGATGAATTCTCACATTGCTGATTTGGAATGATCCATGGATCTCACGATGGCTTCTCTCTGTGAGGGACAACTTTGCAGCATGTCATACATAGACATATTAGCTTTAACTCTCTTTAATTCCTCTAGTGCACTATACTTTTCAATGTCCCAAATTGGATTCTTTAGCACAGTGGGCTGGTGTTCTGTTGTCGGGGCAATAGTGGCACTAGCACCCCTAGGAGGCGTAGGGTTATTGTTAGCCCATGGGTCTAGTGGGGTGGGCTGCATCCCTGGGGGAATACCATCAATTAGAGGTTCTCTCCTACTTCTCATATTATAATTTCTTCTATTGTTATTCTAAAAAGAATGGATCTCTGAGTACTTAGACTGACTTTGCTAATTAAATGGGAAAAAAAATTCATCTTCAATTATGTTATCTGTAGGACCTCCATCTATAACCGGATCATAATAATCAAAGACCATGGCATTGAAATGATTCTGAGAGTTGTCGGGGTCCTGACCTTGTTGATTGTTGAATTCTCCCATGTATTCATTTTCTGATTGATGTACATTGGGGGCTTGGGTGAAATTGACCTCAAATGAATTGAATGCATTGGCATTATCAGCGGGTATACTACCATTATTGGGATGTCTGTTCCATGGCCTATTAGTTCATTGTTGACCAAACGGTTTATCTTGAGAAGTATTCCCATAACCTCCATTGTTATTGTTATTGTTGTCATTGTTGTAATTTCCATAATTATGATTCTGATTTTGAGGATAGGTGTTTGGGGTAGCAGCTAGTCACTAGTAGCTCCCTTGGCTTTGAGGTGGATTAAGCTTCATCCTAGTGATCTTGCTTATTAGTTGGGATAAAGTCTTCTTCATGGCATCTAGCTGGCTTGCCAAAGTGTTGTTAGGTTCATTTGGGGCAGCAACCTTTTTCTCACACAAGGCTGCCTTATGTGCATCATATCTTGGATATGTGATGGCAAGTGGTGGGGCAGCGGTGTATGCAGTTGGCACCGGGTTAAGTTTTGGGGTGTGATGCACTGGGGGTTGATTTTGTGTTACAAATGGACTAATCATGGCAATGTTACCTAAAGCAATAGAAACGCCATAGTTTCCGCCTGCTTGTGGATCCATTTGTTGTGTGAATGTAATGGCCTCATTGCACACCTTCTCCAGAGTATCTATGTCAGCTGGGGGTAGCCTTTTCAAGAATATGGATGTTAGAAGATCTAGGGCTATCAAGTATACTTTTATGGAAGCCCCACATGAATGGTGTAAGGAGCTTCCAATCTCTGGTACATCTTGTGGAAGTGGTGATTGAACATGGCAATTGGTTTGTTATGGTCTTTTCTCACTGAGATGAATTGATCATGAAGATTAGTCGGATCCATGTATAGCTTGAATTGGTTGAGGAATTTTATTTCAAATTCTCCCCATGTCAAGATAGATGCCTGTGGAAAGTTTGAATACCAATTATATGTGAACTCCCCCAATGTGTAGGGGAAAAGGTGGCACACAACATCTTGATGTGCAATCTCTTTGTGATTGCATAATTCCTTGAAGGCACATACATGTTCTTTCATTGTCTTGGATTCCCCATAGATAAAGCATGGACATAATTTTTGGGGGTTTTTGGGCAGCTCATGGATTTTTCCTTGTAGAGCCAATGGAGAACTTTGATCATTCATGAAAAAGGCCATTGGAGCTGGTTGTGGAGCAGCAGCGAGTGGGGCAGCCATGTGCAGAAAGGAAGGAAGATTAGGTTGATGTGAAACATCCTCTCCTTGTTTCGCCTTACTGCTGTGAGGTCTATGAACTTCTCTGAGTTCTAGGAATTCCCCTTTATTTAGTGATGATCTTAGGACTCGTTCAAACCTTTCAAGAGAGAATGATCCAATGTTTCAGGGTTTCCCTTTCGAGGGCCCTCCTTCTAGCGCCACTTCTGTTAAGTGTCATTTTTACACGAGACAACGGCTAGGAATTTACATGAGAAAATTCCCCTCTTGGAAGAGTGATGTAGATCAATCTCAAGGTTCCTTCTAGGTTGGGTCTCAATTGCTTGGATAGCTCAACAAAAGATAAATGTGAATCTATTCACAAGGAGGCCTTTGTTGGTTTGATCTCGAGGGATTGTAAAGAAAATCTTAAAACACAACAATATTTCTCTTTTTGGATTTTTTGAATCTCCTAAATGAAAGAAAGTTTAATTTATTTAATCTACTATAAACGATTTGCAAAGAAAGTAAGGAGCAAGGTGACAATAATTTGAAAGAAATTTGCTAAAAAGGAAACTATTGGACATAAATCGATATTACGTTGCTTTGCGAATTAAAGTACCAAGAAGATGAGGAAAACACATAAAATAGAGATCTAAATAATCAAAATCCTAGCTTAGTAGATGCAATCGTCAACTGAAATAAACACAGATGTATGATAAGTCAAACTTCATCAGATCATGAAGCCACCATAGATGTACGCACACATGAGACAAATTTATCTTCAAGCACCGAAAAGAGAGATCTTCCCAATAATTCATCACAACCAAGCAAAGCAGCAAAGGTAAACACCAAACTAAAAGAAAAGTAGATCAGAATCACCATACAATCAATTGGCTCTTTCAAATAAACAAATGAGCAAACACACATTCGTAAATCTCCCAAAGATAGTAGAATAATCACACCACGATTGAAGCACCAATTGTATGTATTGTATTGCAATAATAATCGACCTTAATTACATTGATTTCATATAATTTATAGAGTTGTGCTCTCAATTTCCCAGCTAGGGTTTCAGCTACATAAAAAATAAAAAATAAATCTAAACTAGAGTTTATATGAAATAAACTAACCCTAAAATAAGCTTAAACTACTCTACCATGGAATTAAACCTCATGCATTACAATTTTGGAGCAGATTATGCACAAAATAACTCAAAAACTAAGTCTGGAACTCGTGCATGTTCTTCATGAAACTCATGATTCTACCCTTTATTCACCATTATAGCTCTTCTCCATGGACTCAACTAGAAGATGCCCTCAAATAATGTAGAAATGACCCTATGGAAGTGATCATTATGACTAAAAAATAAATTCAAAGAAGACCGGAGTTAATGGTGGTGATGCCCCAGAAATCTTCGACCCCGACCATTACCCCAAAAAAATGAAGTTCAAGAATTGTCTAAGTGTTGAACAACTTATCCTTAACTTTCGGACTTTCAGAGGCTAAAAATCCTACAAGGATGAAATGTTGAAAATCTTGGTCTTCAAAAATGGCTAAGTGTGGAAAAATGTTTTTCCTTCATACAAAATTTGGCTAAGTCAAAACTGGGTGCTCATCGGCTTGGAAGGATTTTTGGATGAGCTCTGCGGAACCTATCCAAAATCTCTTGGACCTCTTCAAAATCATCCATCTTAACCCCTTTAAGGCATTCTTGTTGCTTCTCCTAGAAGGTGAGTAACTCATCTCCAAAACCCCTAATTTCTTTTTCTCGAGATACATTTTCTAGATTTCTCCCCTTTGATAGAACATCTGTTGAAGATCTTCTTTAGTGCTAACCTCGCTAAAGATATCCAGATATTAGCCTATGATAACATTTACGAGATGCATTGTTTACTCATCATCCTCATCATATAGGTCTAAGTCTAACCCTTTGAAAAACTTATGCATCTCCTTAGTAAAAAATAAACCCTTATCCCTCTTTTCATCCATCTTCTTTAATGTCTTCTCAAAAATAGCCAGAGCATTGGTGATGTCTTGGATCCACTTTTCAAAATTATCCAATTCTGACCCATCATATATTTTGACCAACACTTGGAAGCACTACTTCCTTATTATTGTGAGGTCTTCTAGAACCTTCTACCACTTTAGGATTTTCTCCTCCAAACCATCTTCCTCACTCATAATATCAACCAAATATGTTATCCCTTGAAGAACACCCCTGAAGGGCCTCAAAATATTTCTAAGAGCGGCCTTTGAAAAATCTTCAAAATCATCCTTCCAATATGTACATGCATGAATAAAAGAATGTGGGATTCCTATCGGCACTTCTATATCACCCCTTTTCTCCCAAATAACCTGTAATGAGGCCTTAGGGTTATTAGGGTCAATGGGACCTACTGATTTAAGAATAAATTTCTTCATTGCTTCATTTTGTTCCATCAAAGCTCTTATATTTTCTTTGTCCTTGTCCATGAAGCCCTGAGCATGCTTTAGTCCTAGCGTAGCCAAATTTTTACTCCCTTCTCTAGTTGGCTCTCCTAGGTCTACCTCTTGCAGCACATAATCATCTAGGGTGATTTCTGCCATGCTAACATTCATTGTGGGGATAGTCACCGAAGCCTTCCACCTACCTACCTAATCTTGTGTTACATATGAGAGGGTCCTTTCCCAAGCACTAGATCCTTCTTGGTGTAATGCTCATCCCAGCATCACCATATCAGTATCATCTTTGTTAGTGTATACCCTTACCCTTGGTTGGATTTCCTTGGTAAACCAAGTGGGTTTTGAGAAGGCATTAATGGGCTCATATGGTAAGACTAGACTTGAGGTAGTAGTCCTATGATCTATTTCCATCTCCTCATGACTCTCCTCCTATCCTCCTTTTGTTCCCTATTCTTCCCTTATGTTCTATTCCACGTCCATATTTATTTGTTCTTCCTCTCCAACCTCTCTTTCTGACTCAACTTGCTCTTGAGTTGGAACTTCACCAATGACTTATGTTTCCTTCCCTAGCTCTTGAGCTACTGTATCAATCTAAAGAGGTGGAGGAGTGGGTGCTTGAGTAGGGTTCTATACAGGTGGAGTAGGAGAAAGAGGGGGAGTGGGAAAATTCATTGGAAGAGGAGGCAAAGTAGGCATGGGGATATGAACTCATAGAGTTTATGGTGGCAATGGAGTGGTTTGAACTGGATGCAAAAGTGGAGCGGTAGATGATGGAAGATGGTGAGGTGGAAGTTGAGTTTGTTACATGAGGGGAGGTGGAACTTTCTATGAAGTTGAAGGTACTTGGGCTACAATATATTCTTCAGAGGTGACACCTACAGAAGAATCTTTTCCCAACTCAGTATTCTCCTTCAAAGGTTTTCCTGCATCCTCTTCCACTAACTCCTGAGAATCTTGTTGAACTTCCTCTCCCACATTATCAAGAGGACTGGTGAATTGTGTAGGGAGGGAATCAAAGTTAAAGGGTTGTTCTTCTGTCAGAGCTTGTTGCTCAGTCTCTTTAAATCCATGGAGGCCTTCAAAATTGAAGATGTCAAACTCATCACTACGCAAAGCATCCAAATTTACCTACTCTTCTTGGGCTCCTCCAATATCTCCTTGTGCATATTCCTCTTGTAGCTTCCTTTTCGTAATGAATCACGCAGATCAGGTCCTCCTGTTGAGGGGCACTTGATCTTCATCATCTTCTTCACCTTCCAAAAGGGTGTTCATCTGTGTTGGTTTTGAGGCTCTCTTCCTCTTGTATACATGCCCCTTTATCATCCTGACATGCCTAGGTCCAGTTATTTTAACTTTTGGTGCCTTCTTGGGTGCACCTAGAGGTTCTGGACCACTAGAAGAAGGATTATCTATAGGTTCTATGCTTCCATTCATTCTAGTTTTTGGCTTCTTTGAGTGAGTAGCCGATCCATATGACGTAGGGTGCTAGTGTCTATACATTGTTTCCAACCTTAGGGGTGTAGCCTCTTTAAATTGTGGCATTAGCACCTTCTCCCCTTTCTTCCTCTTTTCTTTGGAGGGCTGATTTGGTTTTTTCTTCATCGGCATGGAATCCATTGGAAATGGACATGCGATCCATTCTGTAGTCACCTTGATGACATGTCTAGCCTTGAAATTGATGTCATCATTTTCATCCCTATCCACTTCTGGATTTAGGATTTCCCTGGTGTATACCTTATCCAAGTTATAGATAGGATCCAAAATATCCTCAGAATCAACTTCCTTCACCTTCTATGGCACCCTTAACAATAGAGCAGCCTGTGCTAGCTCTAAACTCATCTGGCAATAGTCACAGATCCTAACCTCATAATCATCTAGGCAATTTATCCAATGGTCCTCAATGTGAGGCTCATGCACATAATGCCTCCCCATTATGTAGTTGTATGTACCAATAGGGTCAAATCTGGTCCTTATGAGACTGTAGTTTTGCAGTGGGTATTCATCCCATTTGAAGACCAGTGACTTACATATCTTCATGTCCTGTAAGCAATGGGGACCTATGGAAATTGGGAAATCCCAATAATGCTTCTTCTTGTGATGGATATTCTCATGAGCATCTGACAATTTGCATGCCATCTCCAATAAGATTATCCTATCTGACGGATACCTTGGTAGTTTTTTAAGAGCTAGGGTGCTTCCTGCCACTCAGATGTATGTGAAAGTTTTGAATTGAATGTAAAATGCCCCAAGGGCCTTCACCTTAACTGATGCCTCTGTTGACATCCTCTTAGCATAATATCCCTCTATGGAGTGGATGATAGCAAAGATAAAAGCATCATTAACAATGTGATACTCTGGGTGGTCCTCAGTGAAGTATTCCTTCTTGACCAACTATGGGTAGACTATAAATGGCTAGGCATTAGGGTCACCCATGGTGCCAACTGTAACTAGCCATGGGTATATTTCCCTTGTAGCCAATAGGTACACAATATAATGTGTCATGTGGAAGTGAGGGTAACTTTTCACTGTGATCAACTGATGATCCAAGTTGTTGTTAAGGATGGTGGCCCAGTCGAACCTTGCTTGTCTCTCCTTTATCTTTTCAATGAGCAAGATCATCCATGGTTCTAATTGTATTGACTTTGATAGTCCATACACCCAATTGATCATGGTGATGGATGATTGAATATCCTCTTTCATATACCCTCTCCTCATGTCTATCTTCTCCAATTTATTCTTGGGTAGAGGTTGTATAAGATAGTCCCTTTTCACTATCTCGTGAGACAGTTGGATGTCATTGTTGTAAAATTTCATACCCTTTCCAATGGAGAAGCCATAGAATTTGTCTATCCCTTTGGGTAGATGGAAGAAATCCTCAATATTGTCTGGTTGGAGATCTAGAACCACTTCTCCCATGCTATTTTTGACAAGTCTCTTGTCTGGTATGTGGTGGCTTGCCAGTGTGGTGATCAGATCTGAAGAATGAATAGACATAGGCTATGTCACTACGTTTACCAGAGAACAATACACTAATGAAGTTAAGTCCTCTGACCTTCCTTCCGATTGTGCACACTTCACTAGATAGTCCTTCCAATTGACATTCCCAATGTCAGTTTCTGTGATCTCTGAATGTAAATTCCCAACTTTGGAGGGTGCATGGTAACCTTTGAATTGATAGCTCATAGCTGGTGAGTTGACTTTCTCTGCCATTTCTACAAAGAGCAAAGGAGACATGAATCAGTAATCATCATATTGATAATCAAGGAGGAACTCTGATGAAAATGAGACAAAAATCAATCAAGCAAGCCCTACAAAAACCAAGTTAAAATGCTCAGGAAACCAATTTCAGCCTTTCAGATCTTTGGAGGTGTCAAACCTCTGAAAGGTAGAAAATCAGAAATGAGGATGCTCAAACCAAACTTTCAGTCTTTTGGGTGGTGAAATAATGCATAAACCTCAGAGTGAGAAACCTCCAAAAATGTGAAGAAAATGGTTTGTTTCGGCCAGCATTTCAGACTTCAGCGTTTCAAGGATGTGAAGTTTTTGGGGTGTGAAACCTCCAGAATGCTAAAATAGGACTTAGCCAAATTTGAAAGAAAAAACTGCCTCCAAAATTTTGAACTACGAAAGTCTGAAACTTCTAGGGCCGAAAGGCCAAAAGAAAGGTTTTAGGGTTTAGAGCTTGAAAACAAGCCCTAAAATGAGATTGACCATAAACTTGAGGCTAAGGGGCCCAAGGGGACAACCCTACAACCCCAAAGCAAGACAAATCAAAGAAAACCAACCAAAACCCTAGCGAAAATACACCAAAACTAAAAAAAACTAAACAAAACTAAACCGTTAAAGCAAAAAGGATAGAGGAAAATGAAGAAGCCTACCTAGAGCATGCTGAAAGGAGGAGAAGACCAAAAACCAACAAACAAGTCGAGAAGCTCAATACTAGGCAATGTGCACGTAAAAATCTTTGAAATTGATCGCTAGTAGAAAAAATTACGTCAGAAAACAATGTGGTTCTCTTCCTTATATAGGCAACCAGTGGGGGTGACGTTGGCCACCACCGTTGATCGGCCTTTTGGGCTTTCGGGGGTCTCGGACCTCCAAAATGTTGAAATGCCGAATGGCTAATTCCCTTCAGGGAATCAGACTTTTGGTGTTTCAGATCTCTGAAAGTCCAAAATCCTAAGGATGCACTGGTTTTAAGGAAAATAGGATTTTCGGCCTTTCGGCCCTTTCACGCATACGGTACTTCGAAAGTGTGAAAGTGCAAAATAAGAAAAAAAAACTAAACAAGGGGACTGACAAGAAAAAAACTCAAAGAAAGAAGCTAAAAAGAGGGGGGGCCTTTATCCAAGTGGCTAGAATAGGGGAGCGTGGTTGTGGAACCACAAAAGATCCCTTAATGTAGACAATGCTTTCCTTAAGGACATAGTGATCACACTTCTCGAGCTCTTTCATCCTTCTCTTTCTTCTGAGTGATGCCTCTCTTATCTTGGTTTTAGATTTGAAAAATACTTGAGTCACTTGGGGGCTTGATGTTTCTTTATCTCCTTGACCTTGATAAGACCATTCTTATGCATTTATCTACTTTACTATGAGCATGATCATGTCTCATAATCCCGCTAAAGTGGGGTCTAAATGTATAGTCCTAAAATGTTAGCACCCATAATTGGATGCTTTACCTGATTTATTAGGCCCTATTTTGTTGATTTTAAGATCGAAATACCCATTATGCTTGATCCTAGAGAAAGCTTATTTTTCCTTTCCCACTCCTTTTCTCTCTCCCATCTCCCCCTAAAATTTGACCTCAGTTTTCTTTGGACATGTTTCCAATGGTGACTTGTCACTGGATTTTGGGGCCCAAACTTCTCCTGAGGCCCGATGTTGGGGTCCTATTTCAAGATTTTGATATATGGTCAGCCTAGATAAAATTTGAGTCTTGAAATGATTTTGTTAGTATAATAACCCATCATCACTCCTCATTATGATATACCCAATAATATACAATACTTTTGGCAATCAAGCTATCACGATTTCAAGAAAGCAAGAGGAATTGGATTCAAGATTTGAAGGCAAACATCCAAGATCAAGATCTTCAAGCATACAATTCTTCAAGATGATTCAAATCCAAGGAAATCTTCTCCATTTTATGAAATTTTCTCTCTCATTATGGCCAAGTAGAGGAATTCTCAAATCAAGCAAGAAGATTAATTCATTCATTCATCCTTCTCTCTTCTCTTTGCAACTATTATATATCAAGCATAATTGCATTCAATATCTAGGAGTGGCAATCATAGATCCATGAATTTTGAGAGTATCCTTGACTCTACATTATTTTCCAAGGTCAAATATTTTGATTCCAATCACATTCAAGCATCTTCTTGGATTTGAGCAATTTCTATATCCATTCATGAGGGTTTATGCAAGGTAAATCAATAATTTACCTTTTTACATACATTTATTTATAAAATTTCTTTTATATTTCAATGTTGATTCCTAAACAAGGGTTTGCCCAAGGAAAACCCCTTTACACAACCTTTCTCTCTTTTTTCTATGTGTAGGTACATGTTACAGAGCCTCAGATATAGATCTGGGAAGTACAGGAGCACTTGCAAGTTCTGTAAAAATTTAAGCCAAAAACATTAGGGATGTGTCACCAAACTTAACCTATCCCATAGACACATTACCAAACTCAACTTGTCAAGACCATTTTCTATTTAGATTTCTGTCATGGGTCGGCTTCATCATTTAATTTTTGTTTCTGTTATTTTTAACTCATTATCTATCTGTTATGATTTTTTTTCAACATATTTTTAGTGACTTTCTTATTAGATCTATTATATCACTTAATCATTACCATTTCATTCATTAAATCTCTTAGTTAAGGATAGATCTTGTTCTCAATAAGTGATTGAATCACCTCTTGAGCCTATTAGGGGCATTCTTCCTTCCTAATGTGAAATCAATAAAATTGGGAAGTAATTCACTTAGTATAGTATATGATGCATTTCTCTCCCCAATTCCCATTATACAAGTGCTAAGTGAGTGAAATGATCTTTTTTGTATGTGATTAAGAATGAAATGAATTTAGTAAAATTACCCAATGATGCAAGAAAGATGACTAAATAAGAAAAAATAAACAAGTTTAGAAAAATACAAACTGATAGAAATAGATGAAAAGCTACAGTGATCTAAAATTAAATCTTGAAGACTATACTGGCCTATAAACTGACTCTGAAGATGTTATAACATAAACAAAACACCCTGGGACATTTTGTTCCTAGGAACAAGAAGCCCAGGGTGTTTTGTTCCTATGATTTCCTCCCCAAATTATGATAGTCAATCTCATAGATCTTGATCTTTTCAAAAAAATTCTGACAGATGCACCACCTGTACTTGCGATAAAATAATAGGGAAAAGTTTGTTGAAATGGGTTTGCCTTGGTCAAACTCTTGTATAGGAATCAACCTTCAAAATAAAATAAAATTACATAAAAGAAAGTAAATATGAATGTAAATATTAGATCTACCTTGCCAATACCTTCGTGAACAAATATTGAAATCACACATATTCATGAAGATGTTCAAATTGTAGTTATTGACCTTGGAATGTAGAATGGAATCAATGATTCCTTCATAATGCATGGATCTATGAATGTCACTCCAAGATCTTCAATGCTTCTATTCTTGATTAAACACCTTTTGTGAAATAATGCATGTGAATGGACAAAGGATCTTCTTTCTTTCTTAATAACTCCTCCAATTGTCCATCATGAGAGAGAAGCTTACTAAAATGCAGAGGATTGCCTTCAATTAATTTCCTTGGATGCTTGGAGGGTTGCTAGATCTTGGATTCTTTCCTTCAAATCTTGAATTCACTTGATTGTAAAATGTTTGAGTGCCAAAATTATATTATTGGTTCTAGATATCCAAAATGAGGAGAGATGGGTTATTTTTATACCCCATCACATATTTTAGGATTCAAAATTAAGCTAGGATAACCATGGGATCTAAATTCTCACCAAAACATCGACATGGGGCGCCGATTCAAATTTTGGCCCAATCCTTATGGAACAAAATTCCCTTGGCATTTTGTTCTTAGGAAAAAGAACCAAAATTTAAATGGGAAGCTAAGAAGATAGGGTAGATTCCACATCAAGAGGAGATAGGTAGCTAGATCAACCATAACATAATGAAATATCAAAATCTCCAAAATGGAGCCTAAGTGAGCATTTCATTATGGGTGCAAATATTTTTGGAAGGTACAAGTGTGTTTGCAAATTATTTTATTTCTTATGTTTAGATCATAAGGTAGAATACAATTATGATATCTCATTGCCTTTGTGGATATTGTGTGTAAGAGAAAGTGAGTCTACCTTGATGAAAATATAGAATGATAAGTATCCTCTCTCCTATTAGTGTAGGTTTTAATTTCCTAGTGGGTTATTTATTTTTTCCTATATTATTAGGTTTTTCCTACACTTTTATTAATCTTGCTTATGTTAATAAAGCATGCCTTATTAGGTGAGTGGTTGTGAGGTGTCACCTTCCTACATGTGATCATTCATTAGCTATCTTGGGAAGATACTTTTCTATCTTTAGTTCAATAAATGGTTGCTCCTCATTGGTTGGTATTGCCACCTCCTCCCTCTTCCTAGTCTATATAAGCATGCTACCTAGCTTGTATTTCATATTGTTTGCTTTTGCATCCTCTTAATGCTATTTTGATTCTAGTATTTACATTACTCTCTTGGAAACTAACTCTGTGTTGCTAATTTGATTTCGTATCATTTGCATTCATAGTTTGGATATATATTATTTGCACTAGTTTTCTAGGTTAATAATATTTTTAGATTCTAAAATGGTATTAGAGTTGTTATATGTGCAAGAGTAGATTTTAGTTTCCATATTTGAGAGATTTGGGGGGATAATAAATCTTATTACAGTTTTCAAAAAATCCAATATGCTCTTCTCTCGCATCTTCAAATGATCTTGAGAATCAAAAAAGTTTGATGAAAACTTTTTTAATCTTTGGGGTTTGCATGTGTTTTATTAAATCTGGGTGATTGCAGCATTTCTAGTTATACTGGCAACATTTATAGCTTTTCCAACGCATCCAAGAGGCTTGAGAAAGTTAGATTTGGCTTTTATTTCACTAAAATTAGAGATCGCAATACACAACTATGAAACCGGGGTTTAAAGCTCAAATCTAACAAGCATCTTGTATATTTGGTGTTTTCAATCAATATTGCGGGTTCTAGCAAGCCATAGCTTGTCTTAGGTAATAGATTCAACCTTTGCATGTCATTTTTTGTTGTTGGGGTCATTTTTTGTAACTAGAGGCATCTTGTTTACACTAGATCAACATCTTTTGTACATTATCAAGAAAAACACCTTCTAGGTTTTGTTCGTAGCACAGAAAAACCATTTGGGTATCCTTTTGATTTTACATGCAATTTGTATATTTTGCATAATAGAACTCAGAAAGCTACAACAATACCCCTCTCTATTGGCAGCCACAAAATTTAAGGCAATTTTTAAATGCTTTGTTCCCGCTCATACGAACTCTGTTTCTCACGATTTTTTTTAATTTTGGCTATTTTTTCATGCTCTATGCACTAGTGCAGACTTTTTTTATTTTGATGCAAAGATATTTCAGAAATTGCAGATTCTCAGTTGTGACATTGCATAGTTCTTATTTTGGGAACTTCAAAGGATCATAACTTTCTCACATGACCTTGTATCGAGGCGATTCTTTTTTGAAAGTGCATGATTTTTTGAGTAAATCATAGTGGTGTTGTTTATTTCTCTAAGTATTGTGCCAAAATTGCATTTTCAACATATGCTCTTCTTGAGGATTTTGTAATGCATTGAAATCAAGACCACTTAGTATTTCTTGCTAGTTGCAGTCGTAAATGCACTAATATAAAGTGCCAAATCATATTTTCTTGGGGGGGGTTCTTTAAATTGAGTGAAAAGGGGGGGGTGTCTTGGTTGGGTTCTCTTTTTTTTGGCATTTGTTCTCTGCATTTCTTCATCATGGATCAAACAAATGTGCCCATCCTAACTCCATACAATTACTGTGAGTGGAAATCATGCATGACAATTTACTTAAGGAAAGTTGGATTAAATAGGATAATTATGAGACTTGAAACTAAACCTGCTAAAGATGAAGATAAGCCTAAGTGGTTTAACAAATGTGATGAGGCATATGGAACATTATGTTTGTATGTTTCTCCTTATTTTCTCTTTCACATTAAGTCTTTGAATACACCAAATGAAATCTAGATAAAGCTAAAAACACTATTTGGCACACAAGATTCAATGAGGGGTCATATGTTGGAGAATGAACTAATTAGTTTAAGTCCAGGCAATTTCAACACAATCCAAGATTTCTTCACAAAATTGAAATCACTAAGGTTGCAATTAAAACAATGTGGATTTGAAAAGAAAGATGAACAATTGATTCTTAGTATTCTCTCTAAACTAAGTTCAGAATATTATGTGTTTGTTTCTACCTTCTATGCTACTAAGGGTGCACTTGGTACTTAATTCACCATGCCATCTTTAGATGATTTTTGTTGTCAATCTCACTCGGGAATAGGACAAGCTAATCTACATGGGCACTCTTAAGTCCTCTAAGTCACATGCTTTGGCTGCCAACCAAGGCACAAAAGAACAAAAAGGACAAAGTAGTAACAACAATAGTAAGGATAAGAAACAAAAGAATAAAAAGTAGAAGAAGGATCAGATACCAGTTGCTTCAAAAGAAATTAATGAGACCCAATCTTCCAAGGGTGACAAGCCTAAGAAAGAGAAGGTCCAATGTTCCTTTTGTAAAAGACCTATTCATGATGAACATAAATGTCTAAAGAAACAAATTGATCACTTGACACACATTCTTGAGAAGAATAATATCAATGTTCCCAAGTCTATCAAACAATATTCTAATGAGGGGTCTAACAAGGCAAAATAAAATAGCAAGCGGAAAGGAAAGGGCAAGGCCCTTGTTGCAGTTGCATCTTCACCATCCACCTAGGTTCTTGATTCAGGTGCTTCACACCACATGGCTTCATCTAACGAATAAATTGCATCTTTGGAACCATGTTCTATGCCTTCTATTTTTATGGGTGATGAAACTCATGTTGAGGTGTGTGGGAGAAAATCTGTTTATGTTGGGGATGGAACATTCCATGATGTTCTTTATGTGCCCTCATTATCAACTAATCTCCTATCGGTATACCAGATCACTCACACAGGTTCAGGAAAGTGATTTGAGTTCACTCTTGATTTAGTGTAAATTTGTGAGTTACACAATGGTTCTACAGTTACAGTTGTGAGAGAAGATAATCAGTCATGCCTCTGTCTATTTTCTCACTTTGTTCCTAATCCTCCTTTAACTTTTTTTCTCACTCATTCTAATGATGTGATTAGATTATGGCATGAGCAGTTTGGCCATCTAAAATTCTGCTACATGCAGCAGCTCAACCAATAGAGCATGATCATAGGGTTGCCTTAGGTTCAGTTTTTAGGTGGTGTTTACCAAGGTTGCATTCTTGGTAAGGATCCTAAGGAAAAGTTTGACAAAGGCAAGTCATGGAGAGCTTCAAAGATACTAGAATTAGTTCACAGTGATTTGGTTGGTCTATTTCAACATCCTTCTTTTAGTAGGACCCAATATGTCCTCCCATTCATTGTTGACTTTTCTCGATATACTTGGGTGTACTTTCTTAAATAAAAGTTAGAGGTATTTGATCATTTGGAGGACTTCAAAATTTTTGTAGAGAAGCAATTTGAGAAAGCCATCAAAGTTTTGTGCATTGACCATGGTGGAGAGTATGTCAACCATTAGTTTGAGAGGTATTGCACTTCAAAGGGGATTGATTTGCAAAATTTAGTTCCATACAATCCTCAATAGAATGGTGTTTCAGAATAGAAGAATGGGTCCTTGAAGAAAATGGCTAATTGCATGATTCACTCTAGATCTCTTGCACCACAATATTGGGCAGAGGCCATTAACCGTGCTTGTTATATCCAGAACTATGTTTCTTACCATGTATTGAAGGGAGTGACTCTTTTTGAAGCTTGGAGCGGTTGGAAACCTCAGTTAGGCACTTTCAATTTTTTGGTTCTCCTATATGGGCCCACATTCCTTTAGAGAAATGAAAGGCCTTGGATCCGTAGAGAAGACCTTGCATATTTATAGGTTATCCTGATGGTGTGAAAGGTTATTAGTTGCTCCACCCTACTACACATGAGTTTTTCATTGGGAGGAGTGTTCAGTTTGAGGAGGGTTCTTCGAGCTCACTTTCTATCCCTTCTCCAACTCCTTATTGAAATTGGAGTCACTTGGGATACATGCCCGATATTATGATGATTCAAATTCACCTAAGCAATCTTCTACCTCCACTTTCATTGTAAAGAGTGATTTAGAGGACTCACCTCCTTCCTCTCCTAGTCATGATTCAAAGGTTGATGATTCTTCTCTAGATTCTCCATCTTCTGGTCCACTTTGGGCTAAACAGACCTTGCAGTATGTAGGTGATTGGGTTGGAGATCCATCAGACACCAGGTAGAATCGTTCATAGTTCTAGGATGCTCCACATGTCTTCATTGCTACTACCTCAGATCCATAGTCTTTTCATGAGGCTTTTGGTATTCCTGAGTGGGATATAACTATGTAGGAAGAGTATAGTTCCTTCATGAGGAACCACACTTGGGATTTTTTCCCTCTTCCTAAGGGAATAAAACTTGTTTGATGTAAGTGGATCTATTAAAAAACATTTGTTGTAGATGGTTCAGTTGACAAGCATATGACTAGCTTGGTCACTAAAGGATTCTCCTAGGTTCCTAGGATTGATTACTTTGAGACTTTTGCACAAGTTTCCTAAATGAATTCCATCTAACTTGTTCATTCCATTTCTGTAACTAATGATTGGAAAGTACATTAGATGGATGTGAAGGGTGTTTTTCTTCATGATGAACTTCAAGAGGAGATCTACATGGAGCAGCCACATGGGTTCCTTCACGATTCTTCACTTTTGTGTCATCTTTAGAAGTCTCTCTATGGCCTCAAATAGGCTACTTAGGCCTAGTATGCCAAGATGGACTCCTTCCTTCTATCAATTGGGTTCACTTGGTGTCAATCTGATCCTAATGTCTATATTCTGTAAAAATATGATTCACTCCTATTTTTGGTTTTGTATGTTGATGACTTTCTGATCACAGGGAGTTCATCATCCACCATTGGGGCTGTCAAAACTGCCCTTCATGATAGGTTTTTGATGACTGACTTGGGCTTGTTGCATTAATTTCTCAGGATTGAGATCTTTCAGTCTTCTTCTGGGATCATCGTCACATAGTCCAATTATGCTCTAGATTTTCTCTCAAGGTTTCATATGGCTAACTATAAGCCTGCTTCGAGTCCCTTTCTTTCTAGAGTCAAACTTGAGGCTCATTTTTATTCTCCACTTGTTGATGGTACTTTGTACTAACAACTTGTTGGGAGTCTCATTTATCTGACTCATACAAGACTTGACATTTCATATGTTTTAGGCATGGTCTCTTGATTCATGTAGGAGCCTCATGAGCTGCACTGGAAAGCAGCCAAGTGGATCCTTCACTACATTTAGGGTTCTCATAGTTTCGGGATTCACTATGCAATGGGTATTGAGCTTGACTTGGTGGGCTACAAAGATTCAAATTGGGTGGGTGATTCTCAGGATTGCAAGTCTACTTCAGGTTACAAATTCTCACTTGGTTCAAGTCCTATTTGTTGGTTGAGCAAGAAGTAGTCTGCTATTGCCCTATCTTCTACTGAAGTTGAGTATCAGGGGGTTGTGAATGCCTCCAGTGAGGCCATTTGGCTTCAAAATCTTCTCACTGAGTTTGGTATCTAGATTAGATGACTATTAGTCATATTTTGTGACAACCAAAGTGCCATTTAGATCTCATAGAATCTAGTCCATCATAAGTGAACCAAACACATAGAGGTCCACATGCACTACATCTAGGAGCTCATCCATGGCCACATCATCTACCTTCACTACTGCCTGACTTTCAAGAAGGTTTTTGATATCTTCACCAAACCCTTCATTGAGAGAAAGTTCCTTCATTTGAGAGCTTTTCTGGGGGTGTGGGATGTTTCATCTTCTGGGGGGCTTCTTCCTCTCACTCGAAGTCCTGACTCTCTCTACTTTTGGGGGGGTCTCTTCTCTCTCTATTTTTTTTTTTTTGGGGGGGGGGGGTGGATTTTATCTCTTTGGGGGGAAATTTTATGTACATGGGTACCTCATTAGGCTTGATTTGTTGGGACCCATTTCTACATCCACCTAAGCTTCTCTTATGGGGGTGTTAGTGTAGGTTTTTATTTCCTAGTGGGTTATTTTTAGGGTTTTCCTACACTTTTATTAATCTTTCTTAGGTTAATAAAGCATGTCTTATTAGGTGAGTGGTTGCAAGGTGTCACCTTCCTACATGTGAGCATTCATTAGCTATCTTGGGAAGATACTTTTCCATCTTTAGTCTAATAGATAGTTGCTCCTCATTGGTTGGTGTTGCCACCTCCTCCCTCTTCCTAGTCTATATAAGCATGCTACCTGTCTCATATTTCTTATCGCTTTCTTTTGCATCCTCTTAATGCTATTTTTCTTCTAGAATTTGCATTACTCTCTTGGAGACTAACTCTATGTTGCTAATTTGATTATGTATCATTTTCATTCATAGTTTAGATATCTATTCTTTGCACTAGTTTTTTGGGTTAATAATCTTTTCAGATTCTAACATCCCCTCGCCTTCATGGATTTTGGGTGTAGGAGGAAATTACATTTATATTTTCTCTAGAGGGTCTTTCTTGTGGGAAAAATTATTCAACCAAGGGAAAAACCATGTAGAAACAAGCTAAATCCAAGCTATTTTCAATCCTCTATATTAGAAATGTGGGTGATGAAAATCATATTCAATTGAAATTGTCATAGGTAATCTCCCTTAGCTTCTGTATGATGCATAAAAAACCTTGTTCTAAGGGATAGTAGACCTCTTAATTGAGTTTATCACTTGACACATTCAAACAAAAGAACTTACTAGACACCTAAGTTAGAAGCCTTCCTTTGTTAGCCTTGGTGTGTTGGTTGTGGTGTAAATGTATTGTGTCATCCCTTGAATTTACTATTTTTGTTTACTTGGAGTTGAGGTGGAAATTATTTTGTTTTCATAGGTTAATAAGATGGTAGCTTCCACCTAAATGGGGATACCCTAGCCATTAGGCTCCTCATAGATCCGTTGAAGTGCTCTAATTTTCCTTGTTCTCCAAAATAAATTACCTCTTTCTTAAAGAAGCATAATATGCATGGAGAGTATGAAATATCAGTTCTGGAAGAAAAATTTCGTGCATGTGATCCCACATCACATCACATTATAATCCAATTTAACCTAAGGTATAATAGAATTTGGCTTTAGGTGTGTTTGATTTGTAATAAGACTTGTGGAAATTGGTCTCTAAGAAGCCTACAACATACACAATATGCAATATTATACTTCCTATTAAACCTTCAAACATTGTGTTTTGTCTTTTAATTATATTATTGTCACAAAAGACCCCAAAACACCTGCAAGATTAGTCAAAATAGTCAAAACTTTCCAAAACCCTAATTTTTCACCAAACCTCCATTTCTAATGTTTGTGCTTATGTTTCCATGACCAAAACCTTAGTTTTTTTTATTACTGCATTTTTTTTGTAGACTTGCATTTCTGCTTCACAAACTAGCATTTTTGCTTCTTGGAATTGATGTTTCATTAACCTACATTTGTGTTTAGTATTCCTACATTTATGATTAGCATATGTTTATTTTTGCTGCATATGCCTTCTTTTTTGCCTTCTATAATTACACAATCATACTCAAACTCTACTCCTAATTTTTTTCTTAGCATCCCTACATTTGTTCTCTCCATACATGCATTTTTTCTTCACACACATGTTTTTCTACTTTTTGGACATTGCACAAATAGGTATGCATTTGACGCTATATTCTTGATTCACCAAAATTGCATTTCTATTTGGTATTCTTGAGTTTCTAAAATAGAGAGCTCAAAACTTGATTGTTATCTACTTTTCAAGATTTTACACTTATTTTTTATCTTTAGGATTGCATCCCATCAGTCATCTTAGTCCATATCACTTTCATCTAGTCTAGGCATTCTTCCATTTAACCTCCACTAGAAAATTAGGTCTTTAATATACCCTCTCTTGGTCATTATCTTTGTCTATATCCATCATAGAAAAAGTGTACCTTGTATTTACCATCATTTTCATAGTTAGAGTTTCCTTTGTGATCTTTAAATTTGTCTTCCATCATAGCAATCATACTAGAAACTATATGTGTTTCTAGGTCAACATCCTAAGGTCATATCTTTCTACTCGGTGCTTGAAATAAAAAATGACTTACGTCGATCAAGAGAAACCTATTGGTTGTGAAATTAAACATGCACATAAAGATAGTGAGTTTCTCCTCCCCTAGGATAAAGATGAAGATAAGAAACTTCAAGAGAAAGGTTCTTGCAGTTTAAAAGGAAAAAGTGAAGATGATTCATGCCTCTTTTTTGACAGTTTACCATTCTTTTTTGAGGTTGGAGAAAAAGAACATACTTGTGCTTACTTCAGTGTTAGTCTTGAAGCAGGAAGATGAAATTATAGAGTTTTTAAAACAATATAATTAGGAGTTTGGCCTTAAAATTAAACAATATCATGACCAAAGAATGAGGGTAGTCTTGTCCTAAAAAATCACTATGAGGACTACTATGAAGTAAGGACAATTTCAATCAAGGAAGAAAGTAAAGAGAAGACTAATGAGGTCAAATTTTAATATGATTTACAATAATTATGCCCATCTATTGACATCAATCTAGATCATCTCCTAAGATGGAGAATCATGAGCAGTAAGAGGAGGAAGTTTTCATACCGTCAGAAGATTCACCAAATCCATTCCTTACTGGCCAACAAATTACAAAAGAGACATAGAACAATTATGAATTCAATAACAATCATTTAGTGCTTGCAAGAGGATTCACCATTAGGAATATATCTGAGTAGGAGATCCATATGTTTCCTTCGGTGACACTTATTTCTAAGCATGAAAATGAGCAGAAAGAAAAGTGGTACATTCTCATCCATTCACTACATGAAGACAATATTCTCAAATATGTAAGATTTATTTTTCTATGTATTTGGGAGACACTCCAAAAACTTGTTGAATTATTATTGTCCTCACTTTTTAAGTTAGTTCCCCCTATGACTAAATAACATTAAAAAATTGGCTAGAAAGAAAAGCTATTTTGACATGCCAATTAATGGATTTGTTTGATCTTTCCCCTATGGCTAGTTTAGACTATGATAGTTAGGATTAGCTATTGTTATTTTCAATGAGTGTTGTTGTACATGTTGCATTCCTCTTAAGGGAATGTATGCCCTAGTTCTCATTTTTCCTCTAAGACCAGTTGTGAACATGTTTTGTGGGTTCTCCCAAGTGACTCTATGCTCGATGAATGGCTAGGCTATTGGTTACTAACATTATACAAGAATTTCTAAAAGTTTCAAAACACCTCCCTTGAATTAAGATGCAATGATTAATGGACAAAAAAATAAAATAAGGTGTTGGCAGAATCAAAAGAGATACTTTAAAAGCACCACATTTTCTAAAGAAAAGTGATGAAGAAAGATATGCACCCACACCCCTATAATCAATAATCAAGGTAAAACTCTTCACCAAGTAGGATTTAAAATTTATTAACAAGATCAATTCTTCCTTCAACATCTAGTCACCATTGAATTTTCTATTCTCTACCAATTATTATACTCAATGGGTGCAATCCCTAGCTCTAGAAAATACATTGCAAACATAATTAGTAATTTTTATTGAAGAACAAATTGTTAATTAGGTCTAGTATTTTTTTGTGCTAATTTGTGATAACTGCCCAGTTTTTGTCATTTCAAAAATTACCAAACTGGGTCTTCAATCAAGAGATTTTAGGATTTTGCATAAATAATAGGATAAAATGCTTTTTATTTACAAACTTTAATTGGTGAAGAGTTATCATTGTCAATTATGGTCAATTTTAAAACATTATTTTAGAATGCAAAAAAAAATAATTGCTTGTTATAATAAAGGGAAAAACATATAAATTTGTGATGCATTCATAAAAAAAGTTACTTGAAGTTCTTATAATCTATATGTGTGTGTATGCATTCATTCATATTTGAAACTATTTATAACATATATGTATAGTTTCAATCTTTGACATAGGTAAGAAAAATGCAAAATGGGTCTTTGGTATAGCAAAAATTTATATCGTTACAATTGAAAAAAGAGGAGAAATGGGATGAGAAAGAAAAAAAAGTGGGAGAGATATCACCAATCATTCTAGATGCACTTATCCTTGATAACTTCTCTCTATGCATCCTTTTCTTTAATTACACTAGGGTGGACCATGTCTCGAAATTATTCCTAGCAAGATTTGGTATAGAAATTTTTTCCATTAAAATTGCAAAAAGGGGAGAAATGGGATGGGAAATAAAAAAGGAGGAGAGAGGGCATCAATTTCTCTTAAGGTGCTTCATCCTCCATATCTTCTCTTTTTGCATCCTCCAATACAACTGCACCAGGATAGACCATGACTCAAAACTCTTCCCATCAGACTACACAATAGATGGGTTCCATTTTTCCAATTCCTTTTTTGGGAATGAATAGGCATGGGAAGACCAATCTTAGTGCTCTTTGACCATGGTAGTTTTAAAGTTCAACAAAAATGGAAGTCGTGGTACCACAATGTCCTTGTCTATAAAGGCCCTTCAATTCCATCTGGAATGCCTTCCACATACTTAGCCACCTCCAAAATCTCCTCTAGGTTGTTCATATAATCATTTAGAAACAAAGCTATCATGAAATTGGAAATATTTGGCTTTACTTTACCCAAATCAAGAAGAGAAGCCACAAAATAGGAAACATCTATGTTTATCCTATACCTATCCGCATAGACTAATAAATCTTCTCCTAAAATAAATTTTGCCAAAGAAATTACCAATTCATTCTTCATGTTGGTCATGTGCTCTAAGCACAAGTCAGAGACTTGGCATAAAAAATGGTTGATTCTTATCTACAATGTGCCTAACTAAAGTGTCCATTAGACCAGATATACTACAGATCTTAGACTCTAAATTTTGAATGCCTTTCTTAGTAGAATAACCATGATTTTATAGATAACTTAGGCTTTCAGCACATGAGATATACAAGAAATTATTCACCCAATGATTGAGGTAAGTAATTATTTAGTAGGATCAAACCTCAAGGGACTAAGTTTCCATGCATGATACATTAATACTTAGCGAGCATTTAATTTGAAATTCTCATCAAATGAAAATAGGGATTATATAAGGACATACGTGAGCAATAAATTAATGCATTATTACTCCAACTTAAAACATGATCTTCCTTAGGAGTAACAAATATTTTTCTTTTCTTTTCAAGTATAACTGTAAGCATTTGCAAATAGAAAATATTGAACTGAGGATCTAGAGGTTAAAGAAAAGCACAAGAGAGATGATATGAATGCAATGATTGATATTGTATTGATCCAATGAATTCACCTTACATGATTATTCAATGTACATAATAGGCCTCCTTATATAGGAAAGGTGATAAGAGATAATGATAAGGAGTTGATAAGCTATCACCTATGCTAGGCGTAATCACATGTCCACCAAATGTGGATCATCTTCCATTATGAAATGAAGTATGTGCAATAGGATTAGGATGATAATTTGATAAGAGCACTAAAGGTGGATCTCACACCTAAAGTGGAATTTCTCCTACACCATGTGTTTAATTGAGGTGCAAACTCCTAGGTGTCTCAATCACAAACTATATGCAATGCATTATCCTAAGTAAGATTAGGTTAAGTGTAATTAGGAATATTTAATTACACCAACACCCCCCCCTTAAGAGCAGCTTAGTGGAATGCACTTAAACTCACAATGCAAGATGGGTCCCAGCTACTAGGCCATGTTAGGTACCCATGTGCAATATGCAATGCAATACATAAAATGCATAACTCTCATAAAGTGGAGAAATAGGGAAAACCTCATGGGAAAAAAATTCCCCCAAAAAGAGAGAAGAAAACAAGATGCATGGATGGATGGAGTACTGAAGACCCCCAAAGAACTACATACATCATGTATATACAAAGAATTATTCCCCCATAATAAGGATAGTTGGAGACATGATATCCCCCCATAATGTAGAAGCTCCCATGTTGATGAAGAGTACTTGCAAAAAAAAGAAAAGCCAATGCTTACAAGAAACATGTCTCCCCTTAGGAAGAAATAGATACATCAAATGATGAAGAAGCCAATCCATGTGCAAATGGAAGGAAGAAAATGAAGGTATCCATGGATGAATCTCTGAAGACTTAATAGGTCTCTCCAAGCTCAAAGAATATATCACCTCATGTGACAAATCAAGTGAAGAAGGAGAAGAATCAAGAGTGTCATTCTCCAAAGAAGGTGAAGAAGTATCTCCAAGTATGATGTTATCATCAAAGGAAAGAAAAACCCCCTCATGTATGTCTCCCAAATTTGCATCATGAGAATCAACAAATGTTGAAGAGGCATCCAATTAGTCATCACATTCTACAAGATCTAAAGCACTATGATCATCCTATTGAATAGTAGAGCCCATGTCTGAAGAAGTAGGAGGTGGAGGAGTAGGAATCTCAATACTTGTCTAAACAACAAAATGATCCAAGTGTCCAAAGTTCTCCTCACATACATAATTATCCCTTGGCAAACGGATGTGCACATCGTGAATATCATCATTATCAAGAACAAAATGTGAAAAAGAATACAAGAGTGATGTATGATCAATAACTCTCATAGCTATAATGACATCTCTAGTCTCCATGTCCCTAATGTAGACATAATCAAGAGTGAACTCAACAATTTTACCTTGTGCCCCATGTATAATTTGGTAAATAGAAAGGAGATTAGTGGTCAAGGATGGTACACAAAGAACGTCATTAAATGTCCCCTCTCCCATAGGAATAGAACCTTTTCCACAAACTCTCATGAATGTGTTGTTACCCATCAAAATATTAGGAGAATTACAAGGCTCAATAAAATAAAACTGATGAAGGTGCTCCCCTTAATACCACAATCACATAACAAAAATAGAGAAATAACAACAATTTGCAAGAACATAAAATGGGCTTCTTATTATCTCCACAAATGTGGAATTACAAATTTTATAATTACAATAAGCAGAGCCACATGGGCATTCCCTTTACAATATTCTATAAGACAAAGTCTCGAATCATTACCTAGATCTACCCAGAATTGCCCTAGACAACACTACGGGCCTTCTTTATATAGGCAATTTCCACTGCCCAAGAAGGTTCCAAAAATTTAGCCATAAGGGCCGACCAAACTTAGAATTATTTTATTTTCAATTTTATTACATCAAAGTTAGCTCAAAATAAATTTTGAAACCCGAACAAAAATTTTGAAGAACAATTATTTTCCGCCATTTCAAGTTGCCTGACTTTTGGGGACCATAAGTCATCACTAGTTGACTGGATTGAATATTATGACCCCATTTCAGAAAGGGTGCGAGGAGCTCTACAATGACTCAAATCAAGCAAGCTTCATTTAGCCAAAGTTTCGACCTCATTCGGGCCTCTAAAGCCTTCAAAACTAAGCTCAAAGTTTCTGCACCCTACTGCCAATGCCAAAAATCTTCAATATCTTCAAAACTAGACCTAATCTAGCCATGAAACTTTACTGGCAGAGTGATATGACTGAGATGAACCTCCACATGTGAAATCAGAACATTCCAAGATCATATGACCAACTTACTAAAAATAGCAAGTTTCCATAAATAATAGTTGTGCACAAGATAGCCCTTATTGAAAAGCAAACAAAAATATTTTTGGGTGATGCAAGATTGCTCTTACACCCAGGATGCTCCTGCATCAGACACCCGAGGTAATTTGAGAAGTGACCTTGTCACTACTCAGGTGTGCAGAGGAAAACCAAGATGGTTAACCTCCTCCTTTGCTAGCCATGATGAATCTTCAACAGGTCATCCTTTCCATTTGACCAAATACTCTTCATATGTCCTGTCCCTTGTGCTTTTTCCAACATGACTATCCAGTATGTCTTCAATCTCCTTGATATCTGAACTGCTTGCTAGAATACTCCACTGTGTTGCTATAACCTCATCTTCAACACCTCCTTCATGATACTTTGTCAGATCTGAAACATTAAATACTGGTGAAATATTCAAGTCAATAGGCAACTCAACCTCATATGCATTTCCTAAATCATGCTTCTTCCGTATCTTACATGGCCCAAACTTCTTCATTTTCAACTTGTTATATGTACCAATTGGAAATCTTTCCTTCCACAAATGAACCATGACTTCATCTCCAAACTGAAATTATTTATGCCTCCTTTTCTCATTTGCCTTAGCCTTATACTACGCATTCATCTTGGTAATGTGCTTCCTCACCTCCTCATGGATGTTCTTCAAATGTTCTGCAAAATCCTCAGCTTCAGCACTACTTATTTCTCCTTTATCTATCTTTCTCAACTCAAATGCATTTCTTGGACTACTCCCATATACAATCTAGAATGGTGATTTACCAGTGCTCCTGTTGACAGAATTATTGTATGCAAATTCCGCCTGTGGTAAAATCAAATCCCATCCTGTTGGCTTATCTCCAACCAAACATCTCAGCAAATTTCCCAAACTCCTATTCACCACCTCTGTCTATCCATTAGTCTATGGATGATGTGATGAACTGAACTTCAAATCTATCTTCAACTTCTTCCACAATGTATGCCAGAAATATCCAACAAACTTAGTGTCCCTATCTGAAACTATACTCTTTAGCAAACCATGTAGTCTCACCACTTCTTTAAAAAATAATTCTGCTACATGAACAACATCATTAGTCTTCTTACAGGGAACAAAATGTGTCATCTTTGAAAATCTATCAACTACCACAAAAATTGAATCATGTCCCCACTGTGTCCTTGGTAAACCAAGAACAAAGTCCATACTGATATCCTCCCAAGGCTTCTCTAGTACAGGTAATGGCTGATACAACCCTGTATTCTGTTTCACTCCTTTCACCATTTGACATACTCTACAACTCTATACAAACTTCTTGACATCTTGCTGCAACTGTGGCCAATAATAATTCTCACTAACCAAAGCAAGGGTTTTATCATGACCAAAATGTCTAGCCAATCCTCCGCTATGCTTCTCCTTAATGAGATTCTCCCCCATAGAACTTCTTGGAATATACAATTGATTCCCTCTGAATAGCATATCATCTTGAATGATGAAATCCAGCCACTTCATTCTGTCTAGAGTAACAGGTTCTTTACAAGCTTTCCAAGCTTCACCAAAATTAGGATCCTCTGGATACAAATTCTTGAGTTCCTTGAACCCAACCACCTCAATCTACATCTCTGTCAGCAATAGTTGCCTTCTGCTAAGCACATCTACAACCCTATTAGACTTTCCACTTCTATATTTCAAAACAAATGTATAACTCTGTAAAAACTCAACCCATTTCAAATGTCTTTGATTCAACTTTCTTTGACTATTCAAATATTGCAAAGCTTGATGATCAATATACAAAAAAAACTCCTTAGGAAGTAGATAGTGTCTCCACTTCTTCAATGCCTAAACTATAGCATAAAATTTTTGATCATAAACATAATATTTTCTCTTGGCATCATTTAACTTCTCACTGAAATAAGCAATAGGTTTACCTTCTTGGCTCATAATAGCTCCTATTGCAGTACCACTAGCATCACAATCTACTTGAAACACCTTATTAAAATCAAGAAGTGCTAAAACAGGTTGTTCTGTAACCTTTTGTTTCAATAGTTTAAAACTCTTATATGCCCCATTAGTCCAATTGAACTCTTTTCTATCCCCTCTCATTGTTTCAGTCAAGGGTCCACAAATACTGCTAAAATTTCTGATAAACTTTCTGTAAAAGCTAGCCTAACCATGAAAAGACCTTACCTCAGTAGCACTCCTTGGAGTAGGCCATTCAAAGATAGCTTGTACCTTCTTTGGTTCCATTTTTAGACCTTCTGTTGAAACTACAAATCCCAAATACACTAATTCTTTCTTCACAAAACTACACTTCTTCAAATTAATCAACAATTTCTCATCTTTTAACTTCTCAAACACCATACGAATATGCATCATATGCTCTTCCAATGTCTTACTAAAGATCAAAATATCATCTAAGTACACAATAACAAACTTACCCAAAAATTATTTTAGAACCTCCTTTATGAGTCGCATGAAAGTGCTCTGTGCATTGGTTAGCCCAAAAGGCATGACTAACCACTCATATAGTCCTTCCTTTGTCTTGAAGGTAGTCTTCCATTCATCTCCTTCTCTAATCTGAATCTGGTGATATCTACTCTTCATATCTATCTTTGAGAAATACATAGCTCCACTCAAACAATCCATAATATCATCCATTCATGGCAATGGAAACCTATACTTGATTGTGATCTTGTTTATTGCTCTAGAATCTATACACGTCCTCCATTCTCCATTCTTCTTTGGTGCTAATACTACTAGTACAACACATGGACTTAGACTCTCCTGAATCAATCCCTTCTGTAACAACTCATGTACTTGTTTGTTCAACTCTTCACTTTCTACTAGTGTCATTCTATGTGCTACCTTATTTGGCAAACTGGCTCCTGGAATCAAATCCATCTGATGACTATTCTTGCTTACCAGTGGTAATCCATCAAGTACATTATCAGATACAATATCCTGAAACTCATTCAACAAATCTACAACCTCTATAGCTACATCCTCTACTTCCTCTTTACCAGCTATTGGAATTAAAGAAAAACACACATGCTCATGCCTCATACCATCTAAGAATTTTCTTCCATCAACAAAAGTTATTCTCGCATTACCACATACCTTTTCTTTCATCTCCTTCAATGGCTTTAGCTTATGTTGTACTCCATCCTTTGTCAAGGAATAGGTATTCACATGGCCATCATGTACATCACATCTGTCAAACTTCCACGGCCTACCCAACAACACATGACATGCATCCATAGGTATGATATCACATAGTACCTCATCATGGTACCCGCCAATCTTGAACTTTACTAGGCACTATTCACTGACCATGACCTTGTGGTCATCCTGCACCCAGGCAATCTGATATGGATGTGGGTGTTTCTATCTCTTGAGCTTCAACTTTGTCACCATCTCTTTTGACACCAAATTGTCAGTGCTTCCACTATCAATAATCACATCACAACATTTACCCTCACACTTTCATCTAGTGCGAAACAGGCTCTTCCTTTGTTTAGGTTCATTCTCACCACTCATCAAGACTCTTCTGTTAATCAGCGTTTCTCCTTTTTTAGCATCTTCAAAATTTGATGATCTAGCATCTTCATCTACATGTGCAACTTTTTCCTGGCCTTCATTCCTCCTATCCATCTTTCCTTGGCATTGAGGACATTCAAATGCCCTATGACCTTCTTCTCCATAGTGAAAACATGTTCCACAGAAGCCTCCTCTTCCTGAACCTTGTCCTCTTCCTCTTCCTCTTTGATCTCTATTGTTATGATCTTGGAAATGATCGGAATTGTTTCCTCTCTAATTTTGACTGCTACTAGCCTCATCCTTCTTTTTCGGATCTTCATTTCAGCCTCCATATATCCACCAGATCATCCACCGCGACCTCTTCCATTTTGTCTGTTCTCAAACTTCTTGTTTAGCTTTTCCTCTACTTTTAGGGCAAACTGGTATGCCTCTTCAATACTGTTCATTCGAACCAAATTCAGCTCCTCCTGAATGCTTGGCCTCAACCCATTAAGATAATGAGCAACTTTCTCCTTATCAGCTTCTGCATGGCCTCTTCTAATGAGGATTCGATATAACTCCTCTGTATACTCTTGAATAGATCATCCTGCTTGCTTCAAACTTTTCATTTTCTTCAGTAGGTCAAGCTCATAATCAACAGGGATGAACTATCGCTTCAATTTATCCACCATCCAATCCCATCTTGTGATTTTATCTTTCCCTCTTCTATTTCGCTCCAATTGAATCTCTTGCCACCAGATCTTCACATGACCTTTCAATCTGGCCTTCGCGAATTTGACCCTATCAAGATCCTCAATATCTTCATACTCAAAATATTCTTCACATTCATTGATCCAGTCGATCAATTCTTTTGGGTTAAGATTTCTTGAAAATGCAGGAACCTCGATCTTAGGTCTTTTCCTGATCTTGGAAATGGCCCGGAAAAGCCTTTCTTCTTCTTGATTCAAAATTTTGCCTTCTTCTTCTTGATCATCATTTCCTTCTTCGGCTTCATCCTCACTTTCATCTCTGACATTAAGATTCATTCCTCTGTGAATCTCTTCTTGCAATGCTTGCAGTTGTCTCTGGAGAGCTCTAACCTCAGGTGTTACAACACTAGCTCTTCCACCACGTTCCCTTTGTGGAGGCATTTTCGTGATGCGTGCTAAAACCATAACCATGGTCCTAGTGCAAACTACCTCACAGTCAGTGATCTATTTACACACGTAGGAACTCCTCTTCTGATACCACTTGATGAAGGTGCTCCCCTTAATACCACAATCACATAACAGAAACAGAGAAACAACAACAATTTACAAGAATAGAAAATGGGCTTCTTATTATCTCCACAAATGTGGAATTACAAATTTTAGAATTACAATCAGCAGAGCCACATGGGCATTCCCTTTACAATATTTTGTATGACAAAGCCTCGAATCATTACCTAGATCTACCCAGAATTGCCCTAGACAACATTACGGGTCTTCTTTATTTAGGCAATTTCCACCACCTGAGAAAGTTCCAGAAATTTACCCCTAAGGGCCGACCAAACTTATAATTATTTTATTTTCAATTTTATTACATCAAAGTCAGCTCAAAATAACTTTTGAAACCCGAACAAAAATTTTGAAGAAAAATTATTTTCCGCCATTTCAGGTGGCCTGACTTCCGGGGACCATAAGTCATCACCAGTTGACCGGATTGACTATTATGAACCCATTTCAAAAAGGGCGCAAGGAGCTCTACAATGCTTGAATCAAGCAAACTTCATTTAGCTAAAGTTTTGACCTCATCCGGGGCCTCTAAAGCCTTCAAAACTGAGCTTGAAGTTTCTGTACCTTGCTGCCAATGCCAAAAATCTTCAATATCTTCAAAACTAGACCTGATCTAGCCATGAAACTTTACTGGCATGCTGATATGACTGAGATAAACCTCCACATGTGAAATCAGAACATTCTGAGATCATATGACCAACTTACTAAAAAATATCAAGTTTCCATAAATAGCAGCTTTGCATAAGATAGCCTTTATTGAAAAGCAAACAAAAATATTTTTGGGTGATGCAAGATTGCTCTTACACCCAGGATGCTCCTGCATCAAAAACATATCCATAGATGATGCCATATGATGTGATGCACCTAAATCAAGAAGCCATTTACCTTACTTAGGATGTGTGGAAGCCAAAAGTGCTTGTCCTTTACCTTTATCTTTGGGTGATGATGGAGATGTAGAAGCTTCCAAATGTGTAGAAGGAGTAGACACTAATGAGGGAAACTTAAGGTTGTACTTTTGAATAATGTGAATTATCTCATCAATCTTCTTTTGAAAACACTTATGCTCATCATGTCCTAGTTTTTCACAATATGCACATTTATCCATCTTTCTTCTAGATGATTCCTCTTTTGAAGTGGACTTGGATTCAATATTAATGTGTGAAGGAGATCCATTACCTTTTTCATGAAGCTTAGGATCCTTATGTTATCTATTTCCTTTTCCATTAGAAGCCTTTGATGTGGACTCATTTGCAATCAATGCATGATGTGTGGAAGGTTTTAATTGACCCATGTGTGCCAACTTTGATTGTTCCCTTGTGAGTTGAGCTGCAAATTCATCAAGAGAAGGCAATTTGTATGCACTACCAATACCATCCATAGTAGCATATAATGTAGAAACAAAGATTGAATATTCAGGAAGCTAGCTTGGAAAGAATATAAATGATCAATTGTTCATCCCCTTTAACAATGCCACAAGTAGAAAGCTCCAATCTAATAGAATTGAACTTAGAGAAAAAGTCTTGAATATTGTCTAAATCACTAGGATTTAGACCTATGAGCTCATTCTCTAATCTAGATTATCTCATTCTATCAAGTTTACCAAAGAGTCCTTCCAATATGACCCAAGCATCATGACGTTGTGTGCAAGATGCAATATGAAAGTGAAAATCATGAGAGATGGATGATCTAAGAGAGCCAAGTGCTTTATCCCTTTGATCAAACTATTTTTGCCTTTCTTCAACACGTGTGACTGGTTCTTGATCCTGTCCAAGTGTCATTCTAAGCAATCTAATACTCAACAAATGATCACTTAATGATACTTTCCATTCATGATAGTTATATGGAGTGAGGATTTTGACCTTTTAATTATCTATAATACAACCAAATAATGACTGATAATTACTGATAACTCCTTCAAATGACTGATGCAAATCAAAAAACTAAAATCCAAGGATTAACCAAGTATAAATATAGCCCCAAAATAGCCTATTTCTGAAAGTGATATATCCACCCCAAATAACTAAAATATTATTGCATATCTGGAAAGTAGACAAAAAATCATACACTTTCAAAAACAAATTCACCTCAAAATGTTACCATATGTACCCAAACGAAGCCCTAGAAGTTGCAAAAAATGGGAACAGGAAGGAACAATCTAGAAAATATTCAATTTCTGATAAATCTGTCCACCAAATTGCAAAAATAATACCACCACTATAATATTCAGGAAATGCTACCCAAAATAAATAAATAAATTGCTCAAAAAAAGGAGCAAAAATGAGCAAGATATGGCCCTTTGAGGTTGGCTTGCAAAATAGAAAACTCAAATGGTGAAGGCAAATATTTTCAAACCCTTGCTGATGTCAAAAATTTTCTATGTTAAATTTGACGATTGTATGGATGTCACCAGAAAGCCAATTTGGCCTATTTTGATGGCTGGATGGCCATCAAATTTAGGCTCGTAAGACAGGTGATGAGGCAAAAAAATTGGTGGGTCCTGCTAATGTGGCGCTAACGTGGGTATATGTATGATGAAGTGGATCCCATAGTGTGATGATGTGATAGTGATGAAGGGAGTGATGTCACAGAGGTGACTATGAAGGAGATGTGGCCTCACCACCAAGTGTGATGCAGGAGCATCTCGGGGCCTTGGCAATCCTGTGGCACCAAAAACATGTTTGTGTTGTTCATGTGTTTCTTAGTTCCTTCTTTGACTAAGTTGGTTTGGTGTTGCTTGATTTCCTTTGTTTACCAGGGTTGGTCAATTATCTCTCTAGCGCTCAGTGAATTTCCATGGCGCTTGGTGATGCTTGTTTGGCACTCAGTTATCCTTGCTTATCGAGTTGTTTGTTTTGAGTTCTTGTTGAGGCCGACTCTTGCAATTAATTTTGGTCATGAATTTAATGATGATATCTATCATTAGGAAGTGTGTGGACCTAGATCTAGTCGTTCCTTCTGTTGATGGTGGATTTGAAGGCCGACTTGTTTGGTAGCCTCTTGTGTATAATGGGATGTTTGTTTGTAGTTTGAAGATCAAGTAGGACATCAGAGATAGAAGCTAGGAGATAGAAGATTGTTTCAGATCCTCACATGTTGGAGGATTTCAGTACTTGATTGTAAGATCTAGCCTAAACTGAGAAGGCCTTACAACCCGACATGTATGAATCAATTGAAGTAAATATATGAAAGAGATATGCATTCTCTCTCTCACTTGTGTATTTTTTTCTTCCGTGTGTGATCTCTGCAAGGTGGATCTGGTTAGGGTGTGCCTTTGGCCCCTACCCCACCCCTCCTTGCATCAAGTGGTATTAGAGCGAGGTAAGATCTGGATCTAGGTTTGTGAATCTAGGTTTGAGGGTTCCTTCTTGTCAAACCCTAGTTGATTTGTTGTTGGGTAGCAGATTGAGATATGACCTGGAATTGCAGAGGGTTTCAAGATGGTTCGTGGGAGGTGAGATACGGATCTGGGATTGGCAGACATGTTGAGACAACTTACTGCTAGATTAGAAGTTGTTGAGACAGCCTAAAGAAAAGGAAGGCATCTTGAAGATGTTAGTGGAAAGCTTGATTTGGATGAATTGATGGACTAGATCACCAAGATGGAAAAGTATTTTGAATATGAAAATTTACCTGAGGAAAGGAAGGTGAAAATTGCAAGCACAAAGTTGAAAAGTCATGCATCCTTATGGTGGGAACATCTACCGCTGGACTGAAAGAGGAAAGGCAAAGACAAAATCAAGGTATGGAATAAATTGGTGAATAAGTTGAAGGGAAAGTTTTTACCTTGTGATTATCAGATTAACCTAGTTAGGTGAATGCAAATTTTGAGGCAAAAAGATAGCTTGGTAAAGGATTATATTGAGGAATTCTATAGATTATATATCAAATCTAGACATGATGAAGATAATGTGGAATTAATTACTAGGTACCTAAATGGTTTAAGAGTTTCCATCCAAGAAGAAATCAGTTTACCGAATAAGGCACCACATCAGTTGATGCCTACCAAGAATCAGGAATTGAACAGATAAATTCAAGAATTATTGCAGAAAGGTTTGATCAAATAAAGTTTGAGTCCTTGTGTAGTACATGTTGTATTTGCACCTAAGAAGAATGGAGACTGGTGAATGTGTACTAATTCCAGAGCAATCAACAAGATAACAATGAAATATAGGTTTCCTATACCGAGAATGGATGATATAATGGACAGTTTGACCGGAGAAAAGTATTTTACCAAAATTGATTTAAATAGTGGGTATCATCATATTAGAATCAAAGAAGGTGATGAATGGAAGACTGCTTTTAAGAAAAAAGAAGGTTTGTATGAGTGGTTGGTTATGCCTTTTGGTTTAACTAATGCATCGAGTACTTTTATGAGGTTGATGAATGAGGTTTTGTAGAAATTATTGGGTAAATTTGTGATTGTATACCTAGATGATATTGTGATATTCAGTAAGACTAGAGAAGAACATTTGTTACATGTTAAACAAGTATTGCAGAGGTTGAAAGAAGAAAAGTTGTTGATAAATTTGAAAAAGTGTTCATTCATGAAAGAGGAGATTGTGTATTTGAGATTTGTGATTTTAGTTGATGGTTTGAAGATGGACCCTGAAAAGGTTGAAGCTATTTTGAATTGGCCTACACCTAAGAATACTAGTGAGGTAAGATCATTTCATGGTTTGGCAAGTTTTTACCAAAATTTCATTAGGAATTTCAATTCAATTTGTAATGCTATGACTGAGACTATGAGAGGAGATAAAAGAGAATTCAAGTGGACACATGGAGCTGATAAAAGTTTTGAGACTCTGAAGCAGAAGGTTGTTGAATTGCTTGTTTTGGCATTGCCTGATTTCAATAAGGTATTTCAAGAGGAATGTGATGCAAGTGGAAGTGCAATAGGAGTTGTGTTGAGTCAAGAAGGTAAACCTTTTGCTTTATTTAGTGAGAAGTTAAATAATGTGAGAAGAAAATATTATGTGTATGATCAAGAATTCTATGCTATTGTTCAATCCCTAAAGAAATAGAGACATTATTTGATATTGAGTGAATTTGTATTGTATACCGATCATAAAGCTTGATAGTATTTAAGTAGTCAAAATAAGTTGAATTAGAGACATATGAAATGGGTTGAGTATTTGTAGAGTTATACATTTGTGATAAAGCATAAGAGTGGAGTCACTAACTGAGTTACAGATGCATTGAGTAGAAGAAGATATTTGATGACTGAAATGAGAATTGAAGTTCTTGGTTTTGATGACATGAGAGATTTGTATGAGATTGATCCTTATTTTTCTAAGCCATGGAGAAAGTGCAGAGCACTTATTCAAGATCAACTGAGTACTAAATGGGAAGACTATTTCATTCAAGAAGGTATGTTGTTTAAAGGTATTCAGTTGTGTATACCGAGAGGACCAATGAGAACTAATCTGATAAAGGAGAAACATAGTAGTGGTTTGGCTGGACAATTTGGTATTGATAAGACATTGAATTTTCTTAAGGAGAAATACTTTTGGCCATAGTTGTATAAAGATGTTCAGAAATTTGTGAAAAGTTGTAGAATTTGTCAAGTTGCAAAAGGAGTAAGTCAAAATACTGGATTGTATACATCGATTTTTGTTCCTGATAAACCTTGGATTGACATCGGTATGGATTTTGTTCTTGGCTTACCGACGACACTAAGAGGTAATGATTCTATATTTGTTTTTGTGGATAGATTTTATAAAATGGCACATTTTATACCTTGTAGAAAGATATCAGATGAAGTACATATAGTAGATCTTTTCTTTAAGGAAATTGTCAGATTGCATGGATTACCGAGGAGCATTATCTCTGACCGAGACAATAAATTTGTTGGATACTTTTGGAAGACCCTTTGGAGAAAGTTTGGCACCGAGTTGAAATATAGTTCTACATTTCACCCATAGACTGATGGCCAGACATAAGTTGTGAATAGAAGTTTGGGAAACCTTTTGAGATGTTTAGTTGGAGACACGCCGAGTAATTGGGATTCTGTGTTGGCACAAGAAGAGTTTGCATACAATAATTCAATGAATAGGAGTACTAGAAAAACACCTTTTGATATTGTAAATGGCATACAACTGAGAGGTATATCAGATTTGACGGATATTCTTGATGAAGGAAAGAGAAGTGATGAAGAGGTAAAGTTTGCTGAGTACATGAAGACATTGCATGAAGATGTGAAACATAAGTTGGAGAAAAGTAATTAGAAATACAAAGACTGAGCTAACAAATCAAGAAGACATAAGACTTTTGCAGTTGGTGATGAAGTAATGGTACATTTGAAGAAAGGCAGATTTCCTGTTGGAACATATGGGAAGTTGAAAATGAAGAAGTTTAGACCCTGTTAGATTTTGAAGAGATTTGATAGTGGAAATGCTTATGAGATTGAGTTACCTGCTGACATGGATATATCACCTATTTTCAACATTGTTGATTTGTATGAATACCATGAGTTAGATGAAGAAATGACAGTACCAAATGATTATCCTAGGAAATAGTTGGAAGAAGTTGAGCAGATTTTGGAGCAAAGAATTGGTAGACGTACAAGAGTAAAATATTATATGGAATATTTGGTTAAGTGGAAGAATATAACGATTGAAGATAGTTCATGGATTTCACAATTTGAGTTGGATTCAACTCAAATCATACATGCTTCATGATTCGGAGAATCATTTTTAAATAACCTCAGGTGTCTGATTCAAGAGCATCTTGGGGCCTTGGAAATCTTATGTCACCAAAAACATATTTGTGTTGTTCCTGTGTTGTTCATTTCCTTCTTTGCTCAAGTTGGTTCAGTGTTGCTCGATTTTTGTTGTTTACTGGGGTTGGTTGGTTATCTCTCTGGTGCTCAGATAATTTCCCTGGCGCTCGGTGATGCTTGTTTGGCGCTCGATTATCCTTGCTTATTGAGTTGTTTATTTTGAGTTATTGTTGAGGCTGACTCTTGCAATTAATTTTGGTCATGGATTTAATGATGGTATATATCATTGGGAAGCGTATGGACCTAGATCTGGTCATTCCTTCTGTTGATGGTGGATCTAAAGGCCAACTTGTTTAGTAGTCTCTTGTATATAATGGAGTCTTTATTTGTAGTTTTAAGATCAAGTAGGACATCAGAGATAGAATCTAGGAGATAGAAGATTGTTTTAGATCCTCGCATGTTGGAGGATTTATGTACTTGATTTTAAGATTTACCCTAAATCAGGAAGGCCTTATAGCCTGACATGTATGAATCAATTGAAGTAAATATATGAAAGAAATCTTCATTCTCTCTCTCACTTGTGTGTTTTTTGCTTCCGTGTGTGATCTCTGCAAGGTGGATCTGGTTAGGGTGTGCCTTTGGCCCCTACCCCATCCCTCCTTGCATCAAAGTGTCAGTTTTTGATTGGTTGTCAGAGGTCTATGTGGAAGACTATGATGGCTTGGAGGCTAATGTGGCCTATGTGCCATGTGTCAGGTGTGATGAGTGTCACATCTCATGGTCTGACTGCATGTTGCTTCCATGTGTAGAGAGTGGATCTTACTGGGTGTGAAGGATGAGGTGGTAGTGGAGTTGTAAGATCTGTTGCTAAGGCAAAGGTGTGGTGGCTCAGTGGTAGGACTAAATTTTAGTCCCACATGTAGCAGACAACATCTATAACTATTATTTTTATATGTGAGCGCCCACCTCCAAGGAAAACTACATAGCCAAGCCTGTCTCAGGTTGTTTGGAGGATCTGGAGGTCAGGTGTTGATTCAGATCAGTCTAAACTTGGATCGATGTTGCATAAGTGCATAGATAGATCATTAGGTCATGGTATGTGTCTGATCTTGTTGTGTGTGCTCGGTCGAGCCGATAAGATCTACACTATGCAAGTAATTTTGATATGGCCTAGACAAGGATTAGTCCCACATTGATGGTGGGATGTGGGATTGGACAATTTATATGTGCAGCTTCACAGGCCTTGAAACAAAGAAATGATCTCGGGCTCGACTAAGGTCACAGTCATGAGGTCACTCTATCAGGCTAGGGATGAGATTGCCTTGTCTGATCAATGATGTACAAACTAATGATGTTGCCATGTCATTGAGACTCCAGAAATCATACCACAAAGGTGCAGATCAGGTTGTACGACTCAATTTGCAAAAAAAATTGCCTCGATTTGGACTTTTGTCGTATATGGCCGAGTTTATAATCGATCTTAACCAAAATAGCCTCTCAGACCCAATGGTGAGGTCAGATTTTCCCCAAGTTGCTTCTACAAAATGTTGGTCTTCAAATCTGAGATTTGGATCTTCAATGCTTGCACCTTAATTTCTCCAAATAGGCTAATAAAAAAACTCCAATGGCTTTCATACCATGTAAGAATTTGAAAATAGAAAATATTGAACCAAGGATCTAGAGGTTAAAAAAAAGCACAAGAGAGATGATATGAATGCAATGATTGATATTGAATTGATCCAATGAATTCACTTTACATGATTATTCAATGTACACAATAGGCCTCCTTATATAGGAAAGATGATAAGAGAGACTGATAAGGAGTTGATAATCTATCACCTATGCTAGTTGTAATCACATGTCCACCAAATGTGGATCATCCTCCATTATGCAATGAAGTATGTGCAATAGGATTAGGATGATAATGTGATAAGAGCACTAAAGGTGGATCTCACACCTAAAGTGGAATTTCTTCTACACCATGTGCTTAATTGAGGTGCAAACTCCTAGTTGTCTCAATGAAAAACAACTATGCAATGCATTATCCTAAGTAAGATTAAGTTAAGTGTAATTAGGAATATTTAATTACACCAACAATAACCAATATTGTAGGTTGTCATTTCAAAGAAGGTGGGGCTTCTTTAAAATTTAGTAGTATTAGTGAATATTTAGTGCTTCTTGAAATGGATTACAATCGATGATTGAATTTTCATTACATAAAAAATCTTAAGTTTGTTCTCACTATCACTTAAATTCTAGCATATTGACTTCTTTGACAACAAATTGAAATATGGAAAAGTGAAAGACAAGACAAAGATTTTGAGAAAATAAAAATAAATGAATCATCTGCTCTTAGGTGATTTGAAAAACTCTACTATATCTATAGATTCTTGGTTGGAAGTAGAGCTATGTTCAACAAAAATCAAAGAGATGTCCTTGTTAGGGCTATAGACACTTGTTTGGTAGCAAGGTTCTATCCTAGTTCATTTTGATGGATGAAATCAATTACTTAACTTAATGGAAATGTATTTTTTTCTTTATTCATCATTAGGAAGAAATAGAAAATGAATCATGATACACATAGTGGAATTATTAGAGGGTTTTCCCACTATGCCATGACATTCTTCCTTTTTGTGGGCTTTTGGTAAAATAAAATCTTTATAGTTGGGAAGCTTTTCTGAAATCTCCTTTAATAAGTCTGAGTAACAAATGTGGAAATTTCCTCTTCTCAATTATTTGGTTACTTTTATTTTAGTTTTTCCACAATATGCCTTGTGTAATTTATGCTAAAATCAAGACTCCATTTGTTGATTCCTTAGCCCACTAAGAGCTCAAGAAATTTTGCAACCAACAAGGTGCTTTTGTGCTTACCTAAGATTATTTATTCCAATGAAGGAGCATCCTTTATATAAGTGGCACTTTTCACACCTAAGCAAGCCATATTTTGTTGTATCCCCTTTTACCCTTTAATGCCTTGCCTCTGCATTTTCCAGGTGTTGTCCCATGTGCACCCTATAAATAATAGTGGGCCACTATGTTAAAAATTTCTACCAATGTACCACATATCTCATAGAAAATTTTAAACCCGTCATTCCAATTCAGATCCTACCCACGTCTTGTTCCTATGCTTATTGATTTTTAGCTCCCCAAGCACTATGAAGCATGGAACCTAGATGTGAGGATAGTTGAAAATACTACATCTCTTCAATTCAAGCTAAATTCATTTTACCAACTTTCTATTTTCATAGATCCTTTTTTGGAGTTTGTTGCTAATGGTTATTTGATTATGTATGAACATATGTAAAACTTGCTTAAGATTAGCCCAAGTGATTGTCAAACTTTTATTTTTAGGAAGTAGGGGTCCTAAAAACAAATAAACAAGAATAATTCATAGTGATTTTTCACAAAGTGAGGATCTAGATATCAAGCTCTTCCTCTTACAATATACTACAATTGTATGCAAGCATCTTGTAGGGATTGATAGTGTGGCTTGTTGATTTGTAGAGCTGGAGATTTTGGGTTCTAACCCCACAATTAGAGGTCCCCATTCAGTTTCTAAAGTTGTTGATAAAATATACTACAGTAAGGATTGAAGCTCAATAGCTATTTCTTTTAAGGGTTCACCTTATTATTTATAAGATATGTTTTTATTTTGTGTGTTGTGTGCCTAAGGCTTGCAAGCATTATTTATAATCTATCACAATAAAATCAGAGATTAAAGTGGAAGCAAAAGTCTTTTCCTCTAGGGGCAACTCTCATGTTGGCTTGGTATAAGTATGGTGCATTCTCAAAGAGAAAAAAGAAGAAGTAAAGACCCTCTTATTACACCAACCCTCCATGTGTCATTTGTATATTAAATAGTGAAATGGTTGTGATTTGTGTTTTATAAAGTTAGGATGTAATCAATAGGGCCATGTGGCTTCACAACACATTTTAAAGAAAATTTCAAGATTATAAGTCCATAGAGGTGTGTGGGGAACTCTTTTTGGTAGTAGGATAGAATCCATGAGTTCCATGCATCTAGTCCTAAGGCCTCAATGATTCAACTGGTTACAAGATTGTGCTTAGGCTATTTTAATGGAAGTAGTGAGTGATCGAGGCAGTAGAAACCCTACACATTCTTGGGATGGAAATGATGATGTAGTGAATTTGCTACAAATGATTACAATTGTCATCATGATAGTGTTTCTCTACTCAAGAAAGAACATGGGGAATCCTTTTTGTTGGGTTTTTTTCCAAGCGTAAGTGCAATAGGTTGAGTCCACTTATGGGGGAACTTTTACACTTTGTCAATTTTGAGAAAATTAGCTCCACAAAATAGGGGGTTGCAAAAGTAAAATAGAGTAGTGTTGAGGTTTGTGTTCTCAAGATCAAACATGGATTGGGGTCGCATGTGCTATAGGACCCAAAACCTAGATTTAAAAAATGTGACCCTTTATGGAATGTGGTTACATTTCAAACATCACCTTGTTTAGAATGGTGTCATGTTCCATACATGACCCCATTTTGTGAATGTATTTATTTATTTATTTAACAAGAGATGGTCATTTTCAAGGAATATCGCCCCAATTTAGAGCATGATCCCGATCCATTTTCAGCCACAAGAACCTCCAGGTAGGCCATTTTTTGAGTTTTTTCCATTTCCATTAACATTTTTTATTTTTATAGTAATTTTTGTTGTTTTTTATTAAGAAAAATGACTGTATATGGGAAATTTATTTACTTTTATTGTTTAAATGTAAAAAAATAGGTTTCATATTGTATTCAAAATTTTCATGAATTGTGTACATATATATTTAATTTTTATTGGGTTGTTATTGTGTTTCTTCATGAAAATTCAGAAACTACATACACTACACTATCAAACAACATAATTTTTTTTTTAAAAAAATGAATGAGAAACCTAGAATACAAACCTTAAATGAATAACTTAGAATAGTAACCCTAAATGAATAACTCACAGTAGAAACCCTAAACGAGTAACTTATAATAGAAAACCTAAACAAATAACTTACAATAGAAACCCCAAATAAATACCTTACAATAGAAACCTTAAAAAAATAACTTACAATAGAAATCCTAAACAAACTTAACATCTAGAATAAAAATCCTATATAATTCAATCAGACACAAAATAAATAAATAACCTCTAAAATAGAAACCATCAACCCTCTTCACTTCAAGTATAAACCACTAGTCATTACTCTTTTCCCTCAACCATAAACCCTATCCATCAGCCCTATAATGTAGGTAATGTGTATTAAAACATCCATTAAATCATAAGAAAAAAAGTTTAAATCCTTAAGGCTCTAGGCTCTATGTAGTTGAAATTAGGTATATGTGTATTTGCATCCATAATTACCATCTCTTAGGACCCATTATGTATTACAGGACCCCTTAGGACCCATTACCTATTCTAGGACCCTTTAGTACACCTTATGATACCTAGGACCCCTAATGACCCATTAATGTATCCTATGACCACTTAGCACACATTAATGTATCCCAAGGCCCATTAATGTATTCTAGGACCCCTTAGGACCCATTATATATCCTAGGACTATTTATGACCCCTTATGACCCATTAATGTGTCCTAGGACCCCTTATGAAACCTACAACTACTTAGAACCCCTTGTGACACATGTGCAACCCCTTAGTACCCCTTATGATACCTACAACCCCTTAGGACCCATTAACATATTTGAGGACCCCTTAGGACCACTTAGCACACATAAATGTATCCTAGGGCCCATTAATATATTATAGGACCCCTTAGTGCCCATTATGTATCATTAAACCATTTATGACCCCTTAGGACCCATTAATGTTTCCTAGGACCCTTTTTGACACCTATAATCCATTATGTATCATAAGAGGTCCTAAGGGGTCGTAGGATACATTAATGGGTACTAGGACCATTTATGATCCCTTAATAACCATTAATGAGTCCTATGACCCCAAAGGACCCCTTATGACACCTATGACCCCTGAGGACTCATTAATGGGTCCTATGATCCCGTATGACACCTACGACCCCTTAGAATGCATAAATGTGTCTTAGGACTAGTTAGGACCCCTTATGACTCATACGACCCGTCAACCAATTATGTATCATAACGGGTCCTAAGGTTTCATAAGGGGTTGTATGACAAATTAATGGATTCTAAGGGGACATAAGTGGTCATAGGACCCATTAATATATCATAGGACCCCTTATAACACCTACAACCCCTTATGACCCATTGATGTGTCCTAGGTACCCTTATGACAATTGTGACCCATTATGTATCATAAGGGATTGTAAGGGGTCGTAGGATGCATTAATGGGTCTTAGGACCATTTATGACCCCTTAGGAACCATTATTGTGTCTTAGGACCACTTAGGACCCCTCATGACACATACAACCCATTTCATATCATAAGGGGTACTAAGGTGTCATAAGGGATTGTAGGAAACATTAATGGGTCCTAAGTGGTCATAAGTGGTCGTATGTGGTTATAGGACCCATTAATGTATCCTAGGTCCCCTTAGGACCCCTTAAGACATATACAACCCCTTATGACCCATTCATGTGTCTTAGGACCTCTTGTGACACCTACAACCCATTATGTATCATAGGGGGTCATAAGGGGTAATAGGATAAATTAATGGGTCCTAGGACCATTTATGAAGCCTTATTAACTATTAATGTGTCATACAATCCCTTATGACCCATTATGACACATATGACCCCTTAGGACCCATTAATGTTTTCTAGGACCCCTTATGACACCTACGGTCCATTAAGACCCATCAATGTGTATAAGGACCACTTTGGACCTCTTATGACACACATAACCCATTATGTATCATAAGGGATCCTAAGGTGTCATAAGGGGTTTTAAGACACATTAATGGGTTATAAGGGGTCATAAGTAGTCCTAGGACCCATTAATGTATCCTAGGTCCCCTTAGGATCCCTTAGGACACCTACAACCCCTTAGGGCCCATTGATGTGTGATAGGACCCCTTAGGACCCCTTGTGACATCTATGACGCATTATGTATCATAAGGGGTCCTAAGGGGTTGTAGGATAAATTAATGGGTCCTAGGACCATTTATAACCCCTTATAAACCATTAATGTGTCTTGGGACATCTACGACCCTTAGGACCCATTAATGTATCCTAGAACCCCTTAGGACCCCTTATGAAACCTACGACCCATTATGTATCATAAGGGGTCTTAAGGTCTCGTAAGGGGTTGTAAGACACATTCATGGATCCGAAGGGGTCATAATGTATCCTAGGACCCCTTATGACACTTATGACCCCTTAGGACCCATCAATTTGTCCTAAGACCCCTTAGGACCCCTTGTGACACCTATGATCCATTATGTATCATAATGGGTCCTAAGGTGTCATAAGGGGTTGTAGGACACATTAATGGGTCCTAATCCACCATAAGTGGCCTTAGAACCCATTAATGTATCCTAGGTCCTCTTAGGAACTATTAGGACACCTATGCCCCCTTAGGACCCATTAATGTGTCCTGGGACTCCTTACAAAACCTACGATCCATTATATATTATAAGTGGTGCTAGGACCCATTAATGGGTCCTAGGACCCCTTAGGATGCCTATGACCCCTTAGGACCCATTAATGTGTCCAAGGGGGGTCCCCCTTATGACATCTATGACCCATTATGTATCATAAGGGGTCCAAAAGGGTCATAAGGGCTCATAAGACCCATTAATGGGACCTAGGATTGCTTAGAACCCATCAATGTGTCATATGATCCCTTAGGATCCCTTGTGATACCTATGACCCATTCTGTATGATAAGGGGTTGTATGACACTTTAATGGATCCTTAGTGGTTATAAGTGGTCCTAGGACCCATTAATGTATCCTAGGCCCTCTTGGGATCTCTTAGGACACCTACAATCCCTTGGGGTATCTTAGGACACCTACAACATCTTAGCACCCATTAATATATCCTACAACCTCTTAGGACTCCTTATGAGACCTACGACCATTATGTATCATAAGGTGTCCTAAGGTGTCATAAGGGATCGTCAGACACATTAATGGGTCCTAAGGGGTCATAAGTGGTCCTAGGACCCATTAATGTATCCTAGGACCACTTATAACACCTAAAATTCCTTAGGACCCATCAATGTGTCCTATGACCCCTTAGAACCCCTTGAGACACCTATGACCCATTATGTATCATAAAGGGTCCTAAGGTGTCATAAGGGGTTGTAGGACCCATTAATGGGTCCTAAGATATCTTAAGTGGTATTAGGACCCATTAATGTATCTTGGGTCCTCTTAGGACTCGTTAGGATATCTATGACCCCTTAGGACCCATTAATGTGTCCTAGGACCCCTTATGACACCTAGAACCCATTATGTATCATAAGTGGTGCCTGGACCCATTAATGTATCCTAGGTCCCCTTAGGACCCCATAGGATTCCTATGATCCCTTAGGACTCTTTAATGTGTTCAAGGACCCCTTAGGACCCCTTATCACATATACAACCCCTTATGTATCATAAGGGGCCCTAAGGGGTCATATAACCCATTCATGGGTCCTAGGACCACTCATGACCACTTAGAACTTGTTAATATGTCCTTTGACCCCTTATGACACCTTAAGACCCCTTATTATACCATTTAGGACCCATTAATGTGTCCTAGGATACCTTGGGACCCCTTTATGATACCTACAACCCATTACATATCATAAGGGGTCGTAGGACACATTAATGGATTCTAAGTGGTTATAAGTGGTCCTAGGACCCATTAATGTATCCTAGGTCCCCTTGGGACCCTTAGGAAACCTAAAAACCTTAGGATCCATTAATGTGTCTTAGGACCCCTTAGGACACTTATGACCCATCATGTATCAAAAGGGGCCCTAAGGGGTTGTAGGATACATTAATGGGTCCTAGGACCATTCATGACCCCTTAGGAACCATTAATGTTTCTTAGGACCACTTAGGACCCATTATGTATCATAACGGGTCATACGACACATTAATGGGTATTAGGACCATTTATCACCCCTTAGGAACCATTAATGTGTCCTAAAACCCCTTACGACCTATCAACATGTCTTAGGACCACTTAAGACCCCTTATGATACCTAAAACCCCTTAGAACCCATTAATGTGTCATAGGACCATTTATGACCACTTTGGACCCATTAATGTGTCCTATAACCACTTAGGACCCCTTATGAAACATTAATGGGTTCTAGAACCATTTATTACCCCTTAGGAACCATTAATATGTCATAAGACCCCTTAGGATACTTTATGACACATATGATCCCTTAGGACCAATTAATGCGTCCTAAGACCCCTTATGACACCTACCACCCTTAGGACCCATCAATGTGTTCTAGGACCCCTTATGACACCTATATCGTAAGGGTTCCTAAGGGGTCATAAGAGGTCATATGACATGGTAATGGGTCCTAAGGGATCATAAATGGTCCTAGGACCCATTAATGTATCCTATGACCCCTTAGGACCCTTAATACCCACTAATGTATCCTATGAACCCTTAGGATACCTACAATCCCTTAGTACTATGTTCATAGAATTTCAATGTTTCGTAGATTATGTTCATAGAAAATATTTCATAGACTAAATATGGATTACATGTAAATTATTTTTTAGTTCTTTAATTGTTCGAATTAATTGTACATGTGATATAATTCAATAAAATAAATATTCAATGGTGGCTGATTTTTACATGATCATGGATGAGTTTGATATCGATGACTTGCTTAATCCACTAACATGATCTCCAACCCCACCTTCACCACAACTTGGATCTGATGTGGCTTGTTATAGATCCACGGTTGAGGAAAACATTGCATCTATTATTGAGACCATTACTACATTACAAAATCAGCCATGTGTTCCTTCTCATGTAGTCCATATTATATCTATAATGCAAAACATTGTAGATTATGTTAAATCTATTGATGTAATCTTATATAGACATCATGGCTAGAGAGAGGAGATGAAAATTTTTAATTCTGATGACCTCTTGTATCGTTATCTACCAGGTCTAAAAATTACAAAGGAGACATTATCTTTGTATTTTATTAATCCTAAAATAGATGATCCCATAACACCCACACAAAAACATATATCTATGTGGTGGTGTAATTATCGACCAGTGATCAATAAATTTAAGACTCACTCATGGATTGTATTTGATCATCCCCCATATGAAAACTATGAAGTGTCCTTTAATTTTTTGAGGAAATTGTATGCAAAGTTCATGTTGGGTTTCAAACCCAACTATTTTGACATAAATTTTTTTTAGGGGGTTGGTGATGGCATGCCCCAATAGAGATTAGGGGCACAAGTTTAACCCAAGAGACATGTGCCCCCTCCACCTCTTTTGGATCCTCCCACATCTTTTCTACTTATTCCTTTTCACTAGCAATCCATGGTATCAATGTTAGGAGCATTGAGTAAGCTCACTACTAGTTTGAGGGATCAGGCTACATAGATAGAAACACTTGCATTGGAGCCTCATTTGTGCACTAGTTTCCATAAGATGTGTTATGGTCCTACACTGGGAGAGACAAATTCTATTGTACATGGAGCATCAAACAATTTATGATTATATGTAGATTTCCTTTGTGCTCAGGATCATCCTCTTGATCACAATGCTCCACAAGTACATATATGTACACTTATATATGTATTTAATTTGAACACATGCACACTTTAATTTTTTTAAGTTCATCTACTTGATATAAAATTTAATAAATTTAAAATACATGTACATACATGTGTACAGACTATGGGCACAGGCTCGTTGAGCTCCACTTTGGATTGAATTAACTTTTTCTTGACACTTGTGCAACTTGGCACAACTCATGCAGTGTAAATAGAGAAATTTCTAAGTTGTATTTTTAATTTTTTTTAAAATTAAGTCTTAGAATTTTTTTCTAAATTTATTAATGTTATTAAATAAGGAGTCCATCTAGTAGAGAGTACTCTGGGCAATGCTCCACTAGTGCCAGTTGTAGTGGATCACCCAACTAAGATAATTTATTTTCTCAAATAAATGATTTTTTAATTCAAAAATTATCTTGATGTGTTTACATATTAATCATACACATGTGTAGGTTGGCATGACCATCAAGATTGGTGTTGGTGCATGTGTTGATGATCAAAGTGCATAATGCCATGAAACGTGCTTTCAAGTTTTATTTCTATATCAACGTGTTTAAAATTTTTGTATACATCTTTTTAGGTGGATCAAATTTGACTTTTTATGTACATCTTAGTGCCTGTTCTTATATAATTTTGTTTAACCTTGTATAGGACCTTGTGGTTGACACTTTTGATGTTGATCATTCCATTCAGATAGAGTCCCAATAGGGATAAAAGCATCACACAGGTCTTGATAACCACTAGGACATTAGAGGAGATGCACAGATTGACATGGTAATGTATTTGTTCATCTTTAATTTATATAAATTTAATTAAAATATTTTAGATCATTTTGAATAATTTTGGTGTTGATCATTCCATGCAGATAGAGTCCCAAGATGGACAACAACATGACATAGGTCTTGACAACCACTAGGACATTAGAGGAGATGTCTATATTGACATGGTAATTTAAGTGTTCATCTTTAATTTATATAAATGTAATTAAAATGTTTGAGATCATTTAGAATAGTTTTAAATATGATTTCATGTATTCGAGTATGATTTCAAGTATGATGTTTTTTACAAAGTCATTCAAATTGTCCTAGTTCATGTGGATTGAAGAGGGCATTTTATTTTAGGGACCCTTGATTTGATAGGCATTTGACACGTGTACTCTTTATTTTATGGATTGTTGATTTTATAAACATTTGAGCTATGTATTTACATGATTTACTATCTATGTGTGTTTCACTAATCATCTAAACTAACATATTTACATGCTTTACTAGATGGACTATATGTATTTATATGTGCTTTACTAGATGCTTTACACATGGATTGATCATCTAAACTATGTACATTGACATGGTTTACATATATCTACTAGATTTTCTAGATAGTTTGTATATATTTACAAGTTTTACTAAGTGTTTCATATATTGTTAGTTTTACTTTAAGAACACAAGAAATTTTAAAAGTCAAACTAGTAGACTAGTGGTTATTATGCAATACAAATTCTAACTAAAATGAAGCTCTAATCTCATTATAAGCTCTAATTACAAACTATTTTGAAACACTTTTACATTTAACACATGTATGCATGAAATGAAAGAATCAACAAATCTATAACTATTATGAACGTTGAAAGACAAGATAAAAGTAATGTCTTATATTTATTTTTTATAAAATTACCATATTGTGTAAACTAAGTTACAAGCTACTAAGAAAGTTGAACATCCAAATATCAATCATATACAAAGGTTCCAAATAAAATAAGATAAAAAACAAATTAAAAAATATAGGATTAAATAGAAAGTGTTTCATAGTTCATTAAATGTAAAATAACAAAATAAGGTTATATATAAAATAAGATAAAAAAATAGAAAGTGTTCAATATTTCATTAAATATAACAAAGTAAGATTACTTTTTCAATAGTTTAATGACATTAAATAAGTTCAGTAGCTCATAAAACAATAAAATTGATTGCAATTTGAGAAGATACTTGATCATGTACTGTGTAGACTTGAAATAATAAATGAACCATAACTAGCAACCTACAATAATAAATGATTCTTTAATAAGTAACTAAAAAACTGTAGAAATAGTGCATATGTAACTAAAAACATGAAAAGATTATTTACACCGAGTACAAATGTAAGAGCATCATGCTTACAAAATTAAAAACATGGGTATTCATTAAGTTGTTGAACACCATGGTGTCATAGGAGACCTACAACAAAAATCAAGAGACATGTACAATAATTTAAAATAAGTTGCACTAAAAGTCTAGGTAAACGTAAGGGGATGACTTAAGGGGGTGTAACATCAAGATGTCTTAAGAGATCTAAAATTAATACATCTTAAGGGGATCTAAAATTAGAATGCTTTAAGAGGATTCATTAAAAGGATTTGATTTTAGAATGGCTCAAGGAGATGCAAGATTCTAGGATGTTTCAAGGGGATCTACTCTTAGGATGTCTTAAGGAGGTGTAGGATTAGGATATGTTAAGGAGATGTAAAAATAAAATAAATTATACATCAAGTTATCACAAATACTAAAAGTACACATATATACTTACCTATATTTACTTATTCCATTGTACCATCCACATCCTCTCTTTTCTACAACGCATCTATACTTGTCTCATTTCTTCCATATTAATTGGCCACAATTCTTTATTAGTAGGTCTCCCATAATATCTCACTAGATTTATATTTGTTTTTGCAACTAAATGTGAGTAATGTATAATCTTCCTATGTGTTTCATAGTCTTCGAATGCAGGAAAACCATTCTTCCTTATTGACATTTTCATAGCCATGTGCCAACAACCACCACTGAACTTGTTTGATAATGATATCCATCATCATCTTCTCTAGGTTATACTAACTTATGTTTAGTCTCAACACATCTAGCCAACTAATACTCTATTTCCTCTTCATTGTCCTCAGGTGCAACAACAACATACACATATCTTTCAAATATAAATAAGATGGTTAACTAACATGTGAAATCAACTTATAGAAAATTAAGTTACCAAAATAAACTTAGATAAAAAAATGAAATTAAAATATAAATTGGTATAAAAATGCAATTACCTTCGTGAACAAGATCTGAAACATGATTATGATCCTCTGATGCAAATAGTTGATCACTATCTTCAATTGTTGTTTCATATTTTTGATGTGTTTGAGCAGGTGTTAGTGGTCTTTGCTTCCACTCTTCAACCCAATCTTTATTCTCACAAGCATCCCAATTACCTGAAATAAAAATTTGACAAAAACATGAAAGCTCTCTTGTCCACATAGTCCATGTGCTTGCATCTGAACTCTTAAATGAATGTCATTTTGTTGATCCACCAATTGTCTCACAATCAAGTCTAGGTGGAATAATCTTTTCTTTAATTAATGAAAACAATCATTTAATTATAGGGTTATCAATTGATCCTACATAATTTTGAATTGCACCATTCCATAATTGGATGTGCATTTTTAAACTTGACTGTATCCTCAAATTTCAATTTCTCTCTAGCCAAAATTCTTTTAACACATGCACCAACTCCATCATGTTCTACTTTACCATGTCCAACTTAAAAAAAACTCCACATGTGTGGTATATTGCCCCCAGTGAGCCCTACTAAGCCAATAAAACATTCGAGCATTGTTGAATTGTCTTGTATAATTATCTAGCCATATGAAATATTCACTCATCTGAATTTATCATTCTCTTAAATTAATATAAAATTTGTCCAAACAATACTGAACAAACTCTGAAGAGTGCATCTGATTATCACTCAAATAGAAATGATACTCCCTCGCAATTTTTCTATCATCCTCTATACTATCATGTGCATATCTATAAACAATATGAACAAACATAACCACTTGCATTGAATTGTAGTATTGCTCTCGAGTTTCTTCTTGTGCAGAAAGAGTATAGTTTTTTGCAAAGTAAACCATTGATAGTATAGCACTAATTGGAAATGTATTTATACATGTGTGAAATTGACCATCAAGCCATCTAGCATATTGAGAATGTTTCACGTATTTTGGAACAATCTTACTCTTGAATTTTGACATGAATGCATGTACACTAAGTTTTTATATGATTAATTCACACCACTTTCTCATTTTTCCATCTTTTAAAGGATACTCAACATTATTAAATCTTTTAACATCTACTAATTGTTGTCCAAAATTATTTTCACTACATTCATGCATACATTCTCTTAATAATGAAACATTCCCACAACTAGTGCATTGTCTATAAATACATGAACGTAAAAATAATAATTGTCCACTAGATCTTTCACAAAAGAAACCCACTATAAACTCCTTGATTGTTTCAAGTTGCATATTAATACCATAATCCTGCATTGTCATGTTAGCATGTAAAGTACATTGTATATATCAAAAAGCATCATAGTAATAATGAAATTGAACATGTGTTTTACAACAACAAGATATTCATTACTTATTGATATTCATATGCCAAGGTTTACATTTTTCAAATGGTCTTTGACTAAGGTTAATGTTTCAAGGTAACACAACCTCATCTAATATTTTTATTTATTAAAATTTAGTTTGGGGTGTGTCTAATAGGTGTTTTGGATGAGGATCACAAATTTTAGAGCCCACTCTTAATTTTAAAACATCTCTAGCATTCGATGATACCCTTGTATTATCATGCCAATATTTTTCAACCAAAGATTTGATTTCAGGATTCAATTTCATGTAAGATCTTGGGAGTCTACCACTAAAACTCCAACATTGGTTGATTGGATCATTTTCAATACTTAATATTCTCTTTGCTGCTCTTACCAATGTTTTTGGATGCATGTTTAAAATTCCACTAATGTTTTTTACCATTCTTTTATCCAACATATTTTTATTGACTATACTAGTTGTTATAGCTCATCATGTTGCATTCCTACCTTTAGATCAACTCTTTTTTGCTAATAGAATCAATGACACTAGAAATAATAGATATAACATGTTTAACCAATGCATCCTTTTAATTTTGTTTCACATAAATGCCTAACTTTTTCATTACTTTTCTCATTTTCCACATTCTCATCAATTGAATCACAAGTTGACATTGAAGTGCTAATTTTTTTTGATAAAAAATTCTATGTATATTTTATTGGCATACTTTCTTATCTATATCCAAGATATATTAGTAGGAAGACCATAAAAAAAAAATACTCTCAATTTAAAAAAAAAAACTTTTCATTATCAACATCATTAGAATTTTTAGTTACACCTTGTTTAAAAGGATTATCATTTTCATCTAGGGGAGGATTTTCATTTTCAACAAGAGGAGGGTTTTCATTTCCACAAACAAAAGGATTTTAATTTTCAACAACTATGTTAGGATTGAATCAATTTAAACACTAGTATATGCTTGTAATCAATCTCCATAAAAGGGTATCGTCTATGATCACATTTTTTGTATCATTCAAAGGTTGATTTGAAGATGTACTTAGAATCATGTCTATTGTCACATTTTATATGTAATTGAAAGGTGGATTCAAAGACGTGTTAATATGATTTAGAACAACAGAGAGGGGGGGGGAGGGGGGCAATCAGTTGTTCTCAAGTCCCGATGTATAAAACAATCTCAATATTTTTTCCTTAAATTAGATCCAATAACCATAACAAACTCAGTCATCACTGATTCAATAATAGAAACATACAACAATGCAGTCCACTACCCAACTATAACTTAAATTGTAAAACACAGAAATGTTCAAACCAAAACATTCACACAAGTATTAACACCAGGATTTATAGTGGAAACCCAATTTGGGAAAAACCACTTTGTAACATGCTACTATTATTTTCACTCTTCTGAAGTGAGCTCGGTTAAAAGCCAACCCTGTCAAAGGTTACAATACACACTGTCACGTGTGACTTGGTTAAAGGATTTCAATCACCCTGTTAAAAGTGAGCCTTGTCATAGGATTTACATACACTCCATTAGAATGCAACCTTATTCAAAGGATTTAACATATGACTGTTAGGTCAACCTCTGTTAAAAGGATTTTGACTGTTATAATGGTTAGAAAGTAGCAGCAATATTTATCTGAAAATATACAACTCACTTTGCAAATATCAAATTCGATTCCATACACTAATGTTGGTTTACTGACTTTGAAACTTTTCCATCTCCATCTCTGATCTGCTCGGAACTTTTCTTCAAGCAACCACCACAATTCTCCTTTAGCCTTTTCTGTTTATTCAGTCAATAAAACTTTATTGATCTTCCAGCATTCTCTGTTCACCCATGCACATACATATCCAAATGCTCAGGTACCCTTTATACTTTCCTCAATTAGGTTAACTCATCTTATGCTGCTCAATCTCATTCGTAGATCTTAGGGTTAGGTCAGATTCATTGAATCTACCCGCTTCATGTTCTTCAGCTCCTTTTCTAGAATCATCCCAAATCTCTTAAAGATTTACAATAAAACATTTTACAGTGCATTTAATGCTTTCAAACAATCAATAAATAAAGTCAACACGTTTTACATAATCCAAGAATTCAACAATGTTGGCTCCAAAACTAAATTCTCTTCAAATATAAAATTGTTGATGCTTGGTCAATACTATGATCAACTACTCAGTCTTCATGTAGAAAGCTCGGCCATTACTAAAAATGTTTACTCGACTTACACTGTCTTCCTCGGCAATCAACTATTGTTCGATCGATGCTAGAATTTTGCTCGGCATACATTGACTTAGTCGACACTAACATTACTCGTCTTAAACATGATTTTTCCATTCTTTTCTCGGCATACATTGACTCAGTCGACACTAACATTACTCGGTTTAAACATGATTTTTCCATTCTTTGCTCGGTCAAGCCTACCAGTTTAGTCTTCAGTCTTACTAAGATAAACAATAAATTGTCTCATCATTGTGCAACATAGTCAAGTGCACTTTGAAGTATCAAGATAACTCAACCTTTCCTTAGGTGCTATTGCTACCAACCTTGCCTAGCCCCTTAGCAACACTCAAATAGATATAGTACTTTCCTAAGTAGCAATAGTCTTACCAGTTAAGGTTTGACATCAATGACAATACAACAATTGTTTCAATTGCAGTTTCCAATAAGACGTACTTGCATTAGTATCTATAATCATATTGTCTTTTGCATTTACCTCTTTAACATTTGCATCTTCTACATCCATTGTATCTCCCATGGTATCTTTAGTATTTATCTCTTTAATTATTATGGATCCGAATGCTTCATTATTATTCATTTCTTGCATCCTCATTCTTCTATGTCTTTGACATTTGGCCTCTCTTTTTCTCCTCTTGGATTTCCTTGGGGGTCATAACCCTCCTTTCCTTCCTCTTACAACATTGTTTAGATCCCATGATTAAAAATTAAAATGAATCATAACAATGTAATCAATAGTTGAGTCATTCCAAAATGCTCCAAGATACTCCTAATGATTGATTCCTTCCAATAGTGAATAGAATATTGCACCAACAAGACAAAAAGCATAAATAATTTATAGAATTGGTCACTTTGGTCATACTAGAAGGTACATTTGTTGTATCAACAAAAGCTTGCAGTAAAATTAAAAAAAAGGTAAAAAAATGGATCACGACCCTGTTTATGAAATAGGGTAGCATTCTATTTTAAAAATGTGGCTTTATTTCAAAATGCTACCCCATTATGCTCTTTTGAAATTTAAAGTGTATAGAAAAAGGAATGGGGTCATGTTCCATGAACGTGACCCGATTTCATAAAATTTGAAATCTTGCCCCCAAAATTGCTTTGGGTTTAGCTTTGGGAAAAGCCTTGGTAAACTAACCCCTAGCTTTGGATCCAATTTGACTTGAACCTTTGAGGCCATCTCATTTTGCAGACAAAATAGACACTTTGGCCAAGTATCGAAATGCAATTTTTGTAGAATATTTTGATTAAAAAAATTCATTACATATCAGACTATGTAGATTCCAAATATGTATTTTTTTAAAAAAATTGATTAATTTTTCTATTTTTCAATCAATTTATACTGAAATAGGTGCTGAAACTATAGATGACAAACTATCTTCTTATTTTAATAACTTTTTTATTTGAAAGTCTCTTGAAAAAAAATATATGACCTCAAACTACATAAAATTTTATACACTTAAAAAAATAATTAAAAAATGATAAGTTTAGGTCAAATTATGCTTGCCATACATGAGAGGTTTCAAAAATAACAATTATGCCCAACAAAGAATTAATAAAAAAAAAATATTCAATAAAAAATACAAAAAAAATATTTTCATCAATCTTGACTGTGTTACATACCATTTCCCAAAAGGATTCAAATTATACTTGTTGTACATGAGCATAGCATGCTCTTGAAAAAGTGACTTTTACAATGTGGTTTTCAGTAACACCCATTGAAAATGGAATTGTATCATTTGTGAATTCAAATAAATTACATATTTGGAAAGTAGACCTTGAGTACTAGAATTTCTATTAATGATGTTTTGTGAGATTCAATCTCTAAGTGCTTCAAATATTTAGGTCAAACATGATGAATTTGAAAAAAAGGAAAAATAATTCCACTTTTTGGCCAAAAAGTGGACTCAACTTCTTGTGGGCACCCTCAAATTTTGGATTATGCATTGTATAGAAGTAGATCTAGGCTCTATCTTAAAGGGGGATCCATATTCTTCCACCAGTGAGACTGATTAGCAACACTTCACTCGAGAATACTTAGAAAACTATCAACAACAACAACTCCATTCTAGAGATATTTACATTGTACTTAATTCTTAATAGGAATCAATACAACAAATTATGCTCTTCTAGCCTCTAAATTGCATTATTTTTGTCTTGTAGTTATATTAAGGTATTTTGTGCTATAATATTTCATGAACACAACTACCTGTTGCTTATTTTTCCTCAACTTTTATGACAATATCATAAATAAATGGGTAATAATATCATGTCTTATACTCTTTTTATTACTTGCAATATTATGATCTTGAATCACACTAAGCTTTGCAATGAAAAAGGATTTAAAGTGTTGTAAAAGCTTTGCATTTTGGTGTGCGCCTTAGTATAAATTTGCTTTACATTTTTTCTCTCTTCATTTTCCATCCACCCTTAAAATCCAAAGAGCTAACTTCTAAAGTCTTAGAAGTTGTTCCATAGATCACAACTTGCTCCCACATCATAAATGAAATCATTGCAAAATAAAATTTTTTTTATAATGTGAAGATAAATACTATTAAAGTATGCCCATCACTAAACATATAATTAATAGACCATGATCATAGATAAAGAGGAAGGATTATAATGAGCTACATGGGGTGACAACCTCATGTGAAGGTGAACATAAACACCATGTAGTCATGCATATGCATATTTCTTTAATGATAAAAGCATAATCATTATAAAGCTCATCACTAGGATAATCATCATAAATAGGTAGTCCCACATAAATATGGGAAAAGGTGCATAACCTTCATATATAAGTGAAAATAAATTATATGCATCTATGGAGTACATAATATGGGACTTCACACAATGAAGAAGGATCATGAGAGGAAAATATAGGAGAACTATCATGAGATGTATAAAGGATATGCTTAATAGGTGTAACAAAATCACATGAATCAATATCTTACTACACATTGAATGAATATATAGATGAAACAATAGAAAAAAACTATCATGAGATTTATAAAGGATGTTCTTAATAGGTGTAACAAAATCACACATATCAATATCTTTATATGCTTAAATAAATGAATAAATGGATGAAATGGTAGCTAAGTCACTATCATAGGCTACAAAAGATGTATAATCATAAATATTGGTGACTTAAGAAGTTTGTTTGGTAAGAGGGGTGGAGAAAACATCCATAGTAAAGATCTATCAATGAAAATGCATAAAAGAGGGCGAGTGGGTTAGGATTAATGACAAGCTTTAAGGCATAAACTATAATCGAGATAAATCAATAAAGCCTAAGGGCATATGCAATTAATCCTTTAAAAAAATAAAATAAAAGGTATATGATCAAAATAAAAAGGTATTTAATCCTAATGTAGAAGAATAAATTCTACGGTAAAAAACCTAGGTCATGTAGGAATATTGGTTGACTAAAAGTTTAAGAGATTAAATTACACAAAAAAATACAAATTGATCAAATAATTAAAAGTGAATTAATACAATTTAACCTAGATATATAAGATTTAAAATTAATTGTGGAATTTTAAAAAAGTACTACTTAGATGGATTTTGAAGGGGAAAATGATGTTGAAAATATCAAGAATTTATTCGTCAATATATTATATTTTTTAGGGTTTAATTAGGTATTTTCCTTGGAATCTACAAATAGATTATTTAGGGCTTAATTGGATCTAGTCATGTAGAACTGAGCTAGTGCATAGACTTGAAGGTCTATATTCATAGAAATAAACTAGTAGAAATATGGTTGCTAAGTTAGTTTCATCACTTTGATATCTAGAATACAATAAGGGGTTCTAACATTTTAAAACATCTTTGGATAATCTATTGATTTGCAAGTTTCATATTCTACTTGTTAGACCCACCCCTAGGTAAATTGAATCAATGCCACAACCAAAATTAAAGACAACAAACAAGCATGTTGGATACCTATGATGGGACATGCTTTGATAAGTGTATCTACAATGACCTCATATGAATGTTATTATGATTATTTGTCTATTTCTACTAGGTTCCTAACGTGGGTTTTAATCAATTGAATGCATGTCTTTAAATGCAACACAATAACACACAAATCAACATAAAGATAAAATAGATCAACTCTTAATAACTACTAAGATGAAGTAAGCATAATTTAATTTAGATTTATGACTAGAAACCTAATTTGGATCATTTACAGGGAATGGAAGATCTCAAGATCAGAGTAATTTATGAGGATTGATGACAATGATATTAATATATGATAATATCATTAGTTGAATTTATATAAAAATCTATATCACTTGTAAAGTTATAATTGTATAAAAGATAAAGTAAGCCCAAACCATTAAAAAAAATATGAATATGCAAATTTCATTTTCAAACATAAATATTTCAAACTAATCTCATCATAAATTGAAAATTCTACGTCATATACTTTTCTATATATTAATTAAGATTGAACTATTTTCTTTTAACATATTATAATTATGATCTAAAATATTATTTAAAAGCTTTCAAATAATAATTATTATGTGTTAAACAATTTTTTTGAAAAAACTCTCATCTAATTATTATTATAGTTTTGAAATTTATTTAAATAGTTTGTAAAGATATCATGTCTGTATTTCAATGGTTTTTAAAATAGAGAAGGAAATAGGTTGGGAAAAGGCAGGGGATTTATTTATTTATTTTTATTTCAAATTTTCAGGAGGAAAGATTTTGTGAATGCTTATGAGGTTTACCTTAGGACGAGAACGAGATGATTATGTTCGAAGGAATTACAATGGATGTAAATATTTAACCTCCTTATCCGTTGGGAAGATTTTGACTCGTGTACAGGCTAAGTGCAAAAATTGTTTGGTAATCGATATTTAATCGTATGGAGATATTCTGGCAGAATTTGCCAAGACAAGCTCCCATGGCAGAAATTTACACACGGCATACTTCAAAGGAAATATTTGTTGGCCGAGGAAATTAAAGTGTATCATCCCCCAAAGGATTATGTCGCAAGGAATACATGACTGGTAATTTTATAGTTACTTCATTGAGTACCTCAATCTAAACGTTTTCTAAAATAATTTGTGCTACAATCTGTAAATTCAGTTTGCAGTAGGAGGAGAAACAAAGATTAAACACTAATCTTGTGGAGCTGTTGAAACAAGTTTTAGAAATTATAATACTTTCTTTCGCCTAATGTCTCCAAGAACTATTTTCAATGAGATTGTGAGTGTTTGGTTATGTTAATGTTTTTGTGTTGGCTGGGCTGTGCTCTAGCAATAAACTGGTGGGAATTTATGTGGGCTAGCCGTAAATTAGTTGAATATTGCTAGTCCAATTTTAGTTTTGAAGGCTACTTGTGAGTTGGGATCCTCAGAGTGATTCCATCCTAGGAGTTCGATACTCGCAGCAAGAGCAAAAGGGTTTACTGAACGAAAAATAAATAATAGTGTTTTTGTGATGGAGGCATTGGCAGTGCGGTGTGCATTCAAGTTTCATTTGCAAGGTAAAGGAAACAATGCATTTTCTATGAGAGCAAAACCTTCTGTTTTTGTTGGTGGAACATTGCATTGGAAACGGAATGATAATGACAATCGCTTTAGAATGAGAATGTCAGCAGTTCATATTGCAAAAGAAAAGGAAATGGAAAAGGAAGATGAAGCGGATTTTGATTGGCACATCGATCTGGATACTGAGAAAGAAATGGAAGGGGAAGTGGATTCTGATTGGAAAAGAGAAATTTTGGATGAGATTGACCCCTTAGGCTTTAAATCTCCACGGCAGAGATCAAAGTACAAGTCATTCGTAGGAGGAGAAGAAGAAGAAGGTAGAGACATTGATTGGGTTACAAGGGCTAGGAATAAAGCTTTGAAAGCCATAGAGGTCAGAGGATTTAGCTCATCCTCTGTAAAAAAGTTGTTGCCTTCTAAGAAGAAGAAACGAAAAAGTCAGAAGGATAAGATGAAGACAGGCAATAAAAAGAAAAATAAGTTTGAAGTAGGTGATGACGATGACGATTACAATTTTGGTTCTGATTCATATACTCAATTTGAAAATGAATCCATGGAAAAGATAAGAGAAAGGCATGATAATATGCAATTTGATTTCAGAGAAAAACTTGTAGCCATTTCAGGACCAACCAACAGGAAGAAAGAGGTTGCCTTGAATAATGCTTTGGTAGAGGCAGCGACTGCGTGTGAGGTTCTTATAGAAGTGACAGATGTGATTGAAGCTGTTTGTAAAGGTCTAAGTCCTTCTCCTTTGAATCCATTGAATATGGCAACTGCTCTTCACAGGATAGCCAAAAACATGGAAAAGGTTTGTATGAGTAGGAGTGATAGATTGGGGTTTGCAAGGCAGAGGGATATGGCCGTGCTTGTGAGTCTTGCAATGGGCTCCTTGCCTCATTGCTCAGCTCAAGGCATATCCAATATTGCTTGGGCATTGTCCAAAATTGGTGGTGAAACTATTTACTGGTCCGAGATGGATAGAATTGCAGAAGTAGCCATGACAAAAATGTCGGAGTTCAATACACAAAATGTTGCCAATCTGGCAGGTGCATTTGCATCCACGCAGCATTCTGCTCCAGACCTGTTCACTGAATTGGCAAATAGGGCATCCTGCATGGCAAGTTCCTTTAGACCACAGGAACTTGCACAATTTTTATGGTCATTTTCTGTTTTGTACCATTCTGCGGACCCCTTTTTGGATTCGCTCGATTCCATCTATGCTAGTGGGACAATTAAAAATGCCAATTACATAGACCCCAAAGTAAATGCTATGAATGGTACCAAAAGTGGTGAATATAAGCAAAATCTTTTTGAACTAAATTGTGAGGCCAAGATCCCACAGATGGATTTGAATGATCCATTTCATAGTGAAGATGAAAATGATTTTCCAGAGACTATTGAAGACTTGGAATTCGATGATTGTTATGGAACACTTGAGAGTAATTTGGATCTCCAGGTTTCGACGAGGCCTCTGTTCAATGACTTCACAAGGGACCAGCTAGCAATAGTTGCATGGTCATACATGGTTCTGAATCAAATGGGACGTTCTTTCTTTTCTTTTATCTGGAGTTCAATGATCGAGTTCGAATCCCAAAGAATTTCACCACTGTACCATGAGGATGTGAAGTTTGCACAGCAGTTGCACCAGATAAATCAATGTTTGAAGCTAGAATATCCTTATCTCGCACTATTAATTGGGACTGAGCTTGAGAAAAGAGTTGCAGAAGCTTGTAAATCAAAAAGGTTTAATAAGAAAACAACTTCTTTGTTTCAGAAGGAAGTAGGACATCTCCTTGTGAGTACAGGTTATGATTGGGTTCAAGAATATTGCGTAGATGGTTATATGCTGGATGCAGTAATAAGTAACAAAAAGGTTTGTTTGGAGATTGATGGTCCATCCCATTTTTCACGAAATACAGGTGTGTCTTTTATATGAGATAGATTGTTCATTATTAGCACATCAAAGCTTTTGCTTTGAGATCAATTTTAGCATGACAATACATTTTTTAAAGCCTTGATTACATCTTGGAATCTTTAAGATTGACATGTGTAACATATTTGTTACATTTATATCAGGAACTCCTCTTGGTCATACCATGCTGAAGCGGCGGTACTTGGCTTCTGCTGGTTGGCATGTTGTGTCATTGCCCTGGCAAGATGTGAGTTTAATACTATCTCCTCCTATTGTGATAGAATTATATGCATATAGCAAATCTTTAGTGAATACATCTATTAATACTTTGAATGCAACTGTACCATAAAATCATAATTAAAGAAGCTTCAGGTCATCTGAATCAATCATGGCTATATCCAATTTGTATGGTGTTTTTCTTTTTACATTTACAGCTGTATGTCTCTGGATTTATGGTCTAAAAGCCTGCTAGCTGTTTCTCTCTTTGTATACAAGTCACCTCATATGCACAGATTTTATTTATTTCTTTGGATAAATGTCACTGTTTATGTCATGGAATGAAAATTTGCATGGTCAGCTATCCAAAAAGTTGAATTCACTGATGTGATAACATCGCAGTGTTACAGAAACCTATCAAATTTTAGCTATTGAACTTGTGGGCTCTTAAGAAAACTATCTATGCTTGAATGAAACTGCATAACATTAACCCTGTACACCCCAAAGGCCCATAATTTTAAGATCATAATTCATGTACACGTGCTATCTGCTATCTTCTTATTGTTAGGAGGGGAGTCTGCAGGTTCTAAGTAGATGTCTGCAAGCTAAGCTTGGAGGCTATTGGATAAAATCTCAGAAACTGATACAGATGCCTGTGATGTTGAGGGAGAGCAATACCGGGATGCCATCTCTGATCATTTGGAGCTGGAGATGATGTTGCATTAGCAAATCTGATTCCATAATAAAGAAGAAAAACAAATTCTAATTACAAGTTTTGAAAGGCAAGGGACTGTTGAGAAAAATGAATTTATCTGATTTGTATTCCTCATGAGTTGTAGAGCCATCAAGTACAGCTGGGAGGTTTCCAACTCAAATTAATCGTTGTAATTTATTGACTTATAGAAAAACCATAAATGGAGACACCAGCCTGAAACTGGTCTATGCTCAAAGAAATTATCCAGACTTCCCTAAAATTGGAAATATAACGCCCATATGCTGTATGTAAGTGCGAGGGTAACAATTTCCTTGCTTCAAAGTCTCTTGCAATGATTGATAACTCACTCATGTCCCGATCATTCAATCTTGCAAAATTGAACTGAATGGGTGCATGTAGTTACTCACAAGCTTATCAATTGATGAGGCTTAAGGGGTTTTCTAATGAATGGTTCATAAGGCACAACACTTGGTGAAGGTTTTGCAAATGAGGATGCAAGTAGAGTGGGTTTAACCATGGAGGAAACTCCGTAGTTAGGCGTGCTCGAGCTAGAGTAGTACTGGGATGGGTGACCTCCCGGGAAGTCCTGGTGCTTCACCTCTATGAGCATCACCTAGATCCAATGAGTGCTAAGTGTTTCATTCATTCTCATGAGAGATGGGTTCGTGTTGAACCACTACTCATGAATTATGGGTCAATGAGTTTGACTCAAAAACTACACAGTTAAATCCTGATAGCAATATCACAATTTGACTTGCTGTGGAAAAATATCTCCTACTTATCAATTGATGAGGCTTAAGGGGTTTTCTAATGAATGGTTCATAAGGCACAACACTTGGTGAAGGTTTTGCAAATGAGGATGCAAGTAGAGTGGGTTTAACCATGGAGGAAACTCCGTAGTTAAGCGCGCTCGAGCTGGAGTAGTACTGGGATGGGTGACCTCCCAGGAAGTCCCGGTGCTTCACCTCTGTGAGCATCACCTAGATCCAATGAGTGCTAAGTGTTTCATTCATTCTCATGAGAGATGGGTTCGTGTTGAACCACTACTCATGAATTATGGGTCAATGAGTTTGACTCAAAAACTACACAGTTAAATCCTGATAGCAATATCACAATTTGACTTGCTGTGGAAAAATATCTCCTACTTATCAATTGATGAGGCTTAAGGGGTTTTCTAATGAATGGTTCATAAGGCACAACACTTGGTGAAGGTTTTGCAAATGAGGATGCAAGTAGAGTGGGTTTAACCATGGAGGAAACTCCGTAGTTAAGCGCGCTCGAGCTGGAGTAGTACTGGGATGGGTGACCTCCCGGTAAGTCCCGGTGCTTCACCTCTGTGAGCATCACCTAGATCCAATGAGTGCTAAGTGTTTCATTCATTCTCATGAGAGATGGGTTCGTGTTGAACCACTACTCATGAATTATGGGTCAATGAGTTTGACTCAAAAACTACACAGTTAAATCCTAATAGCAATATCACAATTTGACTTGCTGTGGAAAAATATCTCCTACTTATCTACTCACAAGCTATCAAGCTTTTTTCATTATAATAAAATAAAATGAGAAAAATAGTAAACATTATAATACACCTCATGATCATAGCCTTCACACGGTATCGGAAGCAAAGTTACATGGAAACGGATATGGATACAAATACTGATTCGGATACAGCCATTTCTCAAGATCCCCAATATGGATACAACTGGATATGACATTAATAAAAAAAACACACACATATATATTTAACGCAATTTTCTAAGTTGGTAGAGGAGATTTCAATTACTTCAAAAGCAATATAGACACATAAATGCTACATAAATAATTATAAGTTAATTTAACACTTTACAATATGCAAAAATAGTAGTGTAGCATTGGAAGATAACCCAAAAAATGGGTTGCTGAAATAGAAAATGCTCTCTTATGCTGAAGGGCAGGGCTAATAAGAGGTTAAAGGCAATAATTGTTTTGTTTTATGCATTATTAGTGGATTTAATATTACATCTCCACTACAGACAAGTGAGAACTGCAGTTGCGTGATGTCCATTTTTTATGTTAAATGAACTTGCTAAGTCCAATTCAGCCTTGGGAGCGGGCTTTTCTGAGTCCAAGCCTTGCAACTGCAGCTTAGAGGGAATTTTTCTCCCGCCCTTAAAAAAGCCATGGAATGGGTATGCATCATAATTGTACATGCTCATATGTGGCCGAATTAGTTCTATATTTGTCCCACCAGATTTTGATCTGATCTGTAGCTCTGTTCTGCACCTGCAAAGTTGGTGCTCTAATATCTGCTGGCCTTTCCCTGAAAATTGTACTTGGAGAATCATAAAAAGAAGACTGATCACAACAAATATAACAGTTCCTGTATTTGTTTTTCTCTAAACAGAAATGTATAATGCATTATGTATATAAGGTGAAAATATATTTCTTTTGCCTATTGTTAAAACATCCTTCTTAATCTAAATGTAATAAGTCCAGAAGTCGACTCAGTTTCTTGACAAAGTGTTTTTCAGCTCTCTGTACATTACACTCTAAAAAAGCCCTTATCTCTCACCTGTAAATCTCTTTGGTTTTATGGGTATGTGCATAACTCTTTTAAAGATTCTGCAGTTAAAACGACTTTCTTTTCTATTTCTTCTTGACCAAAACCCGGTGTATCCTCCAAGCTCTTCAATATCGAAGTAATTATACACTACTGTTTAAGGTTTCAAAGGATACCATTCCCAAGAGTGAAGGTTTAACAAATGAGATAGCAAGCTAAGCAGTTCTAATTGTGGGTGAAACTCTATGGCTAAGTACACTTGGGCCTGAATAACACTGAGATGGGTAGCCCCCTACAAAGTGTTGAATCTTTGCCCTTGTGAGCATTACTTAGATGCAATGACTGCCAACTAGATTATTTAAGTTCATGAGAGCAATCCTTATGAACCAGTACTCATGTAACATGGTCATGAAGATTGATATCATATTAAGATGCAGCTGATTCTCAAAATGAATAAGATTGAACGGAACTAGAGAGTGCTTGGTTGAATAGTTTATAAGGCACAAGAAATATAACTATTCAAGGTTTTTGCTAATGGGGTAGCAAAAGCTAGCAAAATTTATTGTGAGGGGAAGAAATGAATGTTGTACAAATCTGATGACCATTGTTGCACCACTGCCTACATCGAACTGGTACAGTTTTCAAAAAATGTTTTAATTTATTCAGTTGGTATAAAAAGTTTTTCTAAGGGGTGATGTCATTGTTAGTGCCTGCCACTTGTTCTGGAATCAGATTGTGGTTGCTATGGGGCCAAATACAAGAATGCACATGAGAGGCCTTGCTTATAAAGGAAAAGTGAGACATAGGATTAGACAAGATTGTGACATGTGTCTTAATCCTATCACCTATGCAATGAGACAATTAAAGTCTTGACCTAGATAACTGAAAGTAGTTGTCATGAGATAAGATAAGATCATGTGACAACTAATCAATCTTCTAGAAAGACACCTAGGCCTAAGTAAACTTAAGTCATGTGAATAAGTCGCCTATAAGGAACTAATGAAAACACTAGGTACAAGACCTTATGCACACTGACATCCTCTTTTTAAGTGTAACTTAGGGAGTAGATTACCTTGCAAGGATGCAATATTATTATGATGATGGGTCTTGACTACCTAGCCATGTTAGGTACCCATGTACAATGCAAATGCAATCTTTCACAAAAGGAGAAAACCCATCGGGACGAAACTCCTCTCCAAAAGAGAGAAAAGGAGCAAACAAGAAACTTTGGATGTGTTGCAAGTGGTGTTGCCTCAATTGTTGCTAGAATCACCAATTGTCCCACAAGGTTGTCAGTCCCTAGGCCCTTAACACTTGGTCACGAGGGTGACTAGTTCCCCAATAATGTTGTTTGCCCTTTTCTAGTGCCATAAAGGGGGGATTTTTTGTTGGGAGGCATAACTTGGGCATATGATACTGGTTTTAACAAACAAATTGGCATCGAAAAATTGGTCTTGAGCACTTTGCAACCATCTTTTTTTTTTTAATCTGATTTTGCCCTAGGTACCTATTACTGAAATTTGAAGTCACTTTTTTGTTTTGACACACTTTTTGGATATCTTGCTAAATATAGGACCATTTTTTATGCTACGAGGATTTCAATTTCACATGTTTTGATTTCTAATTTGTATATAAAGAGTACATCATTGTAAAATCATGAGTTTTTCTATTCATTCTTTTGTGATCACCTTGAACAAAAGGAATTATAAGCCTTGGCAAGATGGCATCTTGAAACATCTTAGGTGGCTTCATCTCTTGCCATATCTTTATGGACTTGTTTCTGAATTAGGTACACCTAAGTAGAAGCAAACATGGAATATCAAGAATGATCATGTCCTTTTATTGATTGGTAGTGATTTTGGATTTATCATTTTACACTACGTGTTCTATCTCACATATTGAGTGCCCACACTCCTTGGACAAGATTTCGAGAGGTCTTTGGAGACCCAAATCGCTCTCCGTTCCCAAATGATCCTATTATGGACAATCTTCTAGCCCTTGATGATTGTGATAACCTACCATATGATGATACAAAAGAGCAACTTGATTATTTGGTAGGTCTTGATAGTTGTGATAACATTGAGACTTCACTTGATGTTTCTCCTTGTATAGATATCTTCATTGATTCTTTGTACACCATGTAATGTCCCCCAATTATGAGTACCCAAATTTGGCCGTAGTTTACAATTGTTAATCAAAATAAGTAGGGAATTCATAAATAGATTTCTTTAATTAGAAATAATCATATATAGTGGAAATGCATATCAAATCATTAGATGGCTTAAATCAATTTTAAGATGACTCAACCATAGAAGAGATAAGACATGATGCCCTAGAGACCCTCTACCCTAGGCCTAAGCACAAATATACCATCCCTCTTGGTCTCATGTGGCCCGTGCCATCCATATGGGGGGGGGGGGGGGGTACCTATTGAGGTGTCCTATCATCGTTCTCAATCTTGCCACTTCTATCTTACTTCCAATGATTGAACATCCTTATGCTTTTGTTGTCCATGATAGATGTCATTAGGAGTATTCAGAACAGGGTGCCCAAAACGTCCATCCTTTCTAAGCCCAAAGGCAGTCCCCTTTGTCCCCCTTTGGCCCATGGGACTCCCCGGTCATATACCATGAGGTGGTGTGCTTAGAAGGTGACCCCATCACCATTCCCCTACCTGTAATCCCTCATTTCCATATTCACAACAGGGTGCCCAGAAAGTCCATCCTTCCTAAGCCCAAAGGCAGTAAGTACCCTTTTTACCCCTTTGGCCTCATGGGACTTCCCGGTCATATACCATGAGGTGGTGTACCTCAAAGATGACCCCATCACCATTCCCTTACTTGGCTGACATTAAGAATTAGTCAGTACATATTAAGAGTTCAATATCATGCATGTATTCTGTAATGAGCAGATATAGATAACAATTAATATGCTATGCTAAGCAGACGTAACAACAATTCATCATCAGTCAGTGTTGTTCAGATATAAATGATACTTATCTGGCCATGTATAAGGAACTCATACTAAAGGGCACGGTAGATGTTTAAGTCTGCTGTGCATTATTAATTAGTAAGGTCAAATCTGCTTCCTTCCCTCTTGATCAATATTCTTCTTTCTTATTTCCCATTGTTATCCTTCTTCATTCTAATCGATATAGTGGTCCTAGATCTGATCTATTACAGGTTTGATCCAGGTCACATTTGATGCTCACAATTGATCTTCCCTTGGTCTGTAATTATGTTCTTTGTATTGGTTGTTGCAGATACTTCAATCTGTCTTCTTCTGTTGACTTCCTTGTCTCCTCTTCTATATCCTTCTTCAATGAAGTTCTCTTTTATATTTCCTTTGAGTGTAGGGAGTCACACCTTTTCATTTGTTAATACTCATATGAAAGGGCCACACCCTTTGATTATGAAAAGATACAACTGCTGCCCCTTACACTGATTATTTAATCCTCGCCTATCTCCCACTTCTCAAATCTGTCTTTACTGCTTTTCAAGATATGCATATCTTCCTCTTCTAAATCTACATATCTTATTTTCATCTTTCCTTCTCGATTCTTATTTCAGATCCGTCCTTATATTTCTGCTCTAAATCTGTTCTAGATCTCCTCTACTCCCTTTTCTCCATTCCATTTGACCCTTCTTCCCTTTTATATCTTCCCATGTGAAGGAGAGGTCACACCTCTTCATCATGTCTGCCTTTTGGCAAGAGTGTAATGTACTAGCTTACCGTACAAGAAAAATAACTCAACATTTCCTGTTGTAAAGCAAAATCTATGCAGATAGCAATATCTTTTTTTTTTGATATAAGAGAAAATAAAAGAACATATCAACCTAAATAATGCAACATTTAATATTTGCAGCAAGTCAGAAACTCTTAAAGAATTAAAGTTGATATATTCAATATATCTCTATTTCTTCTTATAATATTAAGCAAAACATGATACTGAAAGAAAGATACGAAAACTGTTATAATCTGAAACATGTCGGGGTGTTTCTAGGTACATCTGACTGTCTGCCAGAGAGAGAGAGCATCATTGAGGTGCTCTACCTCCAACCACAAACCAGATGGTTCCTTGCACATCCTCCAACTGGAGAATGATCCTGCCCTGCTCGAGGGTGTGGCATCTAATGGATCTATTGCCATTTGAGCTATGGTGTTTAGGCTCTACATGATTCTAGTCTGTCACACACTAGGGTAATTCCTATCTAGTATGACCTAACTGACAAAGAGTTGTAGCCGGGTCTTATAAATTGACAAACGCTTGTTAGGCAACACACCACATTGGGAGGATTCTATTAAAACAAGCACGTCATACGTGTCGTCATAGTTCACCACCCTACTCATAATTATGTCTTTCTGTTGACCTTGTTGGGCTAGATAGACTCATTACTTAGTTATGGAAAAATTCATAGGGTTACTTATGCATGACATCTGTATCATTTTGTTAGAGGTTGTAATTTTAGTCCGAGTTACAATCTAACTAGGATTCACTCATTTCCTTGAGATTCACCATTTGTAAGAGTTAATTGATAAGATGGTCATTTAGTTATTCAAATTTGTAATCTTCCTCTACAAAGAAATTGCAATGGTAAATGTATATTCAATAATGAAAATGAAGTTTACAATATATAGGCAATTACATTACAATGTTTTGAAGAGAAACAAATGTAAATAGAAGACAAAATTAGAAACTACCTAAACTAGCTAAGATGACCATTAAAGAAATATTACAATATTTTAATACCCTCCCTTAATGGTCATCGTTCTAACTCTAAGCTATAGAGATTGCTGTGTATAACATTGGAAATGGAGCCTCACAACCCCCATCTTCATTCTTGGTTTTATGTTTTTTGTTGCCTAGTAAAGTTTACAATTTCTCTTCAAGCTCTTACTGTCGAGCTATACTAATTCTTTTCATACCCAACAAGTAAATGCAATCTTATAGAACTCAATTATCAAGCTTGAACAAATCCTCTAAGTCCTCATAGGCAATATAAGAAGTGAGGTAATTCTTTTCTACAAATACCAAGAAGCTTCGAAGGAAAGAAATTCTTGCAAATAGTACAGATATAAATCAGAAATAAAAGTACAGCTATAGCCATTGATGAACAAATTCCAAACATTTCTTTCCAAGACCTTGAAATTACAGAGTCACTGCTCAGTTAAAAGATACGATTGGAAAAGAAAGAATAGTACAAAGGATTAGCTCATGCTCTTAATAGATATGCTGCAATTTCTGAAGCTGGCTTACAGTGACAAGTTCCTTCTTGCCCGCTCTATACTTCTTGCTCCCTTCCTTCTTCCTTTCCAAAAATTTCATTCAAGAATGACGCTATTTCCGTTCTTAATGTTCCGCATTTCAATTTCTCCACATTTCCTTGCATTTCAATTCCATTTCAAAATCGGTTATATATAAATGTAATGCTGTTTAAAGCCATCTCGTCCTCATTTCATTTCATTACCAGATTAGTTTCCAAAGATTCAAGCCATAGTGGTGGCTTTTATTTATTAAAACCGGTTATATACATTTCATAGATTAAGAGCTCAGCTTCTCCTAGCTGATTATTGTATATGTAAAATAAATGATATCACAATTTGCTTTAGTGGAATTAAAAGATTAAATAAATACATAAGTATGTATTATGTGAATTCTTTTATACACATACACACATGTATTAATTGACCATTTTGTGAATGGGTACACATGTACATACACGTATGTGTGTGTGTGTGTGTATATATATACATATATTTCTTAACTCACGTACATAATTATGCATGTATTGAATTATCACATTAATTGAATAGAGATCAATTTAATTTCAAATGATGAGACCTCAATTTATAAATGTTCAATCCCTTATTAAAACTTAATTAAATGAGCTTAATCCGATCTAAAAGATTTGTGGAAAGGGAGAGAAAAACCCTAACGGTTTAACTGACCTTCTAGGTCTAGGGTTGACATAATAGAAACCTAGTCCTTGGCCTGCAAAACTAGGCTTAAATCCTATTTGTGGCACTTAGAGATTCTAGAAAATTTAGGCTAAAAAGCCCTAGACGTGGCACTTACCTAGAGAATCAGACTGTAGTTCAATCCTTTATTCAGATCTTACACCTTCTACCTAGTGATACTCTCACTCCCTTCTCAGAGGCCAAAGGGCACGTGCATCCACTTGCTCACAAGAATGAGTTAGCTGACATCTTGTGAACATTGAGAATATTGTAATGTCCCTTAGACTGATGAGTAGATGACAGATGGTTGACCTATTACTCGAGTTCCCAGAGGTCAATAGTATGGATAGGGGACTCAAAGTTTATGGAGCTTTGCAGGGGCTTTGTGAGCTGTTTTGAGCAGTTTACGACAGTTTCCTAGAGTCTAGGAGGGATCCCTTCTTTTTAGGGACTGACTGGGAGTTGACCGAAACACATCAGAGGACCTCCAAGATCATTCTAGGGACTTTGGTGGCAGTTCCTACTTTTTAGGGAGGATCCTTATTTTGTAGGGGGAACTATCAGTTGGCTTGTAGAACTCAGACATCATCAATGGTCAGGTGGCTTCAGTCCAATTCTAGTTCTGAGTCCAAATGAGCATTTTATGAATAAATTGGAAAATATTTAAATATTTCCTAAATTGGATTTAAATAAATAATAATAAAGTGAATTATTATAATCACTTTTTATTATAAAACATAATCAATTGTTCCCTGTGTGGCATGTCTCCCTAGGAGATATAACTTATAAGTTGTTTTAAAAAGTGTTTTATTTCCCACGAGGATAATTCCCTTTATTTGATCGAATTATTTGAAGAGGGGAAATACTTTAATAAAGTTAACGAAATAAAATGGAGGGAAAGAGCAATGGGACGGCTAGGGTTGTGAGAAGATTAAAAGAGTTGGAGGTTTCATTTTTGCATCATCCAGATTTCATTATTCTTCATTGCAGATTGAGGTTGAAGCTCTGAATTCGGGGTTTGCAGCAGATCTTCTCTTCAAGAACGAAAACTCTTGTGGAGACTAAGCTGGACACACCCCCATCTTCCCTGTAGATTGTATTTCTCATTGTACATCAGCTGGAAAGAGCAATCTGAGTATCAATTCTTGTGAGGTTATTGTACTGGTTTGTGAAGGAGGCAGAATTCCAAATTAGAATATCAGATCAGACTTGTGGCATCAAATCAGATTTATCCAGGTGCACAGATCAAGGCCGCACAGCCTTAAGCTCATTCCCACGTCCATCCAGGCTATGGTTTTTGTATGCAGATTTCAGTCATAGCAATTGAGGGCATTCGTTTTTGCAGAACTCTCAGTGGAACGGCTAGAAATATTCAGAATTGAGTGTGAATTTTGTCACATATTATTGCTATATTCCTCGTTGCTGGCCGTACAACTTGGTATGAGTCTGTATTTTCCAGATTAGAGTTCAATGATAGAAATCAGATTGTTATTTTATCGCATCTGCTATTTGTTATTTAGTTACATTTTGTAATATGGAAATTTTCTATTTTGCAATTCATCAAAAAGGCATAAAAATCAGAAAATCTGCAAAAACCACAAAAAAAATCAGAAAATTGAAAACTCCAAAAAATTAGACAACTCCTCCATTCGCTGGTCAAAGATAGTTGGAAAACAAGAAATTCAAAAACTTGCTTTGGAACCTTATTTGGGATCTTTCACATATACATAGACATGTACCAAATTATCAAGTGTTTGTTTTCTTATCAAAACATATGTAATTCCTGAATCTTATTCATCTGATCAATGTCAAATCATCATTTCCAAAATATTGTAGCATAACATAATTGAACAATTGTTCATCATTGCATTATCAAAATATTGTAAGCATTGCATTAGTAAACCATTGTTCATTTGGCAAAGTAAAATAACATAGCAAAAGAGGGATGTAACAAAGAGTGACGGCCCTTCATAACTGTCCCTCTTTCAAAGACTCACAACCCTTCATTATTGCTGCCCTTTGAAAGAGTCACTTCCTTATTTTCATCACATTCCTTTCTTCTTCCATTAATCTTTCTTTAATTCCTATGCTCTCCTCTTCTTTGTCCCTCCATATCCCCTTTCAAATGAACTCTCCTCCCTTTTATATCTTACATTTTAGGGAGTCACAACTCTTCATTACATATCTCTTGACCTTTCATTAAATTTAGTTAACTAGTAATTATATTTTATTATTATTATTTATTATTAAATCCTATTTCAAAAAGGGGATATTACACACTGACTCCTAATTCAAATTCAAAGGCTTCATATTCTTATCTTTGAGTCACTATTTTGAGGCTAAGAATGTTTGCATTCTTATTACAAATACACAAGTAATTGGTAAAATAGTTGATTGATTATTGAATGAGCAAGACGCTCATTATATAGTTTACAAAAGAGACGTTATTAGAAACATTCTAATAACGAACTGTTGAGGATTTAGGATTGCTGCAAATGTAATAGCACTACCTGTATTGTATACGATATGTATTTTCCAAATGCAACAATCTCTCTTATTTATATTGGGAATGAGGCTATGAGAGACATGTCCCTTCATGGGACATGTCTATTCATTTTGTTAATGTTTCATTAATCAATCATATATTAGAATAATATATATTAATAATAATATAACATATATATATACAAATACAATATATTATTAGTAATCAATATCTAAGTATTATGTGTATTCTAAGTGATCATACGACTGAAGCTACAAACATTAACACTCCCTCTTAGCTAGGGAGGATGATCAAACAGAATGTGTTGTGGTCTCCCTTGTCAACATATATGACCCTAACTACAGCTATACAAAACATTAGCACTCCCTCTTAGCTAGAGAAGATAAATTCCATCAAGGTAATAAATCAGTGTTACACCGGCCTGGGGGACGGGGGGACGAGTTTCCGGGACGGGGTGACAAAGGGGCCTCAATTTGGGGACGGCGGCGGGGGACGGGGGATGGGGGAGGGGGGGGGCGGGGGGCGGGGGGCGGTGTATATAGTATATACTATACATGTGGTACTTAAAATGGTAGTTATGAAAATATGTATAACAATATAAGAGTGTAAGACATAAAATCATTGAACATTGCATTGTTAAACTTAATATATTGAATCATTGAACATTGAACAATAAATCTTAAATACTCCAATCAGCATAAGAGTTCTATTAATCAGCATAATAAATATTAAATATGAATATCAAAAGTATGAGTATCTAACTCATCATAAAGATGATTACTGTATTACAATGTTACATTGAGTTGCATATATGATATATCAAAACAAGTACAAACATCAAATGTCAAAATCAAAATGCCAAGGAGGCCTCTAATCATGCATCTCGGGGTTGGCAAAGTCATCATCATCAGAACTATCTCCAAGGTTAAGAGTCTCTAAAGGAACATTGACCAGCCCTACATCTAAAGCATCATCATCATCATCAATCTGTGATGGCTCCTCTGGCTCTACAAATGAATACAAATGAATCTACAAAGCATTTCATTGAAATATAACATATTAGACGGGCCCCACACATGTTTAGGGTTACAAAGTAACCTATTAAACAAATAAAAAAATTGTATTTTATTTTATTTTTTTACTTTTTGACGCTGCCTGGGTAGGGGACTTCTGGGTGTCCCCTTTAGGGTCGAGGGGCGTCCAGAAGTCCCCTTGTCCTCGTCCGGGACGGGGGGACGTCCCCACGGGGATGGCGGTGGAACGGCTGCTCCGCCAAAGAGAGGAAACGCCGTCCCCACGTCCCCCGTGGGGGACGAGGATGGGGATGACTGGGTTTTTTGGGGGGGACGCATCCCCGGGTTACTCTGTAATAAATCATTAATTTTGAAAGAGAGGAGATATCACCCCACTGTGATATCAGGAGATATGGTATATGCAAGAATATCAAGTCACATGATGTTCACCATAGCTCATAAATATCCATGGTATGACTAATGACAATACGTCTCATGATGTCTGTCATATGGATACTAAGTTTACATAGAGACATGTCACTATGTGATATGTTTCATAGGGTCCAATCAAAATGTAATACTAAGTTCAAAAAGGATCCTAATATGATTCATATGGATACTAAGAGATCTTATAGTACATAATTTGTGATATGAAGTATCACCTAACATGTGATACCAAGTTTTACATATCACTTAACATGTGATATGAGGAATCACCTAACATGTGATACCCAACTTTCAATATCACCTAACATGTGATATGAGGAATCACGTAACATGTGATACCCGGTTTCAATATCACCTAACATGTGATATGAGGAATCACCTTTGATCGTGATACCTAATTTTCATACCACCTTGATATGAGGAATCACCTGACATGTGATACCCAATTTTCATATCACCTCAGCGTGATACAAGGATATAGTAAATAAGAACATTACATTCCATTTACATATAACCCTATTATGGTATGCGCACAGACATATAACTGTCTACCATAACGAATCTTTATTACAAGATCATCACCTTGTAACATCAAATACAAGTGTTCATTGTTGAAAAGTCGTCACCTTTCTCCAATGTTCACAGGAGGGCCCATAAGTCTTGGAGTCACACACGTGAAATCCACCTTGACTCATGTCAGAGGGTGAATCCATCATGGCTCATCCCAAAGGGTGGAAACAAGGGCTTTCACCTTAGACTTCTCTCTCAAGGAGAAGAATGAAATAACATACAAGATAATAGATGAAACTCCTTTTCATCTAAGGCTTCATTCTCCAACATGCCAAGTTTATCTCGAAGGTACACAACCTTACCTCTAGCAAGAAACTTGGAGAGAATATCAGCCATCTGTCCTGTAGTGATAATGTACCTTGAATAGCATACTTATGTACTATATCTCTTATATAGTTTGCATCACTCTAGGTGAACCCATGAAGGCATCTCAACTAGCACACATTAGACTCCATCTCATGATCATAGTCCTCTAAATACTTCCTTTAAGGTCTTGTAACAACCTCCTCACCTCCTTGTCCAAGGTTGTTTTTAGATAAACTATCATACCCCCCCTGAATCTAATATCAACCTTCTATGAGCAAGTCATGTCTTTGTTCTTTAGTCGGCAATAAACTCTTTTCTTGAATGCCCAACCATCTATTTAGGAATATCATGACCTAGATATCTGCATAAAAGTCTTCTAGCTCACATACATGGAACTACATCATTTGAATCGTAATTCTTTTTCCTTTTATAGTTTCCTGGTCACTAGGGAAACCATCTCGATATTGTTTACTCCCTTTGAATCAATATGACCAAGGTCTTTGGAAATCAAATAAGGCAGATCCTCTAGATTTTGTAATAACTCCCTCTAAAGCTTTGAGTACTAACATCAATATTTAACCTTCTCGTCCAAGGTTTCCTATGATGGTTCATTAGACTTCTTCTGAATGTGATATCAACCTTTTGACCTTCTCGTCCAAAGTTGCTTCCGTAGGTTTGTCCCTCTAAATGATATTTTCTTTCTTTGAAGAAATGTTTCAACCGTCAACTCAATCCCATGACTGCAAGCATCAAGTTCGTTCTCTATTGAATGCAATCTTATATGCCTCTTGATTCATTTTTTTTTTCTTTTTTCAACAATTTGTCATCCCATAGAGCATTGCAACGATCTACATTGACATTGCATAGCTCTTCACAACATCCTTGTTTATTGTTAATGACGTCGCATCTTGTAGGCATGAAGATTCTTATGTATTTTATTTAAGGCCTAATTTGTATCAGTCACAGCTTGTACAGAGATTCAATAATCATGGCACCTGCACTGAACTTCATTGGTACCGGGAATCTATTTCTGTTGACATCTCTAATTTAGTTCCTTTGCATTGAGGTACTATGTAAAACTGTCTATATGAACTATATATTCTACCACATTATGAAACAAAGGTCGTGGAGTTCAACTTCACAAATGCTAATTGCAATCACTTGAAGGTCCTCAAATATCTTTCTGAACAAATTTACTTTCTTGCAAATTCCTTTGTCATAAGCCTCCATCAATATTAATATTTGGATTGAATTAACAAGTCCATTTCTGATTCGCAAGGGTGATTCTCGACATTATAACATGATGTAAAAAATAGCACCAATATTCATTTAGGACAATATCGTCCTTAGAATTTGATCTGATATATCTGACTTTTCTTATGTTCCTCAAGGAAAATTTAGACACTAATTGGACCCCACAATTATTGATGCTGCTTAATATAGTCATTTTGTCCAAGCTTTAACATGATGAATAATACCTAATTTGTCGTGAATACTTAACCATTATATTGATCTTTAGATCTTCATTGATCATATTATTATTATTTTCGTCAACAAGATTCTTCAATGACTGCCAGATTGATATTTCTTCCTTCCATATAATGGTTCCAATCACCAGCAAACAGTATTGTTTCTTTCCAGCAGCTAAACAAATTTGAGAATAAATACAATTCAAATTACTTGACTTCATGCCAAATTTGAAGTCATCCAAATATGTTGTCAATATCCAAAATGAATTCACACTACAACAATTACAGAGCAAGTCTTGTATTGTTAACACAACTTCTGTGTATGAATAGTATTCCACTGCAAATGAAAATACACTTTCCTTCTTGTGGTTTGAACAAGATGGGCTAACACTTGCAATGGAGATTCTCCCAATACACTATTCTTGCCAATTTCTTCACACGTGCAAATGCAGACCTCAACCATCTTTGGTATAATCATCTTCGTTAATGAATGTTTCCTCCAAGCTTAATACCATTTTCCTTCCTAATCTATCCCCTAGAAATGAACAGCTCTATGGCCTTTACATCCGACAAGGATGATTGCTTCTACGATGCTTGTCATATGATAAAGGATCTCTCCTCCTGTGTGCAACTAACTACAGGGATTTAAATTTCGTTGACCCGTTTAGTAAAGCATATTCACAATCTTCATCAATAAATACTCCCTAGTATTCAGATGCTATCCTGTCACCCAAGGATTACAATGATGGTGTGGTTCCAGCGCTGTATAATCACAACCTTCAAATTATGTTCGTTGGAATGCCAAAGGTTGTTATTGGTGATGAATATCACTTTGATCTGCTAACCATATACTAGGATATCTATATAGAGATGATCATTCAGAATCACTTTCTTCCATATCTATGTTCAACTAGTGCTAGTTTGCTTGTCGTGATCATTTTGGCCTGAGCTCATACTTGCAGAGGCTCTACTTCTTAGCATGGTCGTAAGTAGTGAACACGTTTAGTATTGAAGACTAACACACAAAATAACGAGGGCCAAATCCATACAAATGGCCCCAATCCAGACAAGTCGCAACACATCACACATGATTGTTAAAACATTGAACGTGATATTAGATCCCACTGACGGCATCCAAAAGTAAGCCCAAGCCTACATGACCTCCCCATCTCTTTGGCTTGAACAAGAGCCAAACAATCCATGCAGAGTAAGGACAGCTCAGCGACTATCCATGGATCACATGTTGTGAATTGACCGGCCACTCCTGTTCCTTATGCAACAATTACCACTGCACTAGTGGTGACTTCTATCTCGAGCCACCAAAACTGCGCAACATGCGGTGAGAAAGATTTGACGGGGCAGTCTTAGGAGGGTCTGCAGTAAGTTTGGTCAATGCGGCCTTACCATCTCTAATATGCACAGAATCCCGCACCATCAAATTTATCAGACAATCAGAACAAATCTTTGGCGGCCAACATTCCACAGTGTTCCACTCTTGTTCTTCCGTTAATAACATGTGCATCGGTTTATCACCCGCCACAACCATCATGTGTCCATTTAACATTGAATAGTGCCATGGCCACCATGCGTCTCCCAGAGTTGATTATTGTGGGGAAGTGACCACCCGCTTCCATTGTGGCTGCATTTTTATCATTATCGTGGGGAAGTGACCACCCGCTTCCATTGTAGTTGAATTTTTATCGAGGGGACCCAGTGCAGCATATCCTTTTGTTTTTTGGCTCTAATGCCATGTTGAGGATTTAGGATTGCTGCAAATGTAATAGCACTATCTGTATTGTATACGATATGTATTTTCCAAATGCAACAATCTCTCTTATTTATATTGGGAATGAGGCTATGAGAGACATGTCCCTTCATGGGACATGTCTATTCATTTTGTTAATGTTTCATTAATCAATCATATATTAGAATAATATATATTAATAATAATATAACATACATATATACAAATACAATATATTATTATTAATCAATATCTAAGTATTATGTGTATTCTAAGCGATCATACGACTGAAGCTACAAACATTAACACGAACGAATAAAAGAATATTAGAAACATTCTAATATTTACAAGATACACAATATTGACCATTAAAAGAATAATTAATAAGATATTTGGAGATATAATTTTAATACCCTCCCTTAATGGTCAATCTGTCAACTACACCAAGGAGTGACTTGGTGAGAATATCGGTAGTTTGGTCTGCTGCAAATCCACGGATCCATCTTCAACCAGCTGTTGGATGAAGTGAAAATGAATGTCAATATGCTTGGTTTGCTCATGGAAGACTGGATTTTTGGCAAGTTTGAGCACCGCTTGATTGTCGCAAAAGAGGGATGAAGGTCCTATCTTAGACATATGGATGTTGGAAAGCATCCTATGAAGCCAAACTGCCTCACAAATAGCTTTGACTGTTCCCCGATATTCAGCTTTTGTTGAGGAAAGAGATACTGCCTGCTGCTTCTTCTTGGTCCAAGTGATAGCACCGGTGCCCAAACTGAATACATACCCGAAAGTGGACTTTTTGTCATCAACAAAGCCTCCCCAATCCGAGTCTGTGTAACCAATGATTGGGGGTCGTTGGTTCGCCCATAGAGGATACCAAAGTCTAGTGTGCCCTTGACATAGTGCAGGATGCGCTTTGCTGCAACCCAAAGGTCTGAAGTAGGAGTTGTCATGAAGCGAGATATGTAACTTACGGAAAAACTGAGATCAAGTCTACTGGCAGTGAGATAGATCAAACTGCCCACTAGTTGCTTGAATACAGATTCATTCTCAACAGGAGAACCAGATTGGGCTGACAGCTTTAGACCAAACTCCATAGGGGTAGAATTATTATTCTAATAATTCTAGCATTGGCAAATTCATCTTTAGGCATTAATATTCATACATCTTGTGCAGACACATCATCATGGATTAGTTGCCATAGTTGGATGACATACATATCTCCATCTGTTGTTGTTTTGAGTTATTCTTTGTAGCAAATACATCATAGTCTCCTAGATTTGGTACGTTGGGATGAGTATTTGATAGATATTGCAAATTTCCTTTGTGAGTCCCATCTTACAAATTTGATAGATACACTTGAGGACATTCGTCTCCTCTTTGATGAAATTCACATCATAGCTATTGTGACACTATTTGCATCTTTGGATCTTGTTCTTCATTCATCTCCACATTGTCTTGGTTTGTCACCTTTATTTATTGGGCTTGCACTTGATTTCATCATGATGTACTTTTATAATGATATGGTGACACTTGAGAAAAGTTAGGAGGCAACATCAACATCATTCAACATCACAATATTTCTTCATGTGAAGACATCAAGGATCTATATTTGGTTTTGTTTCTTTCCAAGGGATGGAATGCTTTTCAATGTTCACAGATCTTTATTGTTATTCTTTGTTGAGCATCTATGATCATTGCAAGAGATTATACATTGAGGGGGCCACATAATCTCTTTCTTATTAGAATAATATCTATAGCTGATTTGTTTCTGTTTTGATGGTCACTTCTGTTCTTTAGATATTTCCCGTATATGCTTGGATGTTTCCATTTTCTATCTTTTGTTCTTTTATGGAAACATCCTTTGTAAATTTGTATATATTGATCTTATTAAATTAATTCATTATATTCTTTCATATCACTCTGCTTATATGGTATTAGAGTAGGCTTTTAAATTTTTTTTAAAAAAAATTTCCTTTTCTAAAATCTTTTCATTTGGAAAATTTTGAAGTATTTTTTTTAAAAGGATTTTTTTGAGGAAATTCATGGGTCTGTTCTAGGCAAATATTTTTCCCTACCCACGTTCGTTTTTCTCCTCTGCAACCTATGTAGGTTTTTTGTGGCTTATTTTTGTCTCATCGACCAATTTCATGATTGATTTGCAACCCACTTGACCCATTTTTCGTCATTTTTTGATGCCATTGCTGCTTGCGTTTGCATTTGTGGCACCGTTTCTACCAGTAACGAGATTTTTGATGTCAAGTGCCGGCCCATGTGATTTATAAATCGCGTTTGTTTGATCTATTCCGGCCTGCTTTTCTACAATACAACGACCCTCTTCTCAAAACAACAATCTATTTCTTCCACATAGTGTCTCCTAGTTTGTGTTTACACAAAAGAAAAATTTTGAGCCATTTTTTACCTTTGTGGTGGTCGCATTTCATCAACACGTTTTTTTTTTCTGTCCATATCTACGACGGCTCAACATTTTGGGTTTTGCAAAGATATTTTTCTTGACCAGGGTTTTGTTTCTTCCACCCTGCAATCTTGTCTTCTCGGATTTTTCCTTTTTCTCAGTATTTCCAGATCTTGTTTCTTAGCCGGCTAGGGTTTTTTCAAACCCCTCTGATTTGTTGATTGGATTTCGTGTTTTGTACATATTCTTGGTGGATTTTTCGAGAGCTTTTATGGGTTTCTCTCAAAAGTTTCGGGGTTTGTCAAAAGTTTTGCATTGGGATCTGTTCAGAATTTTGTTGTTCAGTCTTGGAATTAGTGCATTCTTTCTGCCTCAGTGTTATTCATTATGCGTTGCGTTTACACAATTTCACACGGTGAACATTTTTCTGCCTTGATATTCGTACTGCCATTTGGTCAACCACCTTTGACCTTAGTTTTTTGCAATGGCATCTCTGACGAATATTTTGCTTGAGGGAAGTTAGAAATTCAACAACTGAAACTACAATACCTGGAAACAACATATGATGACGATCTTTGAATACAAATGTCTTGACAAAATTGTTTTGGGCAAGACTAATCATCCTACAGATGAAGGCAAAGAGGACAAATTTGATGAGCAAAATCGAGAAGCTGTCATGCTCATCAAACTCTTTGTCACTGATGATCAACTGCCGCAAGTTCCCTCTAACAAAACAACTGTAGAAATTTGGAGCCATCTAAAAGGTTTGCATGAAACCTCTGATAAGAGTTGTGCATTCTTCTTGAAGAACATGCTCTTTACGATCATGATGGATGAACAAGTGTCCCTACAGGATCATCTCAATAAAATCAAGGACATTCGAGATTAGTTGGAAGCCATTGGACGCAAAATGGAAGATGACATGGTGGTGATCACCTCAAAGAGTCTACCATCTTCCTATGAGCACTTTGTTGAAACTCTCAACATTGCTTCCACTCATGTTGATGGTTGGTTTTCTAATCTTTGCATAATGTTTTTACAACAAGATCGTTGGAAATGACAATTCGACAATGGTACCAGTTCATCTTCGAACACACAAGCTTTCTCAACTAACTCCTTTCATGAGGATACATGCAACTATCAATTTTCTCAGTCTTCTTAGCAGAATCCCTTTGCTTAGTCATTAGAAGGCCCAAAGAACAATATTTAGTGCAACTACTACCAAAAGTTTGGTCATATGAAGTTGGAGTGTCGTAAACCCTTAGTTGCTTAAGCCAAGCAATCTGGTTCACAACCTAAAGCACATGTTGCGGAGCACACTGAGTAGGGTGAGTCTTCCTTTTATGCCTTCATGGCTAAAAGACCTGCAGATCATGTCAAATCTTCTACTTGGTATATTGATTCAGGGGCCTCCCGCCACTTCACTTATTGTCGGGATTAGCTCATAGATTTTCAGCGATTCTCAGATTCAGTTATTTTGGAGGGGAAGAGTACACCGTTGTCGGAAAAGGCAATATACAGATTCAGTTTGGAGGGAGGAAACTGATTTTCCTTGATGTGTACTATGTTCCAAAAATGGAACTAAACCTTCTCTCTGTTAGTCAAATTCTGAGACATTCTCCTTGGCTAGACATAACCTTCAGTTCACATCAGTGTAGTATCATTGATCAGGAGACTCAATCTATTGTTGTCGTGGGTCTTGAGGATCATGATCTATTTAGACTTGTTGACTCTGGTGATTCTCAGGAGCTTGCTATGGAAGCACATCGCTCCTCTGTTAGTACACTCTGGCATCAATGGTTGGGCACTTAAATGTGCACTATTTGTCTCAGCTTGTTCGGGAAGATCTTGTCATTGAACTGCTAGAGATTTAGACTCAGAACCTTGGAGTTTACGGAACATGTCAGGCTGGGAAACAGCATCACACTCCATTTTCAGATGGCGACTCTTGTAGAGTTTCTACGGTATTACAATTGGTCCATGCTGATATCTATGGACCTACGGCTACTCCTATTATTGTGTCTAGGTATTTTCTACTTTTTGTTGACGATTTCAATCATAAAATGTGGGTGTATTTCCTTCATAAAAAATCAGAGGCATTTGTTGTGTTTCAAAAGTTCAAAGCATTTGTAGGAAAAGAGTTTGGTAAACATATTGTTACTTTGAGAACTGACAATGGGGAAAAATTCTGTTCCTCTGCCTTCTCCCATTTCTTTGAACAACATGGCATAAAGCGCCAATTAACAACACCCTACACCCACAACAAAATGGTGTTGTTGAGCATAGAAACCGCATGATTACTGAAATGGCTAGGTTTATGCTTTACAAGACTGTTCTAAAGAAATTTGAAATTTTGGGTTGAATAAATCAACACTACCGTCTATCTTCTCAACCACTCTCCTACAGTGGCTATCAAGAAGTAGACTTCGGAAGAGGCTTGGTCAAGCCGTAAGCCTAGAATCAGTTATCTCAAAGTTTTTGGCTCCACTGCTTTTGTCTGGATTCTTGATGATAGTTGCACTAAGTTAGATACCAAGAGCCAAAAACTCATGCTAATTGGCTACGGTGATAATCACAAAGCCTACCGACTGGTTGACATTGAGACTAATCGCCTCATCTTCAGTTGTGATATGGTCTTTAACAAGGAATGAGGGCCATTTCAACTCTCTCCTCTAGTTATGGATTCAGAGGATCAATCTCCCAAGACTCAAGACTTGGGTATTTGTCTTCCATTAGGTCCTCTTGATGGGAGGGCTTTAGCTGTGAAGGCTCCAAGTGTTCCTGTTCCTACTTCTTTACCAGTTCCTTCTCTTATAGGATCACCCAGACAGACAGTTACACCACCTGGTTTTCCTCAAGATTCATCCGATCTTCTGTTTGACGATGATCCTATTGCACCTCTTACTTCTAATGTTGGTACCTCTACTCTCCTGGCTAAATGGTGGGCTAAGACAATTGGTTATTTTCATGATGATGAGCTCGTCAAGGGTAGAACTACTCACAAGAAGAGAAAATCTTTTGATTCTATAAATTTTTCTCTCTTGGCCAACATTCACAGTGTGTATGGGCCTCAAACATACACAGAGGCCAAAGGATACTTGAGTGGGAAGAAGCTTTGAAGATTGAGCATCATAGTCTGTTGAAAAATAACACTTAGGTTTTGTCAGATCTTCCTTGGAAGGAAACCCATCGAATGCAAATGGGTCTACAAAGTCAAATACAAGGCTGGTGGTACTTTAGATAAGTACAAGGCTTGTCTCATTGCCAAAGGCTTCTCTCAACATGAAGGAATTGATTGTGAGTAGACCTTTGCTTTGATAGCAAAGATGAGCACCATCAAATTAGTCCTAGCCATGACAACTTAGTGTGGTTGGAAGGTCCATCGAATGGGCGTTGAAAGTGCCTTCCTCAATGGTGATTTACAGGAAGAGGTTTACATGACGCAACCTCCTAGATTCAAGGTTGCTGGTAAAGAACACTAGGTACTCAAATTGGTGAAAGCATTCTATGGCTTCAAATAGGCTCCTCGGGCATGGTACATGAAAATTGATAAGTACCTTACAAATTGGGGTTTCCAGAGGAGTCCTTTTGACTCAAACTTGTATGTCAAGACTATTGGCAGTGACATCATTCTTTTGGTTATTTATGTTGATGATATGATCAGCACAAGCTTCGACATCTTTGATTCACGAAATCAAACAAAATTTATGCTAGTCTTTTGACATGACCAACCTTGGACTTCTGCGCTACTGTCTAGGTGTTGAGGTTTGGCAACAATCACATGACATCTTCATCTCTCAGTCTAAGTATGCACGGGCTCTTGACAAATTTAGAATGCAGGACTGCAAACTTGCATCACATGGTACACCTATGGAGTTTGGTCTAAAGTTGTCACCAAATCTAGTTCTCTTGTTGAGAGTGAATCCGCATTTAGGCAACTAGTGGGTATTTTGATCTATCTCACCGCCACTAGACCTGATCTCAGCTTTGCAATGAGTTAACATATCTTGCTTCATGACAGCTCCTACTTTAGATCATTGGGCTGCAGCAAAGCGCATCCTGCACTATGTCAAGGGAACACCAGACTTTGGTATTCTTTACAGACGAACCAAAGATCCTCGACTCATTGGTTACACAAACTTGGATTGGGGAGGCTTTGTTGGTGACAAAAAGTCCACTTCTTGGTATGTCTTCAGTTTGGGCACATGTGCTATCACTTGGAGTAGTAACAAGCAACAGGCCATGTCTCTTTCCTCGACGGAAGTAGAATATCGGGGAATAGTCAAAGTAGGTTGTGAGGCAGTTTGGCTTCCAAGGAGGCTTTTTGACATCCATATGTCTCAATCAGGCCCTTCACCCCTCTTCTATGACAATCAAAGGGTCCTCAAACTTGCCAAAAATCCAGTCTTCCATGAGTGAACCAAGCATATTGACATTCATTGTCACTCCATTTGTCAGCTGGTTGAAGATGGGTTTGTGGATTTGCAGTATGTTCCTACTGTGGACCAGACTGCAAATATTCTCACCAAGTCCTTCCATATAAGTTTGCTAAGTTCAGGGGGATCCTTGGTGTAGTTGACAAATTGACCATTAAGGGAGGGTATTAGAATAATATCCGTAGCTGATTTGTTTCTATTTTAATGGTCACTTCTGCTGTTTAGATATGTTCTTTCATATTGGTCTGCTTACATTTCTCTCCTATATGGAGAAGATAAATTGTACTTTAGTGACATAAGTAGTCTTTGGGGAGTCAGTTTGTAATGTTCCCTCTTGTAGTTTTATATTTTTACTTTTTTGAAAGGAAATGAATCCAAACAAGAAGTACAAATTCTGACCACACTTTTCAAGACCCTTAATTACTGATATCAATTCACAATCACAATAAACAACATCAAACTTTGCTGATTTGTGTCATAAAAAACCTACAATGTTAGATGAAGCCAATTCTGAATTAGGGCTGCCAAATAATCTTCCTATATGATTCAGTTGAACATTATAGCCACTGAAAACAGTGAATGAAGATGCCAGAAAGGACAAATCATAATTTGTAAGATATTTTTACAGTCACAGAATGTTGTACCCAGCTGAAAAGATGCAAGCTAGATTTAGATCAGACCTTGCAATTTTTGTAAACAGCAAATAGAGGTTGGTGACTGGTATGGCTGGCTGTACAATACTAGAAAAGGCTGTAATCAGTCCGGAAACCATGCTTAGCTAGGCTTGACTGTCCAATGTATCCTCCCAATGATGGCGCTTAGCTAGGGTTGACTGTCATAGACCATGTAATTCAGATCCAGCGCCTTTTTCTGCACAACATCTTCCCCAAAACTCTGACAATTGATATTAGAATCTTTAAATATGATATGGCAACAAAATATTGAAATTCGCTTGCAAACCCAAACTGCCCCTATCACTGGAATCTTGCAAGAAATCATCAAAAATCTGAAACGTTCCCCGATGAATTTGACTGTTACAATTGTCACTTCTAGACTAAAATTCAATTATTTTTTGCTCAACTAGGGTGTTAACAGACCAATAGGCATTGATAAATTGACTTACAAATTTAAACAGGCTTGGAACAGACTGGAATAAAGATATGCGTGCTATTTCGAAGTCATAAAAGTTCTGATTATGGCTACTAGGACTGCAGATCTGGTTATTTCTTAGGGTTGGGGCTCAATTTTTATGTATACATTCAAACAGAGACTCTACACAATGATTGATAGATGACCTCACAATTCTGACCTGTGTCGCCCTCGAGGGGTGTTTCCAAAGGCAAATATTTATCCTTGTTTTGATTATCTTGCTTTTCCTTTTCCAAACTCTTGTAGATTTTTTCTTTTGTTTGGCCATGGTATTCTCCTTCATGTTTTGTCGAGGTGGTAAAATTTTGTCCATAATTGTTGCCATTTATAACATAGAACTTTATAATCCAGTAAAGGGGCAAAGGAATTAGTGTTCCTTCTTGAAAACCCATAAGGACTTGTATATTTGTTCCAACCAAAATTTCTTGTGCATGTCCTACAATCTCTTTCTTTATGACCAAAGTGATTTCAAGAAAAGAAATAGCCATAAAAGAAGTGTTGAAACCTGGTCATATGTAATAAAGTATTGAATATTATATTAATGGTCATTTAGTCTATTAGGTAGTTTCGAATTTCCTAGGTAGTTGTTTTAGTTCGTTTAGTATGTTTTTGTTTCTTTTTTAGAAGCTTTCTTTGTTGTTTCTCTTTATAAGAAGACTTCGTCTCCATTTTGTAATCACTCTTTTATGAATAATGAATTTTCATAACATGGTACCTGAGCATAGGTCATTTTTGGCAATTTTTTTATAAAGAATCCTAGATTCATTGCGTGGAATTTTTTCAAGGGTTTTTCATCAAAGTTCGCGGGCCTTTTTTTTCAGATTGCAAGGTTTTCTTCTGTATGTTTGTAGATTGTTTCTTGTGGGTTGTGTTTTTCCTCTATTTTCCTAGGCGATTTCCATCATATCTGTAGATTGCAGTTTTTTTTCAAACAGTGTTGTCAACCGCGTCAGGATTTTTGTGCCGCATTTTTTTCCTTCAACTTGTGCTTTTTGGTTAGCCCGCTTTTGGAGAATCTGTGATCTTTGGGTTGCGCCTCTTGTAGAAGCCACACATGTTGAAGAGTTGTTTGGAGTCTTTTTTCAGACATTTTCAGGCCCGCGTGATCTTTTGCTTGCGTCCGAGGGTTTTTTTCTCACGCCATTTTCCTCTACTCGTGGAAGGTTTTTTGACATTGGTGGCCTCTTTTCTGGTGTGTTTCTGCAAGCTCGGGACTAGAATTTATTTTGTAGAGAGATTCTTTTTGTGGCAAATAGGGTTTTCTAAAACCCATGTTTATTTTGCTCAAGATTTAGGTTTTTGTGAAACCCACGACTACAATTTTTTCTGTTGCTTGTGAGTTCTCTCAAGGGGTTTCTAACTTTTGGGCTTCTTGCTTTGAAATTTGTGCTAAGGGTTTTACCATTTTTTCCTCAAAAAAGAAGTCTTCTATTTTGATTAAATTCGTCTTGGGATTTGTGCCATGGTTTGATTGTTTTTGACCAGAAAATCAGATTTCTCGAAGTTCGTGCAAACTTTTCACCGAAGGTTTTTGACTGGTTTTTGATAGAAAAATCAGATTCTTTTAAAGCTTGAGTTTGCCTTTTTTTTTTGTGCATAGGAAAATGGGAGGGATGGCGCTGTTGACCAACATCATGCTAGAGGGCAAACAATGGTTCAACAACAGGAACTACAATACTTGGAAGTAGAGGATGCTCTCGATTTTTTGAGTATTGATGCTTGGACCAACTGTTAGGATTAGGTAACACTGAGAGGGGGGGTGAATCAGTATTACAACACTTTAATTTAAACTTCAACCAATTATAAATAAACCATATGAATGCAGAAATGAAAAGAACATAATCACATAACACAACTCATGACACCATTATTTGTTCTCGAGGAAACCCTGGCCAAGGGAAAACCCCGGTGGGGACGGTACCCACAACTATGCACTAAAATATAGTATCCCTATTAGGAGATTTAGCCCTGTTAGGAGCTGAGTATTACATAGTACATTTCCTTGCTAGAGGAATACAAAATCCTGTTAGGGGTATACAAAAACCCTGTTAAAGGTGGTGAGCTTACAGCTCTTACAATCAAAATACAGTCACAAAGTGTTCTTTAAAAGATGAACAATACAAGCATCTACTATGCTTAGATAGTTCCAATTATAGCTCTGTCAAATACTGATCTCGCATCTGCTCTCAGATTCGCATCCATCACATCATCATCACAATCACTCTTATCGCTTCCACAAAACACTCTATACTTATACAAATTCTGCCATCCAGTTGGCTCTCAAAATACATTACAAAACATAATAATTACTTATGCAAATAATCAACATAGAGTCGGCGATCATATATTCCAAAGTGTCGGCAATATACAACATTTATTTGACTTAGCACGTTACCACACCAACTAACCTTGCTTCAATCATCGCGATTGCTCATATGCCCTGTTACACTGATTCTTTGTCTTCACATACCTTCACAACACTGTATCTTTCTGATCTCTTCACAAAAACACGTGCGACCTTAACTGAAGGTCATACATATCCCAAAATGTCTTCTACTAACTTCGCAAGCCATAATACATCATACATTATCATCACTAACCAAAATTGTAACGCAGTATACTGTTATCCTGATTCTGTACTTAGTCATTTTCATGACTGTGACTCCAGTACCAAAACTCTCTGCATGCGATCACTCCAGCATAAGTGTTGCCATAAATGACAACCCTCAAGTGATCCCTAGTGCTCCCAAAACATCACTTGCCAACACCAACTTGTTCTAGGTAACTCTAATCGCCCCACAATGACGGACAAAGATCATGACAAATTTGATGAATGTAACTGAGAAGCAGTTATGTTGCTGAAGTTATTCAACATCGATGAGATGCTTCCAGAAGTGCCATCTAGCAAGTCTACTGTGAAGATTTGGACGCATTTGAAAAGTCTCCATGAAACATTAGATAAAAGCCGAGCTTTCCTTTTGAAGAATATGTTGTTTTCCTTTATACTGGATGAAAAGATGTCTCTGCAGGAGCATCTTAAGAAGATCAAGGAAATACACAATAGGGGGACATGGTAGTGATTACGTTGAAGAGTTTATCACGGTCTTATGAACATTTTATCGAGATGCTCAACATTACCTCCACTAATGTTGACTTGAAGTTTGATGAGTTGCAAAATAAGCTATTGCAACAAGCTAGGTTGAGACAACAATTTGGTAGCACTAGTGACATGGTCAGTGCGGAACAAGCATTTACTGCCATAGATAAAGGCAAAGGTGTGTCCACTCAACAGAAAGGACAATGCGCATCTAAGGAGGGTTCCAAGAAGAAGATCACCTATCACTATTGTGGGAAGCTTGGTCATGTTGAGAGGTTCTCTAGACAACGGTTGGCTGATCAAAAGACCAACTAGGGAGAGTCTCAATAGTAGGCTCATGTAGCATAGAAGTCTAAGGAGGAGTCAACCTTCTATGTGTTCATGGCCAAATGATTTGAAAGTTTTGTTTTCTGTCAGGGTAGTTAGTAAAATGAAAATCAATGGAGGGTAATAAAGTATTTAATATAATATTAATGACTATTTAGTCTATTAGATAGTTTTAAATTTCTCATTTAGCTGTTGTAGTTCGTTTAGTATGTTTCCATTTCTTTTTTAGAATCTTTCTTTGTTGTTTCTCTTTATAATGAGACTTTATCTCCATTTTGTAATCACTCTTCTATGAATAATGAATTTTCATAACAATATGTGGATGTCTTTGAGGAAAGGGCTTTTTGAATTTGTCCTTATTAACCTTTGGAGGTGTGTAGGTCTTCTATGGGACTTGATTTTCCTTCTTCCGGTTGCTTGTCTTTTTTATGAGACTCTTGAGATCATGTGCATAGCCTTTTGACTTTTCTCCATTTATTTTCTTTGAGGGTTGTGTTGGTTTTGAGCTTTGACCTTCTTCATAACCAATACCTTGTAAGTTGACATTTGGGAATTGAGCATATTATCTAACACTTCCGTAGTCTTCTCATTCTTCAGGTCTTTATTCAATTGAGCATTTGTTTTTTTCAATTGCTTTCTTAAAGAAACAATTCTAGACTCTAGCCTTTCACAATCATTTTCCTTTTTTTTTCTCAATTGGTTTTGTATCTCTTCCTCTATTTTCTATGCCTCTTTAATTTGAACTTTTAGATCTATGATCATCATTTTCAATTCTTCAAGATTTTGTGACAATTTTGCCTTAGATTCACTATCCTCTTGAATATGTAAATCTAGACTCTAGCCTTTCACAATTTTCTTCTTTTTTTTTTCAATTGGTTTCATACCTCTTCCTCTATTTTCTATCCCTGTTCAATTTGAACTTTTAGATCTATGATCATCTTTTCCAATTCTTGAAGATTTTGTGACAATTTTGCCTTAGATTCATTATCCTCTTGAATATGTAATTTTTGCTTTGAATTATCCTTTCTAAGCCCCTTGATCTCATCTAGGGCATAGACAAGTTCTTCCAAATCACATCCATTTTGTCATACTCTTCCTCTTCTAAATCCATCTCTTCTTTTCTTTCACTCACAAAGTCTTCTCTTTCAAAGATATCATCTGTCATTTTTGTTGCCATGTGTATTCCATTTGTCACCCCATCACTTTTGCTTGCTTCTCTATCATTATTTGCATTTGGTTTTGTTGGTGCTTGTTGATGAAGCTACCTTTGAAGGAGTTATTTCTGATAACTGCTTCACCATATTTTCAATATATTTTTGGAATTCTCAGATTTGAGCCTTTAACACTACTTTGTCATCATCTTTTTTGACTTGTTATTCTGTATGAGGCAAGTAACATGTCCAAGTCTCCTTTCCTGGTTTAGTTCCTAGATCTAACTCAGAAACGTGGAAGTCAGCTACCTTAACATTCTGTTCATCCTTGCCAGCAGGAGGAACAACTATCTCTGGGATAATGTGATACTGTGTATCATTTTTCAGCTTTTTGATTGTGGGCTCCTTCAAAAGTGAAGGATTTGCACTCAGATTTAGAGGAGCAGAAACTGCAATGATATCGCTGAATTCTCTGTGCTTGTTGTAACTGTCCAGTGTGTTTGCGAAGAGGAGATAAAGGCCATGGAGCAATAGGAGATGTGCGAGGAGGTTGTAATGTCCCCTTTCTGAAATAAGATTTAATAATAAATAATAATAAAATAAAATTATGAAATAAATAAATAATAATTAAAAATAATATAATATAATTACAAGTTAATTATGTTTAATGAAAGGTCGGGAAATATGCGATGAAGAGTTATGACTCCCTCAACATAAGATATAAAAGGGAGGATAGTTCATTTGAAAGGAGATAAGGAGGAAGGAAGAAAGATGGGAGCATAGGAATTAAAGAAGGATTAATGTACGAAGAAAGGAATGGGAAGAAAACAAGGAAGTGACTCTTTCAAAGGGTGGTAACGGTGAAAGGTTGTGACCATTGCAATGGGCAGCCACGATGAAGAGGTGGGACTCCCCACCATTGAAGATATAAAGGGGAGATCAACTCATTTGAAAGGCACAAGGAATATCTATCTATTCATTAGTAGAAATAGAAGAAGATCTAAAAGATGATAGCAGACCTATACGATGAATAATAGTAGACATAACAGAGTAAACCAAAATCAGAAGCCAGCAACCAAGGCAAGAAGCAGTGATCATCATAATATAAGAGAAAGCGATCTTCATTAATAACTATAACAGAAACCAGAAAGAGTTTATGGTGAATGGTGGAGGTTGAAATTCATTGAAAGAACAGCGATTATACCTGGTAAAGACAGTGCTCAGTTAAAGATGTCATGCAATCCTCAAAGGGTGCGATTAAGATATTAATTAAGAGATATCATTTATCACTGGTGTCCATTCATCGAAAAGACATGACTCTTCTGCCACATTAGATAATTGATTAACTAGAAAAAGCATATATTAAAAATAATCAGCGACATGTTAGTAATTATCTTCCAAGGAAGGGTGCATGTTAATATTAGCAAGGATGCGATTAAGGGGAAATGTGCACTTTAGTTAGTGGAGAGGCACATTGGTTGTGGAAGAGACACAAGTTGGAAAAGGCACATCTCCTCCACTAGAAGAGGAAGATATAAATATAAAAGGCCAGCCTTCAAGAAGGCACCGAATCATAAGGGAAGTAAGCAGATTTAGCATTACTAATTAATAATATACAGCAGATTCAAACATATACTGTTGTCTTTGGTATGAATTCCTTATACATGGCATGATAAGTCTGCTTAGCATAGCATAATAAACTATGTTACATGAAAACATGTTTCCTGTCCCTAGGGGACTCATTTCCATCCCCGAAACGTTTTGGGGACAGTGGGACAAAAAGGAAACGTCCCCTAGCTGTCTCCAATTTCAAAAAACAGTAGGAAACGTCCCTTGACATTTGGTGATGGTGATCCGTCCCCAAAATGCCTAGGGGATGCCCGACACATCCCCGAAACAAAAAAGTGTCCCCAAAATATTTAGATGGTTTTTGGTGTTAAAAATTAACTAAAAACATTCTTTTTTAAATTTCTTTTTGCCAAATTGACAATGTGGGGGCCCACAAGGTTTGAATTCGTGTCTGCGGATGATGAAATTCGTGATTAGATATTCGGCAATGAGATTCATGATTAAATATGTTTAAAATTTATATATTGAATCATAAATATTAAAATATATTAAAATTATAAATCTAATATTTAATATAAGTTTTTTAATATTCATCATAATAAACATATATTAAAAACTTATATTAAATAAAAAATATATTACAATTATAAATGTAATTTGACAGCTTTCAAATATTTAATTATTAGAATAAAAAACAATTCAAGTAATATATATATATATATATATATATATATATATATATATATATAAACTTTAAGGCCATTGAATTTAAAATTTAAACATTCATTGGATGATCCATTTTTGCCATAGGGGATAGTGACTTACATGATTCTGAGCCTTTGGATATTTGATAGCTAGAATGAGGCTTAGTTTCATAGGCTGTGCCTGTAGCCTGTTATATTTTGATGTTTGAGACTTTTGGATACATGTTTGAGACATTTTGATTTGGATATTTATATTGATAGACCATGGCTTTGATGTTTAAGACTATTGTTATAATGTTGTTATAATATTGTTGTAACTCGTGAATTGGTGCTTTATTTGCATATTGTCTTGTTAACAATCAAATAATGACAATTCTCTCTCTTTCCCTCTCTCTATCTATAATATTTTAATATATTTTGAAAAATTCACACACACATACACACACATGTATATATTTCAAAAATTTGTATACTGTCGTCCCCTGCCATCCCCTATTTTTGGCTCTTTAGGAAACATCCCGGAAACACGTTCCCTGCTGTTCCCCGTCCCTGTCCCCGAAACGCCATGGAACATAGATAATAAATAGTATCTATATCTGCTCATTACTGATTAGGATATGCTGTTGATAACTGATTGTTGCCTATACATAATACATGCATAGTATTGAATTCTTTATATGTACTGATTGATTCTTAAGGTCAGCCATGGTAGGAGAAATAAGGAATTACAAGTAGGGGAACAGTGATGGGTCATCTTCTAGAAACAACACCTCATGGCCTAAGACCGGGGAATCTCATGAGGCCAAAGGGGTACAAAGGTTGCTGCCTTTGGACTTAGAAAGGATGGACTTCCAAGGCACTCTATTTTGAATGCTCCTCATGCTCTCTTTCATGTTAAGTGAATGCATTAAGAATGCTCAATTATGCGAAGTAGGATACAAGTGGCAAGATTGAGGGGGACAGTTATAGGATAGATACCTCACTAGATACTCCACTTCATATGGGTGGCATGGGCCACATGAGGCCAAGAGGGATGGTATATCCACTCTTGGGCCTAGGGAGGATCTCTAGGGCACCCTATCGAGTCACCCTATTTTTCCTATGGTTGAGCCCTCTTAAACTGATTTAAGCAATTTTTGTGATTAGAATCTAGATCTATACTTCTAGTATATGCTTATTTCTTATTTAAGAGATCTCTTTCATGAATTATGATTATAAAGGATCCTTAAGTTGTTTGCGTGGTCTCAATCAAAGTGAAAGGTACTTCCAACCCTACTTTGTTTCAATCAGAAAATTGTGACCTAGGGCAAAATTGGGGTTTTTATAATTTGGGCACTATACAGAGGTGGAAGTGAGAGGAGATGGATGAGAAAGAGGTGAAATTGGCTGATGAATGTGTGTGGAAGGACAGAAGGTGTTTAAAGCTCTAAATAGAGGGATATGAAGGAGATAGTGGTTTGATTTGTTTGGATGAATGGATATAAGGGTTTCTTGATGCACAAGAAAATGAAGTGATAGGATGGGGAAGGAATGGAAGAGAAACACAAGTAGGTGTGGTAGCTTGGGAGGATTCACAGGTAGACTTAGGACTCAATGGACTAGGAGGAGATTTCACCTTTTTCCTTATTTTCAATATTCTCCTCTTGGGAACATCTTCGGCACAAGACAAGGCCAACTGCATTTTCCTTTTTTCTTCACCATCTCCTGCACTTCATTCAAGCACATTTGTTCTTTCCAGAACTTGGGTTGATGGTGTAATTACTTGGTTTCTAGCAGGTCTGTGATTCTTTGGTAGCTTTCCTCCTTATGCTTGTTCGTTACCAACTTGGGATCCTCTTAGTGTATCTTTTTCTTCTTTCATTTTTTTCTCCTAAGTTCTTTCTTTTGTCCTGCAGATTCAGTGTCAAAATTGCCACTTTAATATCACTTGTAATGATTTTCTATCTTATGCGCAAGGGAAATAACAAAGATTTAATAAAAGCAGCAATATTGTTCTACACAATAAGAAGAAAATAGAGCAGAATATAATTATAAATAGATCTGAAATAAGGAATTGAAGCTGAAATGTCAAAATATTATAGGGTGATCTCCATATACAATAGTCTATTAAAAAGACTTCCACATTAATGAGCTAAATGACTCCTACCTCCTATTCATATACTTACTAAGTTTGGACAATCTACAAACCCCAACTAGACGAAAGTCCCAGAGGCCACCAGAAGCTGTACGAAAGTAATGTCCTGCACAAGCTGACAACTCTGTAACTATTTATAACAATGAAGATGAGAACATGGCTGATTTTTCAGGGCATAACATTTCTTTTGGAGTGAGGAGTGTAGGAGATGGTTTGGTGTATGGCTGGCCATCTTATCTTATAAGTGGCAGCATCTTGTGCCCGGTTCTTTCATGATCACTCTCTCCACATTGGGTGTCTGCTTACCAACATTCCTGTATTTTTTCAATATCCATGCTATTTTGTGTCAATTTTGTTACCTTTTTACTGCATTTATGGCTGCAAGAACCTCAATACTGGAGAAGATTACCCCTAAAATGGTAATCATAGGGGTGAGTTGGTAATCGTAATATGCAGCGCCAAAGAGCTCAGCTGTTATTAAGGTTTCTGATGGTAGCTTTGAATTTCGACTTATTGGTCTTTTTAGGCAATTACTATAATGGAAAATTTTATAGTTAAAGGGAAGAATTTAAATTTGAGTTTTGACCTTTCTGATAGTGTGTTAAACTTTATCTTGAAATATCCATATATGATGGTGCAATTGCTAGGCTTTAGTTCAGAATGTCAATCAGACTGCTCTCTCTCTCTCTTGCACGCGCGCGCACACAAATACACGCACATGCGCCAACACACGCATGCCTGTGCACACACGCGTGCCCACACACACAGACCCTGGCTCTCAACATAGCCACCCCCTTCCCAGCCCCCTCACTCTCCTGACACACAAATACGGTATGACATAAGATCTTTTGATCAATATGCACTTAACATGATGGGTAGAAATTGGTAGCTAATATTATTGGAATGATAATTAACATGCAAGAACTCAAATGAATTTTGTGAACTTGTATCAAAATACATTTTCAGGTTGAATATAATTGTAGACGGTTACTTAAGAAAAACGGCTATTGTTAATCACTATGCTATTATTCAATAGGAAATACCATCATATGAATTTGCATTTTGAAGTTGTTCCAATTCAAATAGGGCATTCCGTGAGAGTTTTTCTTGACTTACTGAGTTGAAATCTCATTTTATCTGTTCACATTACTACACCACTTGAAATGAATTAATTCTTGGTAAGACAGAAACCTTTCAAATTTTGATTTTCCTTCATATATTTATATTTCCAGATAATAAACTTGAAGCTATTACAAAAATAGAATGCTCTTTTCAGTTTTATCTTAAAATTTTAATTTTACGCAAATTGTTTTTACATACGACTTGATTGAGATCAGGTCAAAGTCTGAACTCTGAAAAGAACAGGAGAATAATTCAATAGTTTCTGGTTTGAGTACCAAGAGAGAGTGATAAGGAGTAAAACACATATCAATCTTGGTCCTCCACGAGTTTGCTAGTTGTCCAATTTGAAATAGAGTTTGTGTTTTTGCACACATTATGCTTGTAGATAATAGTTGAAATGGATATTTTAGGGGGCCATTATTAGAAAATCAACAATGCATTACATGGATAAGTTATTTTTTATTTGACACTAAATGCTAATTTCAATCCCTAAGCACTAATGGAAATGTTCTCCAGATCTTACTTCTGTCTTTTATGTAAGGTTCATTTGGACCTCCTTTTGACAAGCTTTGATTTGTGCAGTGGAAAGAACTCTCTGGCGAATCTGAGCAGATGGAGTACTTAAAAACACTTCTCAATGATGTTTTATGAAAATAACTGAGTCAACTAACAAAACTATCTGAACTAATCGGGCATATGTAAGATTGCTACAATTCTGCCTTTGACTTTTACAAGGGTAATGCTTGTATTGGCCTCTTTGCTAGTTTTTAGTTCATTGTATTATTTGTACTTGAAAATTGATACAAGAAATTTCTTGTTGAACAAGTTTCCAAGTCCCTGTAAAGTGTACTACAATATTACATGATTTATATATCCTTGTAAAATATAGTGAACATCAACATATTGTATTCTGAGAATCTTATTTTCAAAATTGGAAGCAACCTTTATTTTTTTGCACTAGTTTGGCGGGTTAGTCAATATTGTTTATTTTCATTAAAACGTTTTGAACTTTTGAGGATACTCCACTTGATGATTGTTTACTCATAGGATTGTTTTAGCTAATTTAACTATTGAGCTAGAGAACTCATTTGTAGTAAGGATTCAACCTATGAAAATAAGTTATAACCCAACAAAGATGTCCTTTCTTCATCATTCGTAGACTACTAATAATTCCACATTGACTTGGTGATTTGGTGATATGTGAAGGCACACATGTCTAGGGACACAACCAGCAATCCCAACACATGCCCACACATCCATGCATGGATGACCACCTACATGGTCACCCATGCATATGCACACAAAGGTACCCATGCATGCATAATTATTAATGCACAGGCACATGTGCTTGCAATCAAGTTATCAACCCTGTTCACAAGTTTAATGTTGATTTGTTAAATTACTTGTAATAGAATGCTATCTAAAGAATCAATGCAGTGTCTCCTATTATTTACTTTTAATTTGTTGTATTTATAATTCATTTGTCAATAATTGAAGTGTAGGTGTTCCCTATTTGATCCTTTGCTAGTTTATTGGGAGTCTTCTACATCGGAGGCTAAACATCACTATAGTTTTTCTTTATTAGAATAATTTTTATGCATTTTAATTATGTTAATAATACACCATAGATCTTTAAATAATGTTTGAAGCTAAACAAAGAGTGACATCAAAGGTCTCAATATTCTGGATTAGAGCAACTAAGAGTTTGGATCCAAAAATTTAACTATAACAATGAAGAGAAATGTAGACACCAACTACTATTGAGGTGCTAGTATGCAAGATTAGATAAGAACCCAGATGTGAAATGTTTACCGATATGTATGTTCTGTTAAGCACCATTTTGAAATGGGAGGAGGTGGCATAGGCAAAGGAGAGAGTGGGAAAAGTAGGGGGGATGATAAAACATGGGGGCACAAAATGAGGATGCCTATAAGTACCCCAAAAATCTTAGGAATGCTGTTTGAACTTGTAAATATCATTGTACAAGACTCTTGACTGTTGGTGTGGAACATGTCACCAAAGAACTTTTGTTTCTGAATTTGCTTTTGTCAAGAAAAAGGGTGTTTTACACCTTGCACAAGAAAATAAATCTTTTATTTACATAAAACAAATATTTATTTGTGATGCACCTTTAGAAATGTGTTTAACCACATTACATATTTTCTTGGGTTGACTTGTAATGTTGGTTAGATATACTATGTGTGGGTTCCACTTTGGAAAAATATTTTATATTGGGAAAACTTAGTACCAAAAAGTAAATGTTGGGATCAATGTTTTTGAGCTGTTGAAATGTCCCTTATGTTAACCTATGGTATAATTATTTCTACTAGTTCAAACAATATTTCCATTTCTTCAGTTAAGAGGTCAAGAACCAAAGTTCAATGGGAAAATTAACAAATCACAACCACTGAACCAAATCAGAGAGCAAACATATATAATTCTAATGCCACAACAAATTTTAAGTTTGATTCAATTATAAAAGAAAAGTTCCAAACACAATCCAATCCTTGGGGTTGGTGATGTCAAATTTGCATTTACTAGTAGTTTATGCTTAGATCAAAACCAAATTGACATACATGGATTAATTCTTACTCATAAATGGTCTGTTTTCCTTTTGGGGGTACAAGGAGTGTGCTTAAATCTCAATATGGGTGACAGTAGACCTCAATGTAATGCCCAAATCTGAAATAAGTAGCTATCTTTGTCTTGATTTGGGTAGCAAACATACACATATAAACAACTGTTGACTCTCCTTCCTCTCCACATGGAATGCCCTAATTGGTGAATTGTCTAATAATGGAAGATCCAAATCCTAGATCTTATGTTGCTTGTGCGTAGTATCTCTTGTTAAATGGATTTGATAAAAGACGAATTGAAATTGTGAACAAATGAAGTACTTTCCCTTCTGCAGTATTGCCATCTTTATTGTGAAATTCCCTTACCTTGGCATGTAATGGTCACAATGATCTGGATTTCGATCAAGTGATCAACAACCTACATCGTTCCCTCTTTGGCACCCTTTCAGAATGGGGTGATCTCAAAGTAAATTTTGGATGACTTCTTACTAGTTAGCACTTGATAAAGTCTTGATCTCCTTAATGCCTATACCCTAAAATTGAAATGAGATTACTATTATTAGCCTAATCTGCAAACCCTATTTGAATTTGCTAAGATAGAGGTTGGCTTTTTGTCGTAACCTTGAAAAGTGCTATCAAGTGGATTTGTCGTCTCTTGCACAATGTTGGTGTAATTAAATATTCATAATTACACTTTACTTAATCTTACCTAGGTTAATGCATTGCATAATAGTTTGTGATTGAGACACCTAGGAGTTTGCACCTCAATTTAGCACATGGTGTAGGAGAAATTCCACTTTTGGTGTGAGATCCACCTTTAGTGTTCTTATCACATTATCATCCTAATCCCATTGCACATACTTCATTGCGTAATGAAGGATGATCCACATTTGGTGGACATATGATTACACCTAGCATAGGTGATAGCTTATCAACTCCTTATCATTCTCTCTTATTGCCTTTCCTATATAAGGAGGCCTATTATGTTATCATGTAAGGTGAATTCATTCGATCAATTCAATATCATTCATTGCATTCATATAATTTCTCTTGTGCTTTTCTTTAACCTCTAGATCCTTGGTTCAATCTTTTCTATTTGCAAATTCTTACATGGTATCAGAGCCATTGGAGCATTTTGATTAGCCTATTTCGAGAGATCAAGGTGCAAGCGTTAAAGGTCCAAATCTCAGATCTGAAGACCAGCATGTTGTAGAAGCATCTTGGAGCAGATCTGACCTCACCATTGCATCCAAGAGGTTGTTTCGGTTAAGATCAACTATAAACTCGCCTATATTCGGCAAAAGTCCAAATTGAGGCAAATTGTTTTTGCAAATTTAGTCGTACGGCCCAATTTGCACCTTTGCGGTACAATTTCAGAAAAAATAATTAGTTTTTTCAATTTTGTTATTTCTGGCATTTTTTTCTCTACAAAATTTGATTTCGGGCGAGGTACGACCCTATTTATTACTCTATCAAAATTTTTGGTCAACTCACCAATCACTAACGTCATCAGAGAGACACATCACATTAGCATCGGGATCGAACCCATTCTCAAACTCGAAGGTGAGTACGAGCCCGAGCCTGACTTGACTTCGACTTCAACTTCATATTAGTACCGGGCGTCCACATATATAAATGGCCTCGAAAGTATTGCGACCAGCAATGTGGGCTAAAGTCCTTGTTTTCGCAACAAAATAAAGTTTTGTTCTGCAGCTCGACAAATGGATCCACATATGACCTGATCTGCAATCATATCGGAGTTGAGCCCTAAATCATTCGGGCCACTTGCACAGATCGGAATCCAAACTGAACGGATCCAACTGCTGAGCCGAGCCCTAAATCATTTGGGCCACAATGAACCTAGGACCGAGCTCGTTTACATTGGAATTGTGGATCGTCTTAGATAAACAGGTGTAGATACAAACTCACAATGAATGTGGGACTAACTTCTAGTCCCACCGCCGGTCCACCGCTTGAGCAACGCGATCTGCCGCCTTTGCCTTGGCAGTGCCACCAGGCACAGTCCACGCCTCTGCACCCATAAAAGGTGCCACCTCAGTAGGACATGTGGCAGGAGGCCACGCCACGTGCCACATCCCCGCCCAGACAGATCAGCACAACCTTGCCATCGCTTCATCACTTGCCTTGTCACTAAAGGTGACATCATCAGTGCCACCTCAACATAGTACGGTACCATACGACCACCACGTCATCCTTGGCCGCAATTTTTGTTGACGTCACTAGTACCTCAAGCTTAAATTTGATGGCCATCTAGCTGTCAAAATAGGCCAATTTGGGCTTTTGGTGATGTCCATACGACCGTCAAATTTAACATAGCAGTTTGTTGACATTAGCGAGGGTTGGAATATTTTTGGCTTCACCATTGGAGTTTTTCATTTTGCAGTCCAACTTCAAAGGGCCATATCTTGCTCATTTTTTTGTCTTTTTTTGAGCAATTTTTTATTTTTTTTGAGTAGAATTTCCTGAAGAATCCAGTGGTGGTATTATTTTTGCAATTTGGTGGCCAGATTTATCAGAAATTGCAGATTTTCATGAATGTTCTTGCCTATTCTGCAACTTCCAAGGCTTCGTTTGGGCATATATAGTAACATTTTGAGGTGAATTTTTTTTTGAAAGTGCAAGATTTTTTGTCTACTTTCTAGATCTGCAATCATTTTTCAGTTATTTGGGGTGAATATATCACTTTCAGAAATAGGTCATTTTGGGGCTATAATTGCACATGGTTAATCCTTGGATTTCAATTTTCTGATTTGCATTAGTCATTTGAAGAAGTTATTAGTAGTTATCAGTCATTATTTGGTTGCATTATGGATAATTCAAAGGTCAAAATCCTCACTCCATATAACTACCATGAATGGAAAATATCTTTAAGTGATTATTTGTTGAGTATTGGATTGCTTAGAATGACTCTTGGGCAGGATCAAGAACCTCAAACAGGTGTTGCAAAAAGACAAAAATGGTTTGATCGAAGGGATAAAGCACTTGGCTCTCTTAGATCATCCATTTCTCGCGACTTGTACTTTCATATTGCATCTTGCACACATCCTCATGATGCTTGGGTCATATTGGAAGGACTCTTTGGTAAACCTGATAGAATGAGAAAATTTAGATTAGAGAATGATCTTATTGGTCTAAATCCTAGTGATTTTGACAACATTCAAGACTTTTTCTCGAAGTTCAATTCTATTAGATTGGAGCTTTCTACTTGTGGCATTGTTAAAGGGGATGAACAATTAATCTTTTCTATTCTTTCCAAGCTTGGTTATGATTATTCTATCTTTGTTTCTACATTCTATGCTACTATAGATGCTCTTGGTAGTGCATACAAATTGCCTTCTCTTGATGAATTTGCATCTCAACTCACAAGGGAACAAGCAAAGTTGGCACACATGAGTCAATTGAAGCCTTCCACACATCATGCATTGATTGCAAGTAAGTCCACATCAAAGGCTTCTAATGGAAAAGGAAAGAAACAACATAAGAATCCTAAGCCTCATGACAAAGGTAATGAATCTCCTTCACACAATTCTACTAAATCCAAGTCCTCTTCAAGAGAGGAATCATCTAGAAGAAAGAGGGATAAATGTGCATATTGTAAAAAGCTAGGACATGATGAGCTAAATCACATTATTTAGAAGCACAACATTAAGTTGCCCTCATGAATGTCTACTCCTTCTACACATTTGGCAGCTTCTACATCTCCATCATCATCCAAAGATAAAGGTAAAGGACAAGCACTTTTGGCTTCCACACATCCTGAGCAAGGTAAATGGCTTCTTGATTCAGGTGCATCACATCATATTGCATCATTTATGGATATGTTTTCTTCTATTGAGCCTTGTAATTCTCCTAATATTTTGATGGGTAACAACACATTCATGAGAGTTTGTGGGAAAGGTTCTATTCCTATGGGAGAGGGGACATTTAATGATGTTCTTTATGTACCATCGTTGACCACTAATCTCATTTCTATTTACCAAATTACACATGGGGCACAAGGTAAAATTGTTGAGTTCACTCCTGATTTTGTCTACATTAGGGACATGGAAACTAGAGATGTCATAGCTATGGGAGTTGTTGATCATACATCACACTTGTATTCTTTTTCTCATTTTGTTGATGATGATGATGATATTCATGATGTACACATCCCTTTGCCAAGGGATAATTTTGTATATGAGGAGAACTTTGGGCACTTGAATCATTTTGTTGTTGAGACAAGTGTTGAGCTTCCTACTCCTCCACCTCCCGCTTCTTCAGACATGGGCTCTACTATTCAACATGATGATCAGTGTTTCAGATCTTGCAGAGTGTGATGACTACTTGGATGCCTTTTTCAGTATTTGTTGATTCTCATGATGCAAATTTGGGAGACATACACGAGGGGGTTTCTCTTTCCTTTGATGATAGCATCATAGTTGGGGATACTTCTTCATCTTCTTTGGAGATTGCTACACTTGATTCTTCTCCTTCACTTGATTTGTCACATGAGGTGATAGATTCTTTGAGCTTGGAGATTCCTATTTAGTCTTTAGGGATTCATACATGGAGACCTTCTTCTTCCTCTTTCCATTTGCACATAGATTGGCTACTTCATCATTTGATGTATCTATTTCTTCCTAAGGGGAGACATGTTTCTTGTAAGCATTGGTTGATCTATTGTTTGCAAGTACTCTTCATCAACACGGGAGCTTCTACATTATGAGGGGGATATCATGTCTCCAACTATCCTTCTTATGGGAGAATAATTCTTTGTATATACATGATGTATGTAGTTCTTGGGGGGTCTTGAGTACTCCATCCATCCATGCATCTTTTTATTTTTCTTCTCTCTTTTGGGTGGATGGTTTTTCCCATGAGGTTTTCCCTCTTTCTCCGCTTTATGAGAGTTAGTGCATTTCATGTATTGCATTGCATATTGTACATGGGTACCTAACATGGCCTAGTATTCGAGACCCATCTTGCATTGTGAGTTTAAGTGCATTCCCCTAAGTTTCACTTAAAGGGAGGTGTTGGTGTAATTAAATATTTCTAATTACACTTTACTTAATCTTACCTAGGTTAATGCATTGCATAGTAGTTTGTGATCGAGATACTTAGGAGTTTGCACCTCAATTTAGCACATGGTGTAGGAGAAATTTCACTTTTGGTGTGAGATCCATTTTTAGTGCTCTTATCACATTATCATCCTAATACCATTGCACATACAATCGAAGATGATCCACATTTGGTGGACATGTGATTACACCTAGCATAGGTGATAGCTTATCAACTCCTTATCATTCTCTCTTATCGCCTTTCCTATATAAGGAGGCCTATTATGTAATCATCTAAGGTGAATTCATTGGATCAATTCAATATCAATCATTGCATTCATATCATCTCTCTTGTGCTTTTCTTTAACCTTTAGATCCTTGGTTCAATCTTTGCTATTTGCAAATTCTTACTAATAAAAATTCGAAATGCAGAAGAGCTTGTAGTTATACCTTCTGGTTTAGGATCCATGAGACCCAAAACTAGTTGCCAAATAGTGATGAAAAACACTTCCTTCTTTTTATTAGTAATAATTAAATATTGAAAAAGAGGGTGCATGACAAATCTCAGGGTTAAGCCAATACTACTTGGTGCTTTTGTGTGAGCTTGAATCTATATTAACAAGCACATGTTTAGTGGTTGAGGTTTGTTGTCATTTCTATTGAGCTCTCTTGTAGAGTATATATGTGAAGCATGGCATGAGATGTTTGGTTGTATGGTTATACATTATGCTTGGACACATTAAGGATGCATTGGGGGAGATTGATTTTAAAGAAGTATTCATGGAGACTTTGTAAGTGTATTGTAATGTTTGATTGCTAAATAATACAATGGTCATGGATGCGTTTAGAGGTTGAGTTTTTCCCTCATGAGGGTGTTTTTATGGTATATTTATGTAATATTGTAATGTTTTTTATTTTTGCATTATGGTTATATCTAAGTTTGAATGTGTATTGTTCTTTCATTCATAGGGTTATGCAAGAAATATTTTAATCAACATGATAATTTTGTAACAAGTGGTATCAGAGCCATGGATGTAGCTAAGGGAGGTGAGAGCTCCTTTTGTTTAATATTTTTCTAAATAGATTTTGTACAAAATTGAAGCCATGGAAATGTTGGAGAGATTTTGGTGCATTTTAAAGTATAAGATGTGTTTTGTAGGTTTTGAGAGTTGTAGATTTGTGATTTGAGGTTTGCATGTTTGTGGCTATTATTGTAGATTTGAGAGTATATTTGTTGTTGAAAGAAAATGATTTTAAGGAGGTTGTAGAAATTACTTCTTGAATCTAAACAAGACTTACCATTGAATCCAAGACACCTAAGATAATAAAGATTCATATAAAATTTGTGAGATTTGGTCACCAAGGTGTGGTACAAATGACACTCACTTGTATGATTGGACAAACTAGTGTGCAACTTTGATTAAACAAATAGAACACCATGGACAATGTTATAGCTTTGAAATTTTTTAAAAGATTGTGGGGTACAATGTTTGTAGAACCCCATACACCCATACCTATTGACAAGATGACACTTGTGGCAATGCAGTGTGAAATGTTAACCCTTGCTAGATCTTGTTCAATACTCGTTTGACAATCATTGTGGCAAAGGCTTAGGTCTCAGCTTTGGCCCTTAGTCGGGTTGACCTACCTATAAACCCTATGAACTTTTTTTAACAAATTAACAAATTAAAAAAATTAAATTGATTTAAGAACATTGCTAGGTTTGCTATTGACCCTAACATGTGTGTTGCCTTCATGCTACCACTACCTCAATGCTGTTGATGGCATTAGCATGACATTGATTGCATGGACATGGTCCATTGGGTTCCTCTTTAGCCCTTATAGAGTCCTTTTATTCATGGGGTATGACATTCACATATGGTATCAATTTTTTTTCCTTTTTGTAGGTGTCAAAAATATCTTTCCAAGCACTACATAGTGGTGGTACATGGTTGGGTTTTAGATTTTGTTTTTCTATTAGAGTTTGGTGCTTGTAGCTGACATTTTTTTGGAATGGTTAATAAGTGATAACTTGAGGATAGGGAATTGAATTTTGGATTTTGAGAGTTTTTGACAATCATGCTATGGTGGTGGTTTATCTTCTTGGCTTGGAGGTATCGACTTTACTTTATTCTTTGGAGCTATTGATATTGTAATTATGTGTGCATAGAATATGCAATCTTTATTTCAGAGGTACTTATCATGATGCCATGGATAGATTGGTATCATGGTTCAATCAGAGATTTGGCAATGATGTGGATTTATCACCTAGTGATGGATGCTCTTTCTGTAGTGTTTAAGGTGGCATGGAAAACTCTTAGATCACAATTTTTGTACATATAATTTTGACATATTGAGTTCCATTGATAGGAAATGGTTATCTTTATGTGATTGGAAATGTTGACATCTTAGTTAGCCATGGAGGACTCTTGTAGTCCTTGGTTGAGGTGTTGGTGTTGATAAGGAATTCTTGGTTGAGAATATGCTTGGTATTGTGTCATGGTGGAATTTTGATCACATGTTAGAGTGTTAGCATGATATAAGTGCTTTAGAGTTTTGTTCATTGGAGTGTTTGATCTCCAAGGAGACATTAGATAATGATGCCATGACATGTTCTTGGATTTTGTGATTGTGTGGTGGGAGCCTTCATAGTGGTCTAGCTAGTTTTCTTATTATTGAGTACATTGCTTTTTTTTTGTGGGAGCTTCATGTTAGTTTGATATTGCATTTAGATTTTATCATGGATTGGTTAGTTGTATGTGCTCATGGATATTTGGAGACTAGGGCGAGGTTGGAGTTATTTTGAGTTTAGATACTTTTGTTGTGATGGTTACCTATCATAGGTTTGACGAAGTTTAAAATGCCTTCAGTTGGATACAACTGCGAGTTCATGATGCTTTTGTAGAGGAGATTGAGAGAGAGTTATTGTGGTTTGGCGTATCTTGGAGGAGCAACCTCATTCCCCATTCTTGGTCAACTCAATATGTAATCATTCGATCAATATTGACCACTTGGTTTTCAAATGTATCATGTTTTATGCTTTGTCTAAAACTCATGGATATGGATCTTGAGCTATGTTTGTTATTTTAAGAAGGCTCATATGAGTGCTTGTCATGTTTAACTCCTTTTGCATATGGGTATGATTTATGAAGTCATTTATGAGGAATTTAGGATATGCTATTTGGTTGATATCTTGGTTTTGGAAGTGGATATGATTTTTATTTTCATTGGCATTAGAGAGAATTGCATTCATGTTATATGAGATACATATGCTTTATGTGATCTATGAGATTCAACAATTGGGTATTGTTAGGGATTTTTGGTTGGGGTTGTGAAGGAGGTCTAATATGAAATAACTTAAGACTTTAAGGTGTTGGTAGGAGATAGTATGTAATGGTTCCTAAGTTTTTTTTTTTTCTATGGCTACTTCCTAGAGGTTCACATTCACATGATTTGGTGTCAACTTGAGAGAGTGATGAAGGGTACTTCCCTTACTAACCCAAACACAAACAAAAATAGATAAATAAATAGAAAATACAAGAAATAAATACTTGTGCTATATTATCCCAATGAAATGAAATTATGACATTCTGAAAATAACATGCTGCAACCACAAGGGTATTACGATTAAAATAATCTGTAAGCTAGAGCCACAATTTGCACTATTGGAAATGTCTTCTGCAACCCATGTTCATCATAATTGATTTGAACTTTAGGAACCATAACTTTCAAATGAGTCACCAGATCTTTAAGCATCATGTACCATTATAAATCTTCAGATGAGACCTATTATGGTAAAGTGTGTGAAAGAAAACTCTAGTAAACTTTCAAGCTCATCTAAAGCTTCTAAGGTCCCCAAAATAGCATTTGAAGTTTTGTTGGAGAAATTTCCTAGAAAACTCAAATATCTCTAAAATGCCACAAGATATTGGGGGTGATTCTTTCACCGTTGGCTCTATTTCACCATTCAAGAGGTTTGTGTAAGATTTCATGCAAATTGACAACTTACTAAGAATAATAAAATTGCCAAAAATGGTATCCTTGCCAAAAATAGCCCTTATTGAAAAATTAAACAATATTCTTGGGTGATGCAATATTGCTCTTACACCTTGGATGCTCCTGCTTCAAACACCCGAGTTAATTTGAGATGTGACCTTGTCACATCTCTGGTGTTTTGAGGGAAACCAAGATGGTTAGCCTCTGATTTAGATAGCCATGAAATATCTTCAACACATCTTCCTTTCCATTTAACAAGATACTCTTCATATTGCCCGTTTCTTGTGATTCTCCCTACATGACTTTCCAATATGTCTTCTCTCTTCTTTTCTGAAGTAGGTGTTGGAATATTCTACCGTGCTTTTGTTGTTTCATTGTTAATACCTCATCCATGATACTCTATCAAATTTGAAATATTAAACAAAGGTGAAATGTTAAGTCCATTTGGAAACTCTACCTCATAAGTGTTTCATGAATCATACTTCTTTAGGATTTTGTGTGGCCCAAATTTCCTCATCTTCAACTTATTATATGGTCCCACTAAAAACCATTCTTTTCTTAGGTGAACCATGAATTCATCCCCAATTTGAAATTCCTTATATCTCCTTTACTATCTTTCCTTAGTTGTATATTGAATATTCATCTTATTAACATGCTTTCTCACCTCTTGATGCAACATTTTTAGGTTTGTTGCAAAGTCTTCAACTTCGACACTACTCTTTTCTCCTTTGTCCATCTACCTTAACTCTAGAAGCATTTATGAGATTACTTCCACACACAATCTAGAATGGTGATTTACCAATGCTCCTATTGACAAAATTTTTGTAAGAAAATTTTGTTTGTTGTAAAATCAAATCTCATCCTTTGCGCTTATCTCCCACTAAGCATCTCAACAAGTTACCTAAACTCTTATTCACCACTTTCATCTGTCCATCAGTCTATGGATGTTGTGTAGAATTGCACTTCAAATTTGTCTTCAACTTCTTACATAATGTCCTCTAGAAATAGCCAACAAACTTGGCATATCGATTTGAAACTATGCTTTTTGGTGGACCATGAAGTCTAACTACCTCTAAAAAATAACTCAGTGACATGAACATCATCATTAGTCTTTTTACACTGAATAAAATGTGTCATCTTTGAGAATTTGTTGACTACCACAAAAATAGAATCATGCCCTTTTTGATTCCTTGGTAAACTAAGAACAAAATCAATACTAATATCCTCCCGTGACCTCTCTTGTACATGTGATGGCTGATATAGCCCTGTATTATGACTTTTTCATTTTGCCTTTTGACATACTCTACAACTATACACAAACTTCTTTACATCCTATTGAAACTATGGGAAATAATAACACTCACTGAGAAGAGCAATGGTCTTATTTCGACCAAAGTGTCCAACCAATCGTCCAACATGCTTCTCTTTAATGAGGTTCTCCCTTATGGAACTCTTTATAATGCATAATTGGCTTCCTCTCCATCTTATATTAAAAAATCCAACCACTTGGTCCCATCTAAAATAGCAAGCTCCATGCAAGCTCTCCAAGCCTCTCCAAAATCGAATCCTTCAAATAGAAATTCTTGAATTCATAGAACCCAACAACTTTGATTTGCATCTCTGTCAAAAAATTATTCCTTCGAATCAAGTCTTTTGGAACTCTATTAGATTTGCCACTCTTGTGCTTGAAAATAAAAGTGTAACATCACAAAAACTCAACCCATCTCAAATGCCTTTGATTCAACTTTCCTTGACTATTTAAATTCTATAAAGCTTGATGACCAATAAACAAGACAAACTCTTTCAATAAAAGGTAATCTCTTTGTTTCTTCAATGCTTGAGCTATAGCACAAAACTCTTGATCATAAAAAAATTATTTTCTTTTGGTATCATTCAAATTTTCACTAAAATATGTAATGGGCTTACCTTTATAACTTAAAATAGCTCCAATGGCATTGCCACTAGCATCACAATCTACCTAAAATACTTATTAAAATTTAGAAGTTCCAAAATAGGTTTCTCTGTAACTTTTCTTTTCAACAAATCAAAACTCCTTGTTGCCTCTATAGTCTATTTGAATTTTTTCTTGTCTCCTCTCATTATTTTAGTTAGCAATGCACAAATACTACTGAAACATTTGATAAACTTTCTATAAAAATTACCAAACCATGAAAATATCTCACCTCTATTGCACTCTATGGGGTGGGCTATTCAAGGATAGCCTTTACCTCTTTTTTGTCCATTCTAAGACCATCTGCTAAGAAAACAAATCTCAAGTACACTACTCTTTCTTCACAAAGTTGTAGTTCTTAAGGTTAATTGAAATTTTTTCCCTTAACTTTTTAAAGACCTTACGAATATCCATCAAATGCTCCTCCAATGTCTTCTTGAAAATTGAAATATCATCCAAGTAAACAAAAACATTTACCCAAAAACTCTTTTAGTACCTTGTTCATGAGTTGCACGAATGTGCTCAATGCATTGGTTAGTACAAAGGGCATGACTAATCACTCATAGAAGTCATTCTTCATTTTGAACACTACTTTCCATTCATCTCCTTTTCTAATAGTGATTTGGTGATATTTTTTCTTCAAATCTATCTTTGTGAAGTATTTACCTCCACTGAAACAATCCATAATGTTGTCCATCCTTGGCAAGCAAAATCTATACTTGATGGTAATCTTGTTTATGTCTCAAGAGTTTGTACACATCCTATATTCTCCACCCTTTTGTAGTGCTAGTACTGTAGCTACCACACATGGACCTAAACCCTCTCAAATCAATCTCTTCTACAATAAATCTTGTACTTGTCTATTCAACTCTTCATTCTTTGTTGGAGTCATTATAGGGGCTACCTTATTTGGAAAACTAGCTCCAAGAATTAGGTCCATTTGGTGATTTAACTTCCTCATGAGTGGTAATCCCTTGGGTACATTATCAAATATAATATCTTGAAACTCATCCAACAAATATTCAACTTCTTTAGGTACTTCCTCTACTTCCTCAATGGCTTCTTCTTGTGCCAAACTTCACCCTTTGTCAAAGAATAGGTATTTTCATACCCATCATGTACTACATGATGATCAAATAGCCACAATCTCCCTAACAACATATGACAAACATCCATAGGCATAATATCACAAAATACCTCATTCTGATAGTTCCCAATTTTGAGCTTTACCAATTTTGAACTTTACCAGACACCATTTGTTGACCAAAGCGTTGTGGTGCTCCTACAACCAAACAGTCTAGTAGGGATTCAATTTCCTTTACTATCCATTTCCTTTGAAACAAGGTTATTAGTATTGTCACCATCTCTAATAGCATTGCAAAGTTTACCATTATACTTAGATCTTGTGCAAAACAAATTATTCCTTTGGATTAGTTCTTTCTCATGATTTAGCAAGGCTATTTTGGTAACAAGAACCTCTCCTCTTTCAACATTTTTAGAATGTGAAGACTCAACATACTCATCTACATGTGCAACTCATGCATTACCATTTGGTCTCCTATTCATCCTCCCTTAATGTTGGGGGAACTCATTGTAATACCCCAAAAATGGGCTATAGGTTCATTAACCTCCTACATCAACAAATCGATCGAAATCAACATCAAAGTCCTAACCTAAGGCACATTTGCACATCAGTTCATCGAAACCCTAATTGATTCTATCCTAATTCTGCATCGAGAAATATTCCTTGAATATTCTTAATTTATCATAACTATCCTGATTAATGATTATTTGTCGATAAATCATATTTATCCTAAAATTTGATTAATTGAATATTTAATTAATAAAGTTTAATTTTGCCACTTAATTATTTAATTAGATTTAATTCTATTTATTCCTAATTTATATTATTTAATTTTGACAATAAATAAAAAATCCTATGAATAATCAGTTGAATTCTTATTTAATTGATTAAAATCTAGTTGTCAATATTTAATGATATAGTTTGGAATAAAAGTTTGATTTAATAATTGATTAACCCATAAATCAATTATTTTTACTCCAAAATTAGTTAAGTTAAGAATAAATCACTTTATTTTTTAATTAATTCATATTAAATCATGCACAATAAAAAAAAAATTAACTTCAAATCATTTATCAATTTCAATTTGTTAACTTTCAAAAACTCAACATGCAATTGTGAGTTGAAGAAGTGAACTAAACTCTATTTTGAGTCAAAAAGTGCTTTTGCATGATTTTGTGAGTTAATTATTTTCGATTCCATGTTAACTCAAAAATCAACCTGAGTTTATCAAGAGTGATTTGTGGCTTTTCTCAATGCATCCTCAAGCCCTGGATTTCTATATAATCAAGGCTCAGCTCCTTACAAAAGGATCCCTCGAATTTGCATACTTACTCTGGCGAATTTACATTTGAAGAATCAAGCTCTTGCGACAGGGGATTTGTGAGATCTTTGTTTTCAATTCATTCATTTTCATATCATAGCATTCATATCATTGTTAGATCAATTTTCATATCATTTCTATTTATTCTAGACTAGTTTCTTATCAATTTTTTTCATCTTATTGCATACAAGATCCAAAAAAAGAAGAAGATTAATCTGCATTCATCTTTCATCCATCTTTAGCCTTAAATCCTTCGTTTAGGTGTTGCATTGTCACTGATCTTGGTCATAATCTGAGAATACCATACTCACACCTACTAGAAGGTAATAAATCACCTGGTTAATTCCATTTATTTCATATTACAGATTTATGACATATTAACCAATAATGTTTTACTGAAGTGTTGTGTCTACAACTAGGTACAATTTTCACACACATTTTTGGCGCCCACCATGGGGCCCTGAAATGGGTTTCCATTCTTTTCTATCAATTTTCTATCATTTTCTCTCAAAACTGTGATTTTTATTTTCTGTCCGTACAATTTTCATACGACATTTGACAGATTATCGTGCATGGACCTATTGATTGTCGTACAATAGTTGGCATTTTCAAGAATCATCCCGGTTGTTTGGGATTGTCGTTTGGGACTTACTCTGTCACGTGTATGCAGACCCACTATCGTTTCGTGCCTGGATTGTCATACGGGAGGTAACACATTGTCGTACGAGTTTTGGTACCAGAAATTTAATTGTCATATAAGATTTATAGGCATTCTTTCAGATTTTGATTTTAGATTTGGACTGATAGCTAACCCTAACGATTGATATTTGTTGTTTCTGATTGGTACTTACTATTTTGGCTCACGAGAAAGTGCAACAAAATTAAAAATCAAGTAAAATCTACTAAGCGCATTGCGTAGGAACTCAAGTATTCTACTGCAATCTAGTAACATTTCGATTTGGGACATAAAAGAAACCTCTCACATGTCTGGTTTGAGTGTCTTCCCTGCTTTTATAAATCACACTTCAATTTTGGGCTCTAAAAAGAACATAGATTTGCTTTTTGCATATCTGTTACACATAGTAATTAGGCCCTATGAACACTATTTGTGGAGTTCTTGAGGGAGTGGGCTTCATTCGCTTGTTTTACATGCGAAGCTCTTCTCGAAGATAGATGCCCTTTTAGGTAGGGAGGATACTGTTATTATCTCACGTTCTACTTGGTTTAGTCCTCAACTTTGATTGGTACGTTCTCTCTTGGTCCCACTTGGAGAGATCCGTAGACATTGTTGTTGACATGACATCACAAACCTTGGTGAGGTAGTTTCAGTCTTAGCGTGTCAAAGAATCTGTTTGCTATGTTTTGGTGAAGTGAAGAGGCCAAAGGATTATGCTCTACTCCCTTTTTGGGTAGTATCAGAAACTCAGATCCTTGAATTTGAACTAAGTCCCCCTATGGTCCTTTTTGCGAGTCACCTTTAGAGAGGGTTAACCATAGTGGACATTCTCTTTATTGGGTTAACCACGTGGGTGAAACCTCTTGCGGTAATTGTTGGAAAAATGGTCAGCGCTCCCCTCGAGATTCGCAACATGGTTTAACATCCTCCTGTGTCTTCTATAAGTCTAGTGGTTGTATCGGGCATTAATAGGTTGATCTTTTGGTGCAACGACAACCACTACTTGTAACAAGTGGTATCAGAGCTTGGTCACAGGTTCGAATCCCCTCGGGTAACGCTGAGGGGGAGATTGTTGGAAACATGGTCAGCGCTCCCCTCGGGATTCGCGACATGGTTTAACAGCCTCCTGTGTCTTCTATAAGTCTAGTGGTTGTATCAGGCATTAATAGGTCGATCTTTTGGTGCAATGACAACCACTACTTGTAATAGTAATAGCCATTTTCATCGTAGTAGAAACAACCGCTATATAAATGTCCTTGTGGAAGAAATCTCCACAGGTGTAGTCTCTTGTTGGGCTGTCAAATCTCCTCAGCAGCTCCTGATTGATTAAATTTCTCAGACTGTGTCAAAACCCCGATGCACCTAGAATGGATTTTTCCCTCTTGAGATTACAAAAGTTTCAGAGTCAGACCATTACTAAAAACCCTAGTGCGGCCAAATTTTTATTTTCTAGGACTATGTGCGTGATTGCAAAACTTTTGAGAACATACACAAGTAGCATTCTTAGGGATTAGAACAATAAGTCACTATTCTTGTTCATGTGCAAGGTTGCTTTGTCCCTTGCTCATTTCTTTAAGATGATTGCTTGTTCCCTTGATTGTTGTTCTGCGTGCCTAATATCTACTTGGTTACTTGAAACGTACGAACCCGAGAAAAATTTCTACACAGATCTTCAAACCTGGGCAGAGAAATTTGCAAAAAACCTAATATTGAAAACTGAAAAATTGCAAAATCTAAAGCATTAAATCCTTTCTGGTGTCAAAAGTCATCCTGAAATTCAAAACTCGTACAATTTTTTCCAACTATCCTGCCAGAACCCCCAGATTATTGTACGAGAGACTGTATACTGTTGTACAAGTGTTGTCATAAAAATCAAGAAAAATCAAAACCTAGTGTTAATTGTCATATGAGCCTTGTCAACTATCATGCCAGAGCTAACCCAAACTCATACGAGCCTGGAGAAACTTGTATCAAAATTTTAGAAAGTTGTCAGAAACCTCCAAAATTTGTCAGAAATCCAGTTTTTACAGCCAACTTCCAGATTCTGTCAAAAAATTCACTGTGTCAAGAACATAACAGATCTAGTAGAGAAATCCAATCTATTTTCCCAAAGTGGTCTCTTGAGTTTGATCCAGCCTTCTGATCTATCGATTTGAATCCCGTCTGATCTTGTGTCAAAACCTTGTCAAAATTATCTTCAAATTCAATCTTCAAAATGGCTAAGTGTTGTGAGCTTGTGTCCACTATCATTTGAGCGTCTACCCATACAACTAGGGCACAGTATCCTACACTTACATCCAATTAGTCTCTTTATCAATCAATCAACCCAATCTTGACAAGGTTGCGTCATTCAATCTCTCCTAAACCAGATCATTCATCAGTTGTCTTAATCTTTCTCTTTTGCTTCACTCGAGGTTAATGGTGAAAACCAGAGCTTCCTCACACAAAAAACCTGGAGAAGAATCAAAATTCTCACCTTTGTCTTCTTACGTTGTCCAGAGCATTAACCAACCATACGATACCACTCGATACGAAGAAGATGCTCTAGGTAATCCGCATCTAAAAAAGGGTTATTCTAATCCTCCTCAATCAACCTATGGAGGTAATCACTCAAATCTACATCAAACAATCCCTGGGAGTCCTCATAACAACACAATGTCTCAAGGAGGAGGAAACCAAGGATCTCAAGGCCATTAGGCTCATCACGAGGACCCTGAACCAACTCTGTCTGAGATTGACCGATACAAAATTGATGAACACTTTCAGAAATTGATGCAACATTTTGTTGCAAGAGGACAAATAGATATATTTTCTTGAGCTAGCAAGACAAGGAGCCAAACTTCCTCCAAACTTGAATGTTGAAAATATTGTCACTCATGAGGAAGAAACTCCTCTTACTGCCATGATGAAACAGATGCATGCCATGCAAGTTAAGCTCAACCAACTAGAAAAGAGAAGGAACCCAATGAATTCTCTATGGATGCTTTATGCCCTTTTCCATTTCATAAAAACTTGTTCATGTTGCCATTCCAAAAATGTTTGGAGATACCCAAATACAAAAAATATGATGGCCACTCTAACCCCAAAGATCATGTCAGGGAATTTTGCACTCAATCTATGGAGTTTATGCATGAGCCAACTTACTTAATGCATTTGTTCCCACAATCTCTGGGAGGATCAGCCATTCATTAGTTCTCTAACTCCCTCCAACCATCAAAAACTTTGAGGAGTTAATCAAACTATTTTATCAACAATACTCCTGCAACATTCAACATTCAGTCACCATGATCGATATCTGCAATCTGAAACAAAAGACAGGAGAACCCTTCTTGAATTTTCTCAAATGATGGAGAAAGAATTTTTCACTCTATGCTAGATGTATTTCAGAAACGAAAAAACTAGAAATATTCATCAACAATCTGATTCCAGAACTCAATTATCATCTGTAAATGCAAAATCATACTTCTTTTGAGAAGATGGCGTAAAATTCTATAAAGATTGAAAATGTTCTTTCTCATAAGGGAGGCATATCGATTAACAAAGATATCAAGTATGAATTAGGTTCTAGTTCCAACAACAAAGACAAAGTTAAATTTTGGAACAAGAACAAGAATGTTGTGATAGATGGTGTTGTTGATCACATCAGTGCTCCATCAAAAGCACCTGCATTCAATCTCACCATGGGCACTCAAGCCATCAAAGCTTCTAAACAAAAGGCATCTAAATCATCCAAAAAGTCTAATGACTATAAACCATGGGTTTCAAAACCAAAGCGTGAGTTCACTCCTTTGGGTGAGTCCTTAGAATCTTCCATGAAAATGCTCTTGGCAAACAAAATCATCACGTTCCCTGAGATTACATCATTTGATCCTGAACCTAAACCAAAATGGTGGAAAGAGACCGATTTCTGTGATTTCCATCGCAACAAGGGTCATAAAACCAATAACTGCATATGCTTAAAGCATCTCATACAAGACAAAATTGATGATGGAGAAATTGTAATTGACAACCATTAGACCAAAAATGATCATATGACATTCACGGAACCATTTTCGAAACATGGTCAAGGAGATTCATCTCCTTAGCCTAACATGGGTGCTAAGGTCAATTACGCCTACTCTGGAAACAATGGTGTTATAAACATTATTGAACCATGCCTATCTGAACATTGCAATGTCATCACTATTGTGAGAAGAGATAGAGATAATCAATCAACAAATGCAATAGCTCGATCACAAGCTCAGGTACATCTACAAGGACAAAACTCGGGTTCATCAAATGCCCCTAATGTGCTATTTGATCTTTCATCTGCTTCTAAATAGAGGGCTGCCTCAAAACCATCAAATCCTAAAGAGACCATACCTACATCATAAAATATTGTCCAACAACTCTAGCATACCAATGCAAAAATATCCATGTTTGAGTTGCTTCGGATATCTCCTGCTCATAGGACTATTCTGGATAAAGCTCTGCTCATTTCCAATGTTCCTGACAATCTTGATCTAGATAGATTCTAGACTATGGTTGGTCATCTGACATCACCCCGGTATATCTCCTTTTTAGAGGAAGATGACAATTCATTGAGTCATCCGCATAACCAACCCTTGCACATTGAAGTCTTGATCCAAAACCATCGTGTCAAACATGTGTTGATAGATGGAGGCACTGGTCTAAACATATGTTCCTACAAATTGATCACACAACTAGGATTATCTGAAGACTCCATTGATCCTAAAAAGAAGATAACTATAAAAGCATATTATGAACACGAGAGAGCTTCCAAGAGAATAATTGTACTACCCATTAGAATAGGGCCAGTCATCAGAGATATTACTTGTCAGGTTCTAGATCTTCCTTTGGCTTACAACATTCTTCTAGGGCGACCTTGGATACACAAAATGCAAGCTATTCCTTCCACATACCATCAATGTGTGAAATTTCCTTATGATGGAGTAGAGGTAACAATTCCAGCTGATATATCCACATCTTGCAATGCTTTGAAAGAGAGTGCTGACAAAATTGTTCCACAAAAATTGGGAATCTTCCAATAAGCAAACAGACATAGCATCTACATCCAAGATGGAAGACATTGACAAAGAGGTCAAGATCAAGGACACAAGCATGAGAGAATATACTATGGAACCAGTCCTATCTTTAACATCTCTCCTAGTCTCACCTAAATCTTATGGGCAACCTTCAAAACAGACAAAACAAGCGTCTAAGGAATCTCAAGCTATCTACAATGGGAGTTTTTTCATAGAGAAAGTATCCAAACAAGAATTTGAAGAAGACAAAGCTGTGTTGGCATGGTTGTACAAGGATGAGTCTCAATCCCAAACAGTTCAGAAGTGTGACTCTAAAATGCCCAAAATCCCTGTCAAGACATATGGCCCGGGTCACAAACTCATGTCTAAAATGGGATACACTAGAAAAGGACCTTTAGGAACAAGAGGCAAAGGTCTTATATCACCCATTTCTCATTGTGGCAGGAAAAACAAAGATACTACAGGTCTAGGTTATCAGAAGAAATCCTTCCATCTCAATGGAAATTCTCCACATGTCTTAGAGCAGATTGAACCATCAATAGAAACTCGGCTAGAGGAAGAAATATCACAATCAGACAATGATGATTCAGACACCTCTGATCTTATTCCTTATGAACATTTACCTCAATAAATACTAGATCTTCTTAAAGATGAAGAGAAACCTAAAGAGAATATCAATGTGGTGGACACACAAGAACCTTCTACTAAACAAGAAGAAGGTAAACCAATCACAATAGTTGAACATTTGGGACATTCCAGTGATTCTGAGATAGACTCTCATGAGTATGAATTTCGATCTGAGTCTGAAGGCAATCCTTCTTGGGGGATTCACCCTGATTTTACACATGTTCTCAAATTTCCCAAAGGTGTAGATGAGGAATCAGAGGATGAATCAAATGACTATGAATGGGGAGTCATTCTAGAAGAAGATGATCTTATCACTAAGAAACACATTAATGTAATTCATGAATATTCACCTAAATCCAATGTAAGTCTAGAGAAAAATGACAAACTTAGTGAGTTTGATCCACCTATGGCTGAAGTGGAATCCAATAATGATGTTGAGACTATTCATGAATTGAACATTCTGAGTAGTAATATCATCTTTGAATTCAAAATTCAGGTTAGGACCAATGATGACAACACCGTATGTGTGAACGCCATTTCCCAATCCTTCCCAAACTTGACTATCCAACATCCAGAGCTTATAGACCAAACAACTACCGATCCAAACCAAGATGTCTATACCTTCCTGACTGACTACACTCTTGCTTGCTACCTCAATGCAGTGGAACCTATGACAAATTCTATTGATGAACCTAGTGTTAGCATGAAAGAGTCGGATATCAAATATCTCAGTCAGAAAAATAAGAGCAAAAAGAAAAAGAGTTCTGAGGGTAAAAACCACTTTGTGGCAGTCTTAGAACCTAAAATAGTAAAACTAAAAGACATATCCACAGGTGAAAACCTCTCTGAGATGCCTAAGGATGAGATATTTGATATCCTTCTGAGTCATTTATAGGACATATCTCCAGCTCTGATAGAGTCCACTCAATCTATCAACTTGGGTGCAGTAGAGGAACCACAACTGATTCATGTAGCACAATCCCTATCAGAGGAAGAGAGACGAGCATTCACTACTTTCCTAACAAAAAGTAAAATCAACTTCACATGGAAGTACTCAGATATTCCAGGGCTAGATCCAAAATTGATAATGCACCATCTTTCTATATCTCCAGAAGTCAAATTTGTTAAATAGAAATTGCGAAAGATGCATCCACATGTTGCACTACTAGTCAAAGCTGAGCTCAAAAAGCTGTTGAAGGCCGGATTTGTCCGAGTCATAGATTATGTTGAGTGGATCTCCAACATTGTTCTTGTTTCAAAACTAGACAAATCTATAAGAGTATGCACAAATTTTATAGATGTGAACAAAGAATGCCCTAAGGATGACTTTCCACTACCAAACATCGATATGATAGTGGACATGACTATGGGCTTTGAAATGTATTCCTTAATGGATGGTTTCTTCGGATACAACCAAATTAAAATTGCTCCAAAGGATCAAGAGAAAATAGCTTTCACATGTGCATGGGGTACCTTTTGTTGGAACGTCATGCCATTCAGTCTCAAGAATGTTGGAGCTACATATCAACGAGCTATGACATCTATCTTTCACGACATGATGCATCGAACTATGGAAGACTATGTTAATGACACCTTGGCTAAGTCTATGATAAGATCATAACATTTGAATGACTTGAGCAAAATACTGGATAGAATGGAGAAGTTTAGTCTTAGACTGAATCCTAAAAAGTGTGCTTTTGGTGTCACTTCTGGAAAGCTCCTAGGCTATATTGTTTCAAAGAAGCACATTGAAGTAGATCCCACTAAAGTCAAAGCTATCATAGAGATGCAACCTCCTAAAAATATCAGTCAAATGAGGAATCTACAAGGAAGGGTGCAATCAATCAGACATTTCATATCTCAGTTAGTGGATATATCACAACCTTTCACAAGAACATTACATAAAGGTGTGTCTTTTACATGGAACGAGGAATGTGAAAAGAAATTCAACCACATCAAGTAATATCTATCAAATCCTCCTATTTTGATGCCTCCTATTCAAGGGAACTCATTGATCCTATATGTCTCCACCATAGATACATCACCGGGGGCATTTCTAGCACAACATGATGAAAACAAGAAGGAAAGAGCTATCTACTACATTAGCAGAACATTGGTGGCTTATGAGAAGAACTATTCAATGATCGAGAAATCTTGTCTAACTGTGATCTTTGCATCGTAGAAACTGAGACATTACATGTTAGCTCATATAGTGCAATTGATAGCTAAGATAGATCCATTGAAATACTTATTGAGAAAAGCTGCCCTCACAGGTAGATTAGCTAAATGAGTGATGCTATTGAGTGAATTTGACATAGAATATATTGAAATAAAATCTATCAAGGGCCAAGTCATCACAGACTAGTTGGCTGAAGCACCTATGTTTGATGATACACTGTTACAGATGGAATTTCTTGATTCATCTATCATGCACATATCTTCTAGGACTTGGCATCTTTTCTTTGATGGATCTTACACACAGAATGGGTCTGGAGCAAGCATATTATTCATAACACCACAAGGTTACTCAATACCCAAAGCATTCAGACTAAAATTTCCTTGCACAAACAATATCACTGAATATGAAGCTTTACTTAATGGCATGAAGATATAAATTGAGTGGCAAGTGACAGAGTTGCACATTCATGGAGACTCACAGCTAGTCATACACCAAGTCAATGATGTGTACCAAAAAAAAGATGAGAAACTTGCTCGATATAAACTCATGGTAGATGACTTAAAGAAATATTTCATATCTATCACATTTGAGAAAATTCCTAGAATGGAGAACAAGGCTGCTGATGCTATGGCAACACTAACATCTCTACTACAGCAGCCCGAACATGAGCTACATTACAAGTTCCTGGTGGAAGCATTGTCGTTCCCTGCATATGATTCCCCTAAAACCCGCATGATTTGCATTGTTGTTGGTCATGATTCCTCCATATACAAACACCTTTTCTCCTACCTTCAAGACCAAATCATCCCTGATACCTTCAACCACCATGAGAAATGATACCTTATTTGAAATGTATCATGGTATATCATCATTGGTAATGATCTGTACAAATGAGGTCTAGATGGTACACTTCTTAGGTGTTTAGAATGTGAAGAGTCTCAACGTGCATTAGAGGAAGTCCACGACGGTATATGTGGATCACATTCCAATAGTTTAACACTAGCTCAAAAACTTATTAGGGAAGATTATTATTGGCCTGAAATGGAAAAAGAGGCTATCAAATATGCTAAGAACTGCCAAAAGTGCCAAGTACATGGTAACTTGATTCATGCACCAGGGAGAGATCTAATTCCCTCTACTACACAATGGCCTTTCCAGCAATGGTCTTTGATCTTATAGGTGCTATATATCCACATTCTTCCAATGGACATACACATATCATTACAGTTACATACTACTTCACAGAATGGGTAGAAGCAATTCCTTTGACTCAAGAAATTGACAAACAAATTTCAATGTTCATCCTGAACTACATCATATGTTGGTATGGAATTCCACATTCAATAGTCACAAATAATGGTGGCCAATTCAAGAATAAGGACTTAGATTCCTTGTGTGCTAAATTCAAGATTAAACAACATTGGTCATCCATATACTATCCTCAAGGGAATGAACAAGCAACAACATCCAATAAGAATCTATTGAAAATCTTGCACCGTACAGTTAATAAAATAGGAAGAGACTGGCATCTCATGATCAATCCACTCTCTGGGCCTACAAAAAAAGTATCAAAATGCCCACTGGGGCTACACCATTCACTTTAGTTTATGGGTTTGAAGCGGTACTACCTATTGAGGTTGAAACCCCATCACTAAGAATCAGAATGCATGGTCTAGTAACTAATGATGACTACAGAGTGTCTAGGTTGCAAGAACTTGAACTACTAGATGAGCGCAAACAAGCAGCATATGATCATCTCAGAGTATATTAGAAAAGAATGTCTAGAAGCTACAACAAGAAAGTCAGACACAAATAATTTTAGGTTGGTGATCTAGTCTTGAGAGAGAATCCTAAAAATCAATCACATCGAGAACGCAAAGGGAAGTTTGAACCCAACTGGCTGGGTCCCTTTGTTATCACTGCTACTTTTGGCTCTGGAGCCTATCAACTCTCAACGACTGAAGGAGAAAAGCTCCAAGAACCAATCAACATTCTCCATCTGAAGAAATTCTACGCCTAAGGCATTCAGTCTATGGTAAAATATCTTTAAAAAAATTAGAAAAATTAGAAAAAGTCCAGAAAAAAATGATCATCCTAGTGAAAACCAAGCAATAGGCACCTTGGTGAATCACAAACAAATAAAAAAAAATGGAAAAATACAAAAAAATTGAAAAGATAAAAATACAAAAAAATTTGAAAAGATAAAAATACAAAAAAATGAGAAAAAGAAAAAGTGCCTTGGTGAAAACTTGTAAATAGGCGCCCTGGTAGCAAAAATAGAATCTTTGCCAAGATGGTGAAAACCTGGCAAACGGGTGCCACTTATTCAAAAACTCTCCATCTATCAGCGCAATCTTGGTCTTTCCCAGCTTTCAGTCTTCTTTAGTTTGTATATATCCTTGTTTTCAATAAAGTCAGTTTTTACACCAATCAAAAAAAGCGTCTGTATCCTATCAATGTTTCAAACTTGGGGGCAACCAATGTCATATTCTATAGTCTCCAGTATACCTCAGACAAGTCTTATCCAATCAGAATCCTTTGAAGCTTCATCCAAGTCAGTGTGTCTGTCTTCTTACCAGAAAGGATTTTGCAATCAAACACAAACATCAACAACAAACTGAAAACAATCTTTGCTTCATTACTTTTATCTCCTTTCACATTGAGATTTTTGCATATTATGTACCCTCAAGCTCTTCAATGATGTCCTTCATAGGATTTAGAGAGTGATGACTGGGGGCATAATCTTTTCTTTGTTTTCTTCTTTGAGTGAAAATCTAACAACTTTGGAAACTCTGGATTAAATTGGTGTCCATCTGTAAGAGCCTCCATCTCATATTAGATGGCCATAAGTACCTCGACCATTGATATCCAGAATATTCAAGGAAGTTTAATCTAACTATTATATTTTTGAGTGATTTCTTCTTTCCTACTGTGAAACATGATCTTACCCAAGGATGTGAATGATAAAGGGTCACTGCGGGTAAGTCACATTGGATTCAAATTATCTCTCGATTGTTTGTTGTGTTTTAATGTAAGGTGTATTCAGGTTATCACAACATTTATGTTCTGATGCTTATACAGATTGCTATATCAAAATGGACATGATATTTAGGTCATCCTGACGTTTTTGCCTTGGTGCTTATATCTAATCTGACATTTCGACAAAAATTCCATATTCATATGTCCATGGTTGTCTAGCCAGTGGGCGTTGTATGAACTTTTGAAGTGAAAATCAATATTCATATGTTCATAGTTTCCTAACTAGTGGACATTGTATTGATTTATCCTATTACCTAATAAAATATTTAGTGATGAAAAAGACCGACACATGATCAGTGACTAAGTCCTAGGTCCTAGGTCCGCATTTCACTTCGCACTTTGCATGATTGCATTTATTTCATGATTGCTGAATGAACTTAATGCTTAAATGATTCTTCAATGCTAAACATGACACAAGGATTGAGTCTCACATGAAGGTTCTCTTCACAGCTTCGCAAGTAGTCACCATCCTGGGTTAAACATCCTTTTTGACAAATGACCGACTACTTATCTTCATCAATACCTGCAAAATATATCATGTGTATCACTGCATTTACATTACATATCATAATCATTCCATTACATTCATTGCATTACATGCATGTACATCCATAAAGCATAAAACAACTCATACATTTCCATAATCCATAATCAACTACATTGCATAATCCATACATTTGAAAGAAACCATTGCATTGCATAATCCATACATTCCACACTAATTAAAGAATTTCAAACATTTTCATCACATGATATAATCATCATACACAAAATGACAAGTACATATGAAGTCATAACCCAAAAATAGATCTCATATATATCATAACACCTCGGAATAGTCAGGGGTGCACTAATGGCACAATATACAAAAGAATGAGCTCATGTGAGCTATCAGAACAAATTAGTACATATGGACAAAATGACAAAATTAGAGAACAACATGACAGATCAGTTGTCTGCTTGCTCCTTCATATTTGGTGGGGGTGGTGTAGGTGCATTTGGCGGTGGATCAGCCCAAGGTGCTCTGGCTCCCTTTGAAGCAACCATATATTGAGAGTAAGTGGGTATTCTCTGTGCAATAGGTACAGTGGCATAGTAAGCAGACACATAATAGGAAGCCTGTGCAGTTTGATGTATAACCTCCACCTATTATCTGCCTCCCTCTCTAAGCGTTGCCTCTCAAACTCCTTCAATTGCACCTCTAATGTAGTGCTATGCAACTTTAGGTCTCTAACCCGAAGTCTGAGCCGCCTAATGATATCATGTGGAGTCTGCCTCAATCTAGGATCTGCATTTGCAACGGGCATATTTGTATCCTCCATAAGCTGATCAAAAACCTCTGCTCTACATGCCTTGCCGCGTCTAACCTCAACACCTAGATCTAACGAGTCCTACTGGACTATCATACGATTTTCCACGGTGCAAAAATTGAAAAACCTAAAAATATATGAAAAAGATCCTAAAATGCTAAAAACATGGAAAATTTGAATTCACAAAGAGGCACAGAGGTCCACTTACCGGGTTCCCATACTGGGGAGGTCGGTAGTGTCGCCGGCTGCACTCAAATCAATGCAAGGAGACTGGAACTGCCATGCTAGCCATTTTTCTCTCAGAGGGCTCCACAAAGTTCACAAAAGACAAAAGGTTGAAATGAGTTGAAAATGACCCTTTTGGGCCTTATATAGGTTTTGACCTAATTTTTCAAAGTGCTCTGTTTTGCGTGAAAATGGCACCCCTGGATAATTTCGACGTTCTAAATCTATTTTCAGGATCAAAATCAAAATCTAAGATTGTTTATATTGTCAAAATCATGATTTAAAATTTTTGGACCCAGAATGACCAACTGCTTACATAATCGACCTTCTAAACATCAAGGAAATCCAATTTTCAACTTAACTGCTTATCTTACATCAAACTATCAAAATTTCAACTTGGTCTACCATGGTCAACTCATGGTCAAACCTAGTCAAACTTGGTCTTCAAGAGCTTCAAACGATGCAGAATGTGTTCCTGGATGTGTACAACCAATTCTACAATTGATTAACATGCTTTTGAACATTCAACACTGGCTTTTCTTGCCAGATTTTGATTTTCATCTCGAAGGGGGCATGGTATTACACATCATTAACTAATTCTGTCAATCAAATCTTTCTTTCAGTAATCAAGACAACAACCACGTCTAGTTGTTGATTCATCAAAAAACCTCGTCACTTGGTGCACACCGCTTGGGGCATATCAGGTTCATTAAGATCCATATCAGTCTAGTATTCTCTTAATCTTGTGAACTATATCACCTCTTCGTAACCATCAGTTTAGTTGTGTTATTTCCTTGGTTCTTTGTAACTGAAGGGTTCAAATTTGGCATCCTTTCAATTCCTTTCAACAATCAGGTCTAGAGTCAGGACGGTCACTTCTTCGTAATCATAGGTTGAGAATAGGCATTTTGACACTTCTTCATAATCACTGGTTCATTGTTGATATAGTTATCATCATCTCGATTCTTTGGTCAATAAGGATCTGAATCAAACATCTTCAAATCTATCAATTGGTTTATGTCTCAGAATCGGTTAATCTCTCAAGATCAGTTTTCCCACCACATAACTAAGTCCACATCTTTATAAAAAATAGACTAATCTTTGAACCACTGCGCTTCACATAGTAATTCAAAGAGGGGCAAAATGTAATACCCCTAAAATGGGCTATAGGTTCATTAATCTCCTACATCAACAAATCAATCAAAATTGACATCAAAGTCCTAACCTAAGGCACATCTATGCATCAGTTCATCAAAACCCTAATTGATTCTATCCTAATTATGCATCGAGGAATATTCCTAATTTATCATAATTATCCTAATTAATGATTGTTTGGCGATAAATCATATTTATCCTAAAATTTGATTAATTGAATATTTTGAATATTTAATTAATTAAGTTTAATTTTGCCACTTAATTATTTAATTAGATTAAATTCTATTTATTCCTAATTTATATTATTTAATTTTGATGATAAATCAAAAATCCTACAAATAATTAGTTGAATTCTTATTTAATTGATTAAAATCTAGTTGTCAATATTTAATGATATAGTTTGGAATAAAAGTGTGATTTAATAATTGATTAACCCATAAATTAGTTATTTTTACTCCAAAATCAGTTAAGTTAAGAATAAATCACTTTATTTTAAAAATAATTCATATTAAATCATGCACAATTAGAAAAGCAATTACTTCAAATCATTTATCAATTTTAATTTGTTAACTTTCAAAAACTCAACATGCAATTGTGAGTTGAAAAAGTGAACTAAACTCTATTTTGAGTCAAAAAGTGCTTTTGCATGATTTTGTGAGTTAATTATTCCTGATTCCTTGTTAACTCAAAAATCAACCTGAGTTTATCAAGAGTGATTTGTGGCTTTTCTCAATGCATCCTCAAGCCCTGGATTTCTATATAATCAAGGCTCAGCTCCTCACAAAAGGATCCCTCAAATATGCATACTTACTCTAGCGAATTAACATCTGAAGAATCAAGCTCTTGCAATAGGCGATTTGTGTGATCTTTATTTTCAATTCATTCATTTTCATATCATAGCATTCATATAATTGTTAGATCAATTTGCATATCATTTCTATTTATTCTAGACTAGTTTCATATCAATTTTTTTCATCTTATTGCATACAAAATCCAAAAAAAAAAAGAGATTAAAATCTCCATTCATCTTTCATCCATCTTTAACCTTAAATCCTTTGTTTAGGTGTTGCATTGTCACTGATCTTGGTCATAATCTGAGAATACCATACTTGCACCTACTAGAAGGTAGTAAATTGCCTGGTTAATTCTGTTTATTTCATATTACAGATTTCTGACATATTAACCAATAATATTTTACTGAAGTGTTGTGTCTATAGCTAGGTACAATTTTCACACACACACTCATATGCTCTATGTCCTCCATATAGGAAATATGTTAAGGTTTTAGGATCGCTGCAAATGTAATAGCACTAACTCATTGTATATGTTTTCCAAATGCAACAATCTCTTGCATTTATATTGAGAATGAGCCAAGAAGAGACATGTCCCTTTGAAGGGACATGTCTATATATTATTATGTAATTAATATAATTACAATTATAACTATATATATATATATATATATATATATATATATATATATATATATATATATATATATATATATATCTTGAGTATTATATTAATTTATCTAATATTTACATAATAATAATAATATTTATTTTCTCAATTTAACTATTTAGTTATTATGAGAATAATTATAATCTAACTTTATAGATACATATATATCAATGTATATAGTAATATCAATTATTATATCTATTGATATGTATGTATATATATATAATAAATAATTTCTCATAATAATCATAGAGTCAATATTATTTATCTAATCGATGCTACAAACATCAACACTCCCTCTTAGCTAGGGAGGATAAATCAATCCATTGTCAACACTTATGATCCTCACCATAGCAACACAAAATTGTTACAATAACTAACACTCCCTCTTAACTAGAGAGGATAGTCAGTTTATCACAATGTAATATATATATATATATATATATATATATATATATATATATATATATATATATATATATATATATATATATATATATATATATATATATATATATATATATATATATATATATATATATATATAGTGAGTACTTAGGGAATATCAAGTCCATGATATTCATCAAGTACTCAATGTGAGTATAATAATCACTTTACATTTCATATCATTTTACTGATATTAAGAGTAATGGTCATCGAGTATCAAGTCCATGATACTCACCAATTACTTAGAGCAATGGCCCCATAATATCAACCCACAAAATATTCACCAATTGCTCAACATGATTATCAAGAGTATTGGCCTCCTGAATGTCAAGTCCATGACCAAGTACTCAATGTGAGTGTAATAATCACTTTATATATTCATATAATTTTACTGATATTAAGAGTAACAATCCCTGAGTATCAAGTCCATGATACTCACCAATTACTCAGAGCAATGGCCCCAGAATATCAACCCACAAAATATTCACCAATTTCTCAAAGTGATTATCATGAGTGATGTTGCAAAGTCGTCACCTCACAACATCAATCAAATACAAGTGTTCATTGTTGAAAAGTCGTCACCTTTCTACAATGTTCACAGGAGGGTTTATAAGTCTAGGAGTCACATAAAATCCACCTTGACACATCTTAGAGGGTGGGTCCAACATGGTTTATCCAAGGGCTTTCACCTTAGACTTCTCTCTCAAAGAGAAGAATGCAATAACATTCAACATAGTAGATCATAGGTAATTGAACTCCTTTTTATCTATGGCTTCATTCTCCAACATATCAAGTTTATCTCGAAGGTACACAACCTTCCCTTTAGTAAGAAATTTGGTGAGAATATCAGCCATATGTTATGTAGTGATAACGTACCTTGAATAGGATACTTATGCACTTATATCTCTTATATAGTTTATCACTCTAGGTGAACCCCAAGTTACATAGGAGCTAGCATAAAGACATTTCAGCCACCACACATAAGGCTCAATCTCATGGTCATAGTCTTCTGGATGCTTCCTTTAAGGTCTTTTATAACAACGTCTTTACCTCCTCATCCAAGGTTGTTTTAAATGAACTATCATACTCCCCCTGAATCTAACATCAACCTTCTGCAAGCAAGTCATGTCTTTGTCCATTAGTATGCATTAAGCTCTTTTCTTGAATACCCAACCATCTATCTAGGAATATCTTGGCTTAGATATCTGCATAAACATCTTCTAGCTCACATACATGGAACTATATCATTTGAATTACTAGGAAAACTATCTCAATATGGTTTACTCCCTCTGAATCAATATGACCAAGATCCTTGGAAATCAAATAAGGTAAATTCTCTAGATGTTGTACTGACTCCCTCTGAAGCTTTGAGTACTAACACCAACATTTATCCTTCTTGTCCAAGGTTTCCTCTGATAGATAAAGTGTCAGACTCCCTCTCAATCCATATGATCAAGTTTGTCACAAGTTGACTGAATTATCTGCTCCCTTTGAAACTCATCAACTTCTTAGCCTTTCTGAAGATGTCAGACTCCCTCTGAATCTGATATCAATCTTCTTTTCCTGCAAGAACATCCTCGAAAAAGATCAAGGCAAATAGTACGTATAAAAGAATAAGAGAGATATTGGCATAATAATCAAGGATATTTCTATATAATGATATAAGATCATTCCAATGTAAAAACATAGATAAAGATCTAATTTAAATATATACCTTGAATACATATTCAATCTTCTAAGTACATATCTTTAATCTAAGATTTTACATATATTACTTTAAATATATATATTTCTTTTATCAAATGAACTTTCAATTATAATATCCATATCATATTAAGCATATAAATGAATATTTATGAAATGTTCATTACCAATAAAACATACTTTATACTTACCTTTACCCTCGGTTATATGGTCAATGCGTGATGCATCCAACACCTTATAACCATAGACTTCATTATTTATCTACACAAACTCTTGAATAAGATGCGTATAAAGATAACCAACCTTCTTTCTTAATTGCATAAACTCATTGGGCTTCATGTACCCAACACATTGTGTCAAATAGTTCAAATGCGGTGTCTTCATTTTTCTTCATTTCTCCATGTCTTGTAGATGCAGAGATGCAACCTGATGTTATTACCAGCGCTCAAAACTGATGGGAGGAGACTGTAATGAATACTGAATTAATCTCAGAAGAGATTCATGCTAAAATAGAGACTCGTTTAGTGCTACAGTTATGCCTTTACAACTGCTTGCAACAACACTCCTAATAACAACCTCTAAGGATATTAAGAGTCTCTTATGCGGGTTGATCTCTTAGATTGATCTCCTTCATCAAATAGGATTCTTCTGCAGCAGTCTGCTCTTAGCATTTGAATAATAATCCTTTATTACTGCTCCTCATTTCCTTTTATATCCTCGTGTCTCTGTATGAAGGAAAGTGGTTGCATAGAAGGGAGGTGTTGATTCAAAGGATGGACGAATTCTCACCAAAGGCGACGACTCTTGTTTACAACCCTTAACCGAATTAATGTTGTCTTTTTTGAATGCTTGATTGGTGCTCTATATGCTACTGATTGCCTTAGAAGGCTACTGCCCTACAAGAGCGATCTAAATATGGATGAAAATAAGAAATAGAAATAATCGATGAGTGCTGTCTCTTCATCGCAACCTTAATGTGATTTCCTTCACCGCATTAATCTGCTTTAGACTTGACTAATGAATTAACCCTTCTTAACAAAGTGATTTGTAATCTGTTTCCTTGCTGATTCTGACTAATTTTCAAGATGATGATGATAAATGGCCAGTGAGTCGATGCTTTTTATGTTAGATGAATGCACTGCTTAAAAAAAGAAACCGTTACAACACTTCCCATCAAGTGTTCATTGCCGAATACGAAGAGTCCAGACATCGAGTGAATTCAACACTCCCACACAAGCTATTCACGTTGGATGTTAATTTTGGAGAATATTGTGTCACCAAATGACAGCTTCCTCGGTGAATAGAGTCTGGCGACGTCTGGTTGCAAGAATGGTTAGAAGATGCTGAATAATGAATTCCCCTACAGTTTCTCCCAAAATCGGTGTTCCCAGTTGTTGTTTTAGACTGCAGTACTTTTCATTTTCTTCTCTTTCCCGATCCTCTACCATTCTGTTATTTCAGATTTCTTCTTTCGTGTATCTCCATCTGCATATCACTTGATTTATCCTTCATTTGCTCAGAGCATCCCACCTGCACTAACAACAACAACTTGTCCAAGGCACCCCCGCATGCACAGCCTCCTAGATGGGCCTCCCGTCCGAGGAATTCTGGCAGATATTTCACAAAACACAGACTACCAATTCGGTGGCTGAATCAGACACTTTGAACATCTTCTTAACAATCGCTGGTAGCGTTAAGGCATGCGCCGAAGCAGCCGCTCGGCCTTCCATGCAGCAGCAAAGGGTGTCAAGCGCCAACAATGTCCTTTCACAGATGCTCGGATCTCCATCTACAAGGATCTCCACCAATATAGGAACAACCCCCGCCTCCACGACCTTGCTTATGTATCTTTTCGTTAGGGCAATGTTGTATATTATAGCCAAGCTTGCTTTTGTCACCGCTGGGCTTATGGGCTTTCTCAAAGTTGCACCAACCTCTTCGCGTAGGCATTAAAAAGTTTAAGTAACTTGCTTGATTTATCATCTGCAAGCTCTATTTGAACTACCATGTCTGTATTTTACGGCAGTTCTAAAAGTTTGTAAAGTTCTACTATTCCAATGAGACTCTGACAACGATCATAAACTTTGTGATGAAGGGTTGCATCACTGTCGTCTTCAATATCTCTCATATAATTGATTCCAAAATTGAATGTGATCGTACCGCAAAATACTGTTATTGCTTTGTTGCTAAAATAGATCATACTTCTAGAACAGGTATATATGAGAATTGCTTTTCAAATCAATATTGTCTTCTTTCATAAAGTCACATCCCTTCACAACAACAATAGTTCTCAAATAAATGGAGGCTGCGCACACGTAGAGGCTGCCAAATTCAGATCTTCCAATGTTGTTTCATAGACTTACGACTCTTCAGTATTACTGTATACCTATCTCATTTGCAACCTTGCAACTTTGTTCTGATACTATGTTAAAGTTTTAGGATCGCTGCAAATGTGATAGCACTAACTCATTGTATATGTTTTCCAAATGCAACAATCTCTTGCATTTATATTGAGAATGAGCCAAGAAGAGACATGTCCCTTTGAAGGGACATGTCTATATATTATTATGTAATTAATATAATTACAATTATGACTATATATATATATACATACATATATATATATATATACATACATATATATATATATATACATACATATATATATATACATACATACATATATATATATATATATACATACATATATATATATATATATATAAAATATCTCTTGAGTATTATATTAATTTATCTAATATTTACATAATAATAATAATATTTATTTTCTCAATTTAACTATTTAGTTATTATGAGAATAATTATAATATAACTTTATATATACATATATATCAATGTATATAGCAATATCAATTATTATATATATTGATATGTATGTATATATATATATATATATATATATATATAATAAATCATTTCTCATAATAATCATATAGTCAATATTATTTATCTGACCGATGCTACAAACATCAACAAAATAGGTTCCATGAAAGCCTCCTCTTCCAAATCTTTGTTTTCCTCTTTGATCTCCATTGTTTTGATCACGGTGGCTGTTATTTCTCTTTTGGTTCTCACTACATCTAAATTTCTCATTCTTTTGGTCTTTGTTTTGGCCTTCATAAGACCCTCCACTAGTCTTTTCACTATGACCTCTTTCATTTGGCTTGCTCCCAAATATTTTGTTCAACTTCTCTTCTACCTTCAAAGAAAATTGATATGCATCTTCAATGGTGGACATTCTTACATACTTAACTCTTCTTCAACATTTGACATCAACTCATTTATGTAATGAACAACCTTCTCCTTTTTGGCCTTAGAATGACTTTTTTTTAATGAGGACTCAATAGAACTCTTTTATCTAGTCTTTGACGAAGTTTTCAACTTACTTCAACCCTTGCATCTTCTTAAAAAAATCAAGCTCATAGTCGACATGAATGAGCTGTCTCTTCAATTTTTGCACCATCTAATCCTTTCTTGTTATTTCTCCTTCCCTCTTTTATTTCTTTTTATTTAGACTTCTTTCCACAAATTACTGGCATGGCCCTTTATTTTGGCTTTTCCAAACTTGACCCTTTTAGGATCTCACACTTCTTCATACTTGAGATGCTCCTCCAGTTCATTGATCCAATCTATCAACTCTTTGGGATTAATATTTCTAGAAAAAAAGTCAAAACTTCAATCTAATTTGAATTTTTTTTGATCTTGGAAATCAATTGAAAAAGCCTAGCCTTGTCATGTTTTTTGGTCACTTCTTGTTCTTCTTCGATTTATCCTTCTTCATATTCATCCTCACTTTCATCTCTTTCTTTAATATCAACTCCTCTGCACAACTCCTCTTGTAGTGTGTGGACTTGTCTCTAGAGGACTCTAAAGCCCTCTTATGTCGAACCAATATTTTGTCCACCATGGTTCCTTTGTGGAGGAATTTTTCTCACTTATCTTGCCCAAAACCATAGTCCTAGTGTAACCTACCCCACATTTAGCAATTTTTTTACACACTCAGGAACTTCTTCTTTGATACCACTCTATGAAGGGTATTCTCTTTACCAACCCAAACTCACCAAAAAAATAGAGAAATAAACAAAAAATGCAAGAAAGAAACACTTTCTTTCTATTATCCAAATGAAATGAAATTACAACATTCTAAAAATAACATGCTACAACCACAAGCCTATGTTTATTACAATAATTTGCAAGCTAGAACCATAATTTGTACTACTTGAACTATCTTCTACAATCCTTGTTCATCTTCTTTATAACCACCCTAGAATGTTTTAGAAGGTGAAATCTCATATTTTTGGGTGTCAAAACCCCAATAGATCACTTTCTAACTTAAGAAAATATTTTATTGGATTTCTAGTAGTTGAACTTTTGGGAACCATAACTTTCAAACTAGTTGACAAATCTTTAATCTTTATATATCATTGGAAAACTTGTGATAAGACCTACAACACATATTTGTGCAAAAGTGCACTCTAGACAACTTTTGAGCCTATCCAAGGCCTCTAAGGCCCTAAAATTGCATTTGAAGTTTTATTGGAGAAATTTCCTTGAAATCTCAAATATCTCTTAAATGCCACACTATATTGGGGTGATTCTTTCACCATTGGATTTACTTCACCATTCAGGTGGTCTATATAAGATTTCATACAAAATTGTCAACTTATAAAAAATATGAACCTTGAATAATATAACAACCCTACCAAGAATAACACTTACTAAAAAATTAAACAATATTTTTGGGTGATGCAAAATTGCTCTTACACTTAAGATGCTTCTACATCAGAAAGTTACGATGATTAATTGCAAGGGAGTATGCAATAGATTTTTGTTGTGTGTGTGGATAATTGTGATAGTTCTTTGTATGACATGTTTTTTTATTATTAGCTTTGGTATGCATGTTTATTGATAGATTTGGTATGCCTTAATCCAATATAGATTTGACATTACTTGTGCAGTGAGAGTTACAAGATATGCATGTGCTTCATTGAAATATTTTTATATAGGAGGCTTGTGATTACAGTTTATTAGTTGGATATGTTGTTGGCATCAGCTCTAATGATGGTTTTTGATACCTTTGGAGGTATAGATTATTGAATGTATTAACATTTACAATGGTTGCTATTTTTAATCATGTGTGGTTTTCCCTTGGTAGCAACTTTGGGCCTTTGTTATCACTTGGACTTAATGCTCCTATTTTTTCGGATTGGTACATCTTCTACTTGTTTCATTCCTTTTCTTCCATGTATGACATGTTAGAGAATGAGATGTTCTTGGTTGATAAGGTGTCCACCATGGATGTTGTTGCATGTATCTTTAGGGAGCATGAGAGCATGCTACAGATTCATGTTCTTTTGTGGTAGCTATGATGATACATTTCATCAATTGACTCTTATGCAATGCATACACATGGGAGAATTTTAGGGAAAAGGGTGGTGTACACCTAACACAATTGTTTTAATTTCTGTTATAAAAAAATATATTAATGTGTGGTGTACCTTTGTAGTGGATATCATTTGTTAGATATTTTATGTGGATTGCATATTGAAAAACATTCCATATTAGGAAAAGTTAGTACCAAAAAGTATATGTTGGGGTCAATAGTTTTTTGAAATATATGGTTTAGCAACACTTGGTTATTTTTTGTGAATTTGAATCTATAAAGGTAAGCAAGAACATGTTTAGAGATTAAGGTTGGTTATCATTTTTTTTGAGCTCCCTTTTGCAAAGCATGTGTGAAACAAAATATGAGAGTTTTACGGAGGTTGGGTTTCCTTTAAAAAAAATGAAGGCTCTTCCAAGTTAAATCCTATGTAATTTTGTGATGTCTTTAATATTTTCATTATGTTTATTTTGTAAGCTTGTATGTATGCTTTCCTTCTATAAGTCATGTAGGAAATAGTTTGGTTAACTTGGTAATTTCCTAGTAATTTCTTAATATGTAGAAGAATAAGTTGTTTGGTCAATAATTTTTGCAAGGACAACTTGTTCAATTTTTTGAAATAAGAATTATAAATATAATAAAAAATTATTCATTAAGCACACATGGAACATAATAAAGCCCAATTAGAAATAATACCAAATTTAATCTCAAAAATTTATTAATGGTTTCTTGGAGGTTTCAGCCTAATTGTATCATTGTAATTTAGACAATTCCCTGTTGAAGTTAATCCAATAAAGAATTCGAGCCCATTCAAGAAGCATGTGTGAGAACATGTATTCATCACTCAAGCTCAACAAGAATTCATATAGAATAACTACTTTGAAGCTATATGCAAATAGGATAAATTAATACTATAAACACAAAATAAAAGGTGGTTTTCGAGCCATTGCCAAGTTATGTACCAATTTGGTGCATGATATCCCCTTGAGTTCTTATGCATGAAATCAACTACAAAACCACTCTTCTATTTATGTCATATTTATGTATAATGAGGTGTACAACCTTATTCCTCTTTGATGTGAATTAACAACCTATGAATTTTTTAAAATTTAAGATCCTAGGTGCTCAATTCAAAGTTTCATCACATAAGCTACCAATAAACTTTTTAAGGGGGTCATTTTGAGAAAGTGGGGAATGATATTGAAGTTGGAATTAGACAATGAGTGATCTAAGAGGAATCAAAAAATAAGGTGCCTATGGTAACAAGAAGTCCATTTGTATAGGTTGTGGCCATTATAGGGCCACTTCTTTGGTTTATAGTATACATGCACGTCTTAAGTGTTGTAGTGAAAAAAAATATCCATATCCACTCTCTACAAAATGTTGCACATGCTCTACTAGTGCACACACTTTTTATAGAGAAAATTTTGTGACAAACATGGTTGAACTAATAGACCTATGTTTACTATCAAATTTCTATAGGGTCCAATACAATGTATGACAAGAACACAATTACAAATTAACACATTTTCTCATTGCATCATCTCAAGCTTGATATTGCAATCTTTCATAGACATGGCTAGAAACAATAAAGTTATCATCCATGAGGCTTGTGATATGACATGTAATACCACATCAAGGAACTCTCAGAATGAACAAAAAAAATGCACTAAATAATTCTTTTATTTAAACATAGAGTAATCATCGTAAACATAAGTGCATAACAACAAGAATGTTATCCAAACATATAAGAAAACAAAGCATGATCATCATATGGTCGTGCACCAACAAAAGACTTTAAGCAATTCCAAGGGTTCAATGACAGCCCTAAAACACTAGCAAGAATGACATTAAGTTCCTAAGACACCATGTGAGAGTCCAAACAATGTCCTTGAACCTCACAGGTCAGTACCAGACTCACGTCAATGATCATCAATCAAGGAGGTAAGTCTATCCTTAGGAAAACCAAACACTATGTTTATTTTACATACAAATTAAAAAGTGAGCTAACCAACGTTATGCCAAAATGGAAAACATAAAGCAACTACATAAAAAGGATCCCAGAACCATAAGGAAGCCACATCCTTAGTCCTCTTTTGCATAGACCTTCAAGAACAACTCTCTTACAAATGCACAGATCTATACAAGTATACAGGTACAATATCAAGTAGTAATTGTTAGTTAGACATAACATATGTGCAGAAACATAGAAGTAGAACATGTGTCATTTTAAGTGATGTATGCACAACTGAAAGGGTCACATGCACAAGAATGGGTACATAAGTGCATAAATTTACAAGAAATACAAAAATAAAAGTTTCCTAATGGTGACTCCAATGTATGGCCTAACTAAGAACATCTCCACACCAGGGAGCACTGGACACACCAATCTAAAGTCAATTACTTTCGGTGGCATGAATAAAATCATAAAAACATAAGCATTAACCAAAAATATATATACAAGAGTACATAAGTGTGAGAGTACATCAACAAGGTGTATGTAGTATCATGAAGGGGTAAACATATAATCTTGGGTCACTCAAATATCCATTCACAGTCCCCAATAGTGGCTTGTCACACCACTTGACCATGTGGCACCCTTAGGCCCACCCCACTATACTCGCGAAGGTAACCATGCGACCCAAGAAAAAATGCAGTCCCACACCCACAATGATAATAACAATCTCATTCACTCCAAACCAAGGCATGCATGACCAAAGAATACGAGGTGTGATGAAATATAAATAGTGCATTAATCAAGCAAGGGTAAGGCCAAAGACACAACCATAGGGAAGATACCAAGTGCAATCCACATTTACTCAAACATAGATACCTTAATAACTCAAGACCAACACCAAGAAGGAGAACAACTAGAAAGGCCACCGCAACACCCTCATTCCATGGTGGGCAAGGAAGATTTCCAATTTGTAAGACCAACTCGCCACATGTGTGGGCAATGACCAATCACCACTTGCACATGATTACACATACACAACTTAGTACTTGGCCATATGCTACATGTATGAGCATGTTTCACAACAAGACCTATCATACATGGTGGGCTTCCAAAATGTTATGCCAATGGTTCTTGATCCATTTTGACCCCATAATACTATCTTATCACATTGACATCATACATGTAGAAGGAAACATCCAATTAATCAAAACTAAAGAAGGAAAAACTTGCTTGATCCACAATCAAATTCTATATATCAAATCCATCATTCCACATAGTATCCACTCATATAATCCATGAAAACCCATCTTTTAACAAAGCATGAAAAGAGTATAAAACTAGTCCAAGCATAGTTCCACTATTAAAGACTATCAAGAAAGCTTAAATTTTCAAACTTCAAGATTTTGTTTTCAAAGAACCCATGGTTAGACGTTAAAAAACACTCTAAAAATGCATTAAAATCCATGTTTCACCCATCCATACAAATTTGGATAGCATATCCCCATATAAACCCTCTTTTTCAAAATCCAATCATATAAATTTATATAAACTTCAAAAGAGATTTTCTAATCCACAAGAATGCATAATAATAATCCAAAACCCATTTACAAACAATAGAAAACAATTAAAATGAACAAAAAGAGGGAAATCAAAGATTCTACCTCAAACTTGTTGAAAACCTCTAATGGAGAAGAAAAATCCACACACACCAAGAGGAAAAGTGAAATTTGGTCCATTGGTAGAAATCAATCCAACAAATCTTGTAAGCCATTACCCACAAAACGTTCTTCAAGAAATCTCTCCCAACATCCAAAATTTTTTTCCAGCCATCCCTATTTGAGAAAAAAGAACAAGGAAAAAACTAAATCCCCAAAATGAATTTTAATTTCCTCTTAAAAGTCAACTTTTGGAACCCCAATCCAATAAAAGAAATAAAATTATATTTAAATTAAAGCCCCAAAACATATTAATTCCCATCAAACATCCCCAAATACTTCCCACTAAAAAATAATTGAATTCCATTATTTTAATTATATATATATATATATATATATATATATATATATACATACATATACATACATACACGACATAGTTGTCAACAACAATAATTTAAAATATCACTTATTTTAAATCCACATTTTATATTAAACCGCTCGGCCACAAATACTACATAAACTAGACTATGCACTTCCCAAAGTCAAAATACAATGACTATAATCCAAATTATAAAACCTAATATAATTAAATTCTCTTTAAGAAATCTGTCGACTACGACAACTGTGCCCAAAATATTAATCAACAATACTAAACACATAGGCACAACCAGACATACACATATGCCACTAGAACTAAATGAAATGCATCATGATGCTCACATCAACTCAACCACACAAGATGACCGAACGTTGTCACACGACGACTGGTGGGTGTTTATGTTACAAGGGGGAAACTGTCATCCAAAAATTGGATCGACAACTTTAGCTTAGTACAAGATTGGCCATATGATTATCTCCAATTTTCACTACCAGAGATGTTACAAGTGTGATTTTTGTTGTACCAATATATCAACCTATCAATGCCCGATACAACCACTAGATTTATGGAATCCATAGGAGGTGGTTAAGCCATGTCACAAACTCAAGCGTTGTGCTACACAACACAAGGAGACCAAGGGCACACACCTTGCAACAATCCTCCCCCCCAAGCACAAGGTGAGGGATTTGAACATGTGAGAAAGCTCTGATACCATTTGTTACAAGTGCAATTTCTTTTGCACCAAAAGATCAACCTATCAATGCCCGATAAAACCACTAGACTCAGAATCTACAAGAGGTGGTTAAGCCATGCCAAAAACCTGAGCATTGTGTTGCACAACACAAGGAGACCAAGGGCACACACCTTGCAATAAGGAATATTGTAGGCATGCTCATACCTATGAAGATAGGTGAAGTCGATGCTTGGAACGTGTCCACATTAGTACAATAGCTGAATCACACACACACACACACACACACACACACATATATAACAAACAATAGTAGGCAATGAAGAGGAAAGGAGACACTGTGTGGATCTCACAAGCAAGTAACTATGACTTTGTTCCACTTCATACAAATACATCATGGATACAACATCGTAAGCATGTAGAAAAATCATGTCAATAACCCAAAACATTCTCAATAATATCATGTAATTATTTATCCAATCATTCAATATTAGTAGTTATCATTGAAAGTCATGAATCTCTTTAATCAATGTTGAAACCTTACAATTACATACATATCTAAACTAGATGTATACTATCATTAATCATCAAAAAATTCATTGACCATATCACTATCTAATCAATATTATTGAACATAAACTAAATCCCCTGAACATACTATTAGCCACACAATATAACTCATAAAATGTAACTGGAATCATTGACACAATATCCCAATAATCTATAAACCATTGAAAATGTCAAATCCAAGCTATCATCTATAAGGTGAATGTATCCAAACATCATCATATAACATAATGGTGCATATATGCAAAGTCATCATGCATACATGATCATCACTAAAACTAAAGTATAACTACTAACCACACCAACAGTGATACACACACATGCCCAAAATAATATAATTATAATTGGTGCATCCCAAATATGCCAAAGAAAAATAATAATGTAGGAATAGTCAAAGATAGAATAAAATAGAGTCCGTCCTGGATCAAAATAAATAGGGAAAAAATGCAACCATAGGAGGCACTACATCCTCCGTCCCAAGGCCTAGGCTTACTCCTGGAAGCCTACAACAGATAGGGTACAAACTCTCAACTAAAAAACATCCTCTCACTAATGGTGATGCTATCACTCGAGTCACATTAAACCCTTTCCTTCTCTATGAGTCAATCCTAGGGGGTGAGATCCCACCGCAAAAGAATGTGGGTGGGCTCCAAAGAAAGTTGTTGGTCCTACACTAGGCATTTCAACATCTGTATCTTGATGCTCTACCAATTCATCACCTATTTCTTCATACATGCTATGGGATCCACTTGCATCCCCCACCATAGGTTTTGAATTTTCCCGGCCCCGAATCACTCCCAAGGTTTTTCTTTGAGAGAAATGAACTACTATATGGTCATGTTGACCACAAGTAAAAGAACCTCCTCTAAAACCATACCCATGCCTAGATGGAGGTGTACTAGTCTAATGATAACTACTCCTTCTAGATCCCTATGGAAAACTCTAAGAAGGCCAAATGTAATATGAATATAAAGGTTGACCCTTTCAAACGTGAACTAGAGAGCATTGTTCGCCAGAGTGCTGCCTACTAGAAAGTATCTGAGAGGATTTCATAGGTGCCCTGGTAGATTCTATAGCCTGGGTTTGTGAGATCCATGCACCTAATTTTGAGGGAGGTGTACCAACATGGGATCATCATTGGCTATACTAGCATATTGCTTCAACTCAAAGAACTTATGCTCATATTGATCCATAGTCATATCCAACTGCCTCAACTTATGAAACTCATTTGTGCTCTTCTAGCAATAGTGTTTCGAGATTAAAAATGCTCAAAATTGCTCAAGAAACTTCTCCCATGATATTGTGGAGATGTCAAGGTGGAGCTTATGTTCCTTGATGTGCCACCAAGTGGTCACAAAATACTTAATGCATAATGACATATCAACCTCTAGTATCGCTCATATATGGATGCATATCAAAGCATCAATCGATGTGTACAAGCTGAAAATATATAAGGAAACAAACAATGATCATCATGCGATCATGCACCAATGGAGGAGTTTAAGCACTTCCAAGGGTTTAATTAACTACCCTCAAACACTTTTAGGAACAATATTTACATTTCTAGGACATCATGTGAGAGTCTAGACAATGTCCATGAACCTCATTTCTTGGTAGAACTCCAAGAATATATTCGCTTTCCAATTGGTAGATGAACATATTCATGATGATTGATACAAGGTGGTGGATGCTGTCATCTACTAAAAGAAAAATGTTTTATTGGTTCTAGAGTTAAAGTTGAAGGAGAAGATCTTGAGGGAGGGTCATGAGTCACCATTAGCATGACATCTTGGATACCTCAAGATATATAAGAAGATATGTGAGAGGTTCTCATGGAAGGGTCGATAATGTCTTGTGCTTCATTATAGAGTATTCTTGCAAATATTGTCTTTGATGAAGGAAAATTTCGTTATCATATTGGTTGTCATTGATGACAACTCATTTTTGGGTATGTGCGGGACCATGGTATGCCAAAAAGTGGCAATGCGAAAAAATGACCTTTTCACCCATCCAAAAATGCAAAATTGTGTGTTGGATTTTTTGGTAGGCCTAGGTGCTAGTACACCTGGCCAAAGGAAACACCAAGGCACAAAGCGTATCGAGTATCCGATAGCTATCAGATGCCCGATAACTATTTGATATCCTATATGTAAACCCATCATAAAATTGGTACTATATAATAATATAATAGTATGAATATTAGATTATAATATATAAAAATAAAACATTATACTATAATAATTAAATATTATAATATTATATTATATTAAATCAATCTCTCTCTCTATCTATCTCTCTCTCTCTCTTATATTTTAATTATTTAAAACAATATATTATAATATAATATAATATAATATATAGTATAATACATTTATTATAATGTATTATATTATAATATATTATTTTTATTTTTTAGATAAGTTGATAGTTGGATAGGGCCAGCTCCCTTTGTATTGCTTGAATATAGAAGTTACAAAATGTTTACAAAATTTTGTATTGGCTAGCCAACCTTAGATTATACAGCCTACCCCTTTTCAACTGAAATCTGAAAGTACCCCCCAAATACTACTGTAGATAGTAAGAAAATTGTTGACTCTCTATACATATGTCAACTATACAAACACTAAACCATAAGACCACAGAGAAAATAAAATAACACAAGGAATTGAGAAATAAACTCCACCACAACCCTAACACCAATGCACAACCTAGCAAAGCCTAACCCGTCTCTTCGGCCTAGGACCGCTGATATCCTTGAAGAGAAAATTGCACCAGCTAATAGGGATTCTCTTCTTCTCCGCTTCCTTCTTCATTTTCTTTGCATGCACCACTCGGGACTTCACCATACAATATCCTCTGCATTGTTTGTGGGCAAGACTCAAAGCTATCTCCTCCACCTCCCTAACATCATCAACAGTCTAGTATTCCCCACAATCTGGTAGCGTGGGGAAGGCTAGATCATCCAGTGACACATTTTCTCCTCCAGGAACCCAAAATCCTTCACACTTCTTGTATCCCTAAAGCCACTCTACCGTGGGTGGTGTCATAAGGGAGGCAACCTTTTGTAGGAAGATAAGATTCCTGTCAAGACTCATGGTTTTCCCCTTCAATTCCTCCATCTCCACTCCAATTACAAGTGGAAATCTATGAACAACCCCCACAGATGCTCTCTCCAATCCCATATAATATTGTTGTGCCACTGGAATCATCCTTTGAGCGTCCACATTATTTAACACTACATCAATCTGTCAAAGATACTTGTTCTTGAAGACCCTCTGGCACAATTTCTTCACCTTACTCTTCAAAACTCCTCTTGTGAGAGCAAGGGATACAGACATTTTCATGATGTCCACATTCACAAAATACCTATGGTAGGTATACAAACATTCTTACCCCAATTTGACCGTTACTACATGAAGGATCAACAGATGCCTTAGATTGAGCATCTGAAAAATCCTCTTGTCTGTGATCTCTCCCAAAAAACCACCATGCTATTGTAGGACTCCAAGAAGATCAATGTGTCCACATTCTCTAGGTGTATTCTACGTTGCTTCTCACATAATGACTCACCTTTCAAAAATTTCATGTCTAAATAGGAAAACCCCACATGTCGGAGTTAATTCCAAATCTCCTCAAATCTTTTTACACATTCTTTCTCTAAATGATCAACAGATATGGTGTACCTCCCAATCCTGTCAAACATTTAATATATGTGACATGTTCTTGCACCTAGCATGTCCCTTTACCACTTGGCCCACTACGTATCCTTACTAAGGGAAGAAAGGAGAAAGTATTTGTGTGGCCTCATCATCTCCATTAACTATTAATACAACATTGTTGCCAAACCATTGTTCCTTATAATATCAGGAATAAAATTAAATGTACATAAAGGCTTCATATAGGGAAATATGCTTCCAACTAAGCCCCATCTTGCATTCCATTCATAGAGACTAGTTTGGTGTGCCCATCTATGATGCTATTACCTTCCTGGTAAATATGATATATTCTGCATTCTTCACATTTCCCCATTAAGTCCAGTATATGCCTTACCTTTCTCTCTAATCTCTAGTCCTGCACTACCTTTGTTCTTATTGCATTTACCACAATCATAGAGTCCCCTTCCAGATGAATCTTTTGAGCTCCTCTCTGCAGTGCTAGTTCCAACTCTTTAGCTACTACAAAAAATTCAGTCCTATTATTCAAAGATGACATACTCGCCGATTTTTCTAGCTCGGCGAGTAACTCGGCCAAGAACTCGCAAAGTAAAACTCGTTGAGTTTTAGGAAAAACTTGCCAATTTTTCGGTGAGTTTTTCCTAAAACTCTGTGAGTTTTTTAAAAAAACTCACCCGCGTCTAAATAAACAGATGCAGCGACCAAAAAAATGCATTTCATTGTTTTGTTTTGTTTTGTTTTGGCTGCCTCTTGGGCGACTAGGGAAGAATTGGATTAGGTTCCCCAATGGATTCAAGGTGGATTCGAGTGGATTCAAGGCGAATTTGAGTGGATTTCAATAGTTTTTTGAAGAAAAAACACATTTCCAGGTAGGGTTGCTGAGATTGTTTTTTTTTTCAAACATTCTATTTTGTTTTTGTTGAATCTAAATGAATACAAAATCATTTCTAAGTAGTTAAAAATTATTTTGAATCATTAGAACAAGATTCAACACTGTTTTGGACAAGTTTTTAGGAAAATGATGAATCTATCAAATTTTTTTTTGAAGAATATCTTTTTTTTAAAATATCAAACCCTACCAGTTTGTTTTATTTTTTTTCCTAATTTTGAATGATGTCTAAAAAGATTGCAACTAATTTAGATAGTTTCTAACTTTGTTTAATTTATTTTCTAAAATATTTATTTTATGTTTTGAATTTCTATGTGTAGGGCAGCAATTAACCATTAAATCAACATGGCAGATTTAGGGGAAGTGTGGCCACTAACACCATGCCCTTCTAGATTTATAGGCACCCGGCCTAAAAATGCTAGAGATAAAACATGGAGGTATGCCTATGAATCACCCAATGAGCCCGGGAAAGTAATTTGCATAAATTGTGAGAAAGTAATTTTTGGAGGCATAAACCACCTCAAATACCATCTTGCAGGCATTAACAAGCATGATACAAATCCATGCAAAAAAAATATAGACGAGATAAAAATATTTGTTAATGCCCTATTACAGCTGGGGAAGAGAAAAAATTACAAAGGGAGAGGGGAAAATTAGCTACGAGGGCAACCATAGCTGAAACTCAAGGTGCTCTTATAGACATTGAGGAAGAAGAAGAAGCACTTGAGATTATAGACATTGAGGAAGAAGAAGAAGCACTTGAGAGAATAGTGGGCTCTCTTCATGGCCCACACATCTACAAACATAGTGCCTCTTTTACCGCTTCTACTTCCTCTAGTAGAGTGCTACCGACACCATCAACATCAAGGATAGACAATTTTTCTGTGCACAGGAATACACCTAGTGCACAACCATCATTAGAGGCCACTAGATGGAACAAGGAGGCACATGACAAAATTGATATTGCATGTGCTGATTTTTTGTATTTCAACAATATCCCATGGAGTGTGATTGAGAACCCCTATTGGCTCAATTTGGTGACCACAATGATAGTTTCGGGAAAAGGGTACAAGACCCCTTCTTGCAAGGATTTGAGTGGGAGGTAAGTAAATAATCGGAATCCACTTGGTTTCATTTTGAAATTTTAATTATTATTTCTTGTTTATTAAATCAAAATTGAGTACTAAGACTTGATTTGACTTTGATTTTGTAGGTTTCTTGGAAATGTTGTTGATAGGGCAAGACTAGTGGTGGAGGAGCAAAAAAGATTGGAGTAAATATGGCTGCACCATTCTTTCTAATGGGTGGGCAGATGGAAAAAACCAAACCATCATTAATTTTTTGGTTTCTTATAAGGATGCTGTTGTATTTTGGAAATCGGTTGATGCCTCCAACAAAGTGAAAAATGCACAAACTTTGGCATTAATGTTGGAGAATGTTGTCATGGAGGTGGGAGTAGAGAATGTGGTGCAAATCATCATAGATAATGCAACAACATATGTGGCAACAGGTAATTTTAAATTTTAATATTTATGTTGCACATGATTATCATTAAAATTTTCAATTTAAATATTAATAAGTGATATTTAATTTAGTTTTTAGGTAAAATATGGAAATTGGAAACTAATTATTGCATTGATACTAATATGCCAGGTAGAATCCTCCAAGGCAAGAACCCCACTCTTTTTTGGACACCTTGTGCAGCACATGTCCTTGACCTTCTTTTGGAGGACATAGGAAAACTTGATTGGGTGACTCCAATTGTTGAAGATGCAAGGTAGGTAACAAAGTATATCTACAATCACCCTTGGGTTCTAAATTTGATGAGACAATTCAGCAAAGGGAAAGATTTTGTGAGACCCGCAATCACAAGATTTGCAATGATTTTCTTGACGTTGCAAAGTATTATTGATGGCTTGAATTTTTTGAAACAAATGTTTGTGAGTCCACCATGGCTTCAATCAACTTATTCAAAGAATCCTGAAGGAGAATTTGTTGTGCGCATTGTCTTTGATCAACCTTTTTGGGACAAGGCTAAAGAGATTGTGAAGGTAACTTCAAGAATCAAAACTTTAATTTTTAATTATTCTTGATTCAAGTCTCTCATTATTAATTAATCTTGTTGTAAACTAATTTGTATTTTTAAAATTTCAATTGCAGGTATCTGAGCCCTTGGTGAGAGTTATGCGCATGGTTGATGGGGACCAAATCCCAATGGGGTCTCTATATGAAGCAATGGATAGGGCCAAAGAGTCTATCAAAAATCACTACAAGGGGGATAGACTCAGTTATGACCCCATTTGGGAGATTGTTGATAGGACATGTAACAATCAGCTCCACCAACCCATTCATGTAGCAGGATACTTCCTCAACCCTTGTTTCAGGTATGGTGATTCTTATTCAGATTTTACTAAGACTTGATTTCACTTTGTTTTTGTAGGTTGTGTACTAAGACTTGGTTTCACTTTGTTTTTGTTTTAGATGTGATGATTCCTTTTCATATCCTAATGGCAAGGTCATGGAGGGCCTCTCTACATGCATTCAGAGGATGATACATGATGTTGTTGAGAGAGACCATGTTGTGACCAAACAACAAATCTATGTGGAATCAAAGGGTAAATTATTCTCTTCATATTTGGCAAAGAGAGAAAGAGGCACTCAAGCCCCAAGTAAAAGTAGAACATTTGCAATTTTTCCATTTGATAAATTATGTTTTGCTTGTCTCTTTTCTTTCTAACTTCTCAATATTTTAATTTGCAGAGGCTTGGTGGAAAAGTTGGGGTGGGAATACTCCACATATAAAGAAATTTGCTCTCAGAATCTTATGTTAGCCTTGTAGCTCATCCCATTGTGAGCACAATTGGAGCTTATTTGAGTCCATCCACACAAAGAAGATAAACAAGTTATATCAAAAAATCCTCAATGACCTTGTCTATGTGCAATACAATCTTAAGTTGTGCATGAAGAGGGAAAAAAAAGCACTAGATGGTCCAATTGATTTGGATGATATAGATCATTACTTTGATTGGATGGCACAATAGCAACCTCCATTATTTACAGAGGATGACATCACTGATTTGGAGAGGCAGGCTATGGAGGGGGAGGGGGGTGGATTTGGTTTCACATTGGATGACATTGAGGAGGAAGATGAGGATTCATACGAGGAGTCATTAGTAGTGCTAGTGCTAGAAGATACATCCAAGATGGAGAGTGAGCCACACACATCGGGAGGGATACCGAACGAGGAGGCACAATTATGCTCAGTGCAGGCTTCTAGTTCTAGGACTAGGCCCTCTACTTCTAGTTCCTCTCCTAGTCCCTTATTTGGTCATAGACTTGGGAAGAGGAAGATGTAATTCAAATTGTAATTTGTAATGATGTATAACTTTACTATTTTTCTTCCAGTCATCAACATTCCACATAAGAATGTGATTTTGTACCCACTTTGCATTTATATATCTATCTAAACTTAGCTTGTTTCTTTTGTTTTCTCATTAATTAGCTCATTGGATGCATCTTCTCATAGAATTTTGCAAAAAAAATGCATTTTAATTAAATTTTATGCTATTTTTAAGTTCTTGAGTTTTTTGCTGAGTTTTTCCAAAGACTGGCTGATTTTTCCTGAGTAATCTTTTTCATGGCTTGGTGAGTTTTTGTCAAGTGAGAGTATTCCATCCTTGCTATTATTCGAACCCAGCCCAATAAACTCCCCGTGTGTCAAAATGGTGTCCCCAAGGTTATCTTTGATGACAACCCCAATTTTTATTGGACCTGGATTTCTCTGTGTAGCTCCATCAAAATTTATTTTAACCCAAACCTTCTTTGGAACCGTCCCCTAAGTGCTCAAGCATGCTGTCCATCTTTCATCAGTCAATGAAGCTCCTGCCAGTTTGGGGACGACCAAAGAAGGAAAAAAATTTGAATTCCTATCATCCCATATCATAAAAGAGCATCCTTTAGCAGACCTAGCTGCCATGTTTAAGAGTTATATGATTGATCCTTCAAGTGTCCTCACCGACTACTCTTTGGTTAAGGCTTCATTTATGAAGATTCTCCTATTCTTATCCTTCCAAAGTTCCCAGACAATCATTGATGGAGTCACTTTCCATAGGCTGGAAAAGACACTCTTACATATCCTAGATGGCCACATACAGAATCAAGTTTCCAAAGATTGGGGTTTAGGTGAGTACCAATCTAATTTATGAAGAAAATAATTCCAATAGAATTTTGCATTAGGGCACAATAGGAGAATATGATTAGTGTTTTCTTTATATTGTTTACATAGGGGCATTTAGTAGAGCATGTGATCCCTAATTTATTTAGGAGATCCTACGTAAGGAATCATTCTTGAATTACTAACCAGGCATATGCCCCTACTCTTAGTGACCAATGCTTACCCTAGAGAAAATTTGCAGGCCAATTTTGATGCATGTTGGCCGACTCCAGTGATTTGTAGTCAATCTTCACTTTGTACTCCCCATCCTAGGAAGCCCCCCACTTAATGGCATCTGGCTTATCTTCCCATAAAAAACTATTAGAGTTGAAGATTTATGTTAATCTATCCTTTTGTTCCTCCATGACGTTAATGTGTTCTAAAGAATTCCATTCCCAGGTTTGAATTCCATTCATTAAGCTTTCCTTGCCAAATCTACAATCTTCTTTCCCCACTACCTGTACATCTCTCTTTTGATTATCTCCATGCCTGCCAAGTTTTCTAAGGAAGGGTTCCCTTCCCATGAGCCTACCCAGAGTTTGGCGTTTATCCCATTGTTCACTTCCCATGTGATGAATCATGCAATTACATGCTTGCACTCTGAAATAAAGTTCCAAATGGCTGATCCTAGAAGATGGGTTTGTATACTTAGAATTTTGATGGAGTCATCAAAGTCAAAATATTTTTTCAAAATTATCTAAACCCGTCTCCTATTTCCCTCTTTATAGATGCTCCGAACAAGATTCACACCCATCACAAGATTCATGTTATACAATTCCCTAATGCCTTCCTCTTTGGCCTTGAATGGATGACATGCTTTGTCCCTGGCCAACAAAGGGATCTTATGTTGATCCTCCAGCCCATTCCATATAAACCATCTCATTATTTTGCAGAGACCATATTCAACAACTTTTGGGATTTTTATACATGACATAGAATAAATTGGGATCATAGATACAACTGTCTTGATTAAGAGTATCCTACCTACTAAGGAGATCCATTTTCCTTTCCATAAATCCATCATCTTTCTGTAGTTGCTAACTAGGCTATTCCAATAACTGGTTTTATTAATACCTCTAAACAACAACATACCCAAAAACTTATAGGGGAAGAGGTTATTTTCAAGTCCAAAATTCTGGCCAAATATACTTGAAGCCCTGGCTACACATTGAGGAATAAGACTTGATACTTTCTCCAGTTGATGCTCTAACCTGATGCTTTTGCATACAAATCAAGTGTCCTCTTAATACATATTGCCTCCACCTTATAGGCTTTCCCAAACAAATCATATCGTTAGTAAACTGAAGATGGGTAGAGTTTTTCACCCTCAGGAAGACTTCCATTCCTATCCTCTGGCTTGTGTCTCTTTAGTGATGAATTTCCCTCCCTAATGATTCTACTATGATGATGAATAAGAAAGGAGAAAGAGGGTCTCCCCATTGAATTCATCAAGAGGATGGAAAGAATCCTTACACCACCCTGTTCACCAATATTGAATATCTCAAATTCTCAATGCAACATCTTACCCAATTCACCCAATCTTCACTAAAGAAAACAATTTAAAAACCCTCAACAAAAACTACCTGTCCACCAAATCATACACCTTCAACACATCTAATTTTATAATCATACTAGGTGCTCTCATTTTCCTAGAAGATTGAATGGCATCATGTGCTACTATAATTCCTTCCACAATTGACCTTCTAGGTCAAAATCCACTTTGTTTATCTAAGATTATTTTATGTAGGACATTTTTTAGTTTTTTATACATGATTTTGGTGATGACTTTGTAGATGGTATTGCAGAGGGTAGCTGGTTAGTAGTCACCCATATTTTGGACCTCTTTCTTTTTGGGAAGCAAAGCTTAAAAAGTGCGATTTAAGGATCCCAACATGACTTTGTTCCTCCTACATTCTCCAACTACACTATGAATATCCTTTCCCACAATATCCCAAAAATCTTGATAAAATTTTGTCGGGAGGCCATCCAAGCTTGATGCCTTGGATGCCCCCATTTGAAATACCACCCTTCTAGTTTCCTCCAAACTTATTTCTTGGCATAATCCCTTGTTATCCTCATCATTAATTAGGGGGAGGGATATGGCCTAATATTACATTCCTATCATCCTCATTATCCTCATTCTTTCTATTAAAAATTTCCTGGGAGTGGTGAGTTATTACCTAGTTGACTTCCTCCACCATAGTTACTTTGGTGCCATCCTCTTTTGAGATTTCATGAATCTGATTTATGTTCCTATTTTCCATGGTCATTTTGTGGAATATTTAGTGTTTTTGTCTCCCTCCTTCAACCATTCTTCCCTAGATTTTTCTTCCATAAGATATCTTCCCATTCAAGAAGCTCCTCTAATTCTTCTTTGAGGTCATTTTCTTTGTTGAATTCTATTTCACTTATCCTGTGGGCTATAACTCTCTCATTTAATATCACAAGCTCACCTTCCACTCTTTCCTTCTCTTTGGATATGTTCTTGAAGGAGTTTTGATTCCAATCGCTTAGACATTCTTTGATATGCTTCACCTTTTCCTTGAATTGAACCATCTTTGGCTTATCCCTACACCTAACCTCCTTCTAGAATTTTGCAACTAAATCAAATGACCTTGGATATATTGTTATAATATATTGTAGCATTGGAAAATGGAAGTACTTCCATTTAGGATTGGTTTAGGCCTCCGAGTAGGTGGTTTGGGATCATGTAAAATGCGTTGAATAGGTCTCTGACTTGTTTCTGGTTTTTCCCCCCATTTTGCTCTATTTTCCACTTATTTCTAGCCTATTTTTAGCACCTGGCTTTGTGAATTTGAGGTTCTTGACCTCAGGGTCAAGGTCGACCTCGACCCTGACCTAGGGTTTAAATTTTAGATTCTGAGGGTTTTCGGATGTTAGGTTTCATAAAGATTTATTTCCCAATTCCGGGCCGGCTGTTTTGGGTTTCGAAATGGTGAAATCTTAAATTATATTTAATTTAGGTCCATTTCTAGGGGTAAAGGTTTAAATGGAAATTTAATTCTCCTATGTAGGCCTCTCTAGAAGTTTGTGCCCTAGAATAGTATAAAAGGAAGCTTTCTCCTCTCATTTCCATCATCTCTCAAGTGCAATCAAGTTTTATCATCATCAATCAAGTAAGCATTCAATAAATCATCTACATTCAAGAATTCAAGCATTAAAGCATTCAAGTTCTCCATTGAAGATCAAGGATTCAAGCATTCAAGCCTTTGAATGGATTTAGCTCAAGCATTGAAGATTCATCATTCAAACCCTAGATCTATCCATCATGGTGGTGTGATCTTCCTTCAAGATCCTTTGTTCATCTTCAAGATTTATTCGTTCTTCCTTTAAGGTGGATTCCAAGCATACAATCATGGAGGTTTTGATTTAAATTTATTAGTGTTGATTCCAAGCTTTCATATTAACATACTTGTTCAAATTTCAAATACAATTGCATATCTATTAAATATCATAGCTTCATTGTTAGATCTAATTATACTACTTGCTAGCATTCTCTATTTCAACTCCATTTTAAAGGTTGATTCCAAACCGGGGTTTGACCAAGGAAAACCCCTCATCCAAAAAACAAAACCATTTTTATTGTAGGAACAGGTGTGGAACATCAAATTACAGTATAGATCTAGATACCCTTTTCCGCAAACTTTTGGGATCCACAAACAGAATTTATGTTGGAGCAACACAGGCCAAGGTCAACATAAAGGGGTCAAGGTCAACATTTACCTGGGTCAAGGTTGACCTTTCTCAGAAAAGAAAAAGGTTTATGGGTTTTCTCTGTCTCTATGTTTCTAGGCCATATCCGATTGCATAATTTCTAGAAATTGAGTACACACACCAGAAAATAGTAATTTCTGAATATGCTACCTTTCAAGATAAGTGTTTATGTTTCATTAGTTTTTTATGTCCACAACATTTTCCATCACACACCCCACAAGACCACATAGATATAAAAATATATATCTAAAGATATAATTTTATATCTTACATTTTGGTGAACCCGCAATAGACAACTCTTTCTTTTTGGTGTTGGATGCTTTGCCTCCTTTACCTTAGATTAGTTTTCTTTTATGCTCTTTCATTTTAAAATTCAAAAACAAAACAAAAAAAATCTATATATTCTAATTTACAAAAATATTTCTTGCATTTTCATTTACTATGAATATCTTTAAGATGCTTTGGTCTATGGCTATTTTCTTCATTATTCTCCTCTTAGAATCTCTTTATCATACTTATGATGTTTATGAGAGTATCATCCATTTCATTATGTTTTTCACTCTTCATGATTTACTTCCTTATGCTATTGTGATATTGACCAATACTATACTTCCTACTTTCAAAACTTTTATTAAGGATTTATGTGGCAAACTTATTGCTCTTTTGGATTATGTGAAGAATTTGGTAGATAATACACCATCTCCTAATCTTCCTAATCCTAATCCTATCCTTCCTAATCTAGTTCCTAATATTCCTAATCCTAATCCTATCCTTCTTAATTTGATTCTTAACATTCCCAATGTTCCTATTTCTCCATCTACTATTCCTAGTTCCTCCCACACTTATGATGAGGCTCAAACTATGGTTCATGATGCAAATGTGAAATAATTCTTGGATCTACCTTTCCCTTCTTTTTTGATCCATGATGATATTAAAGGGAAGAGAAAAGAAACTTCTTCTAAACCTACTATTCCACCTTATACAACCTTTTCTCATGATCACAATAAACAATCACCTCCTACGGAAGCTTTACAAGATATGTACACTACATGATACAATATGATGGCTAAAAAAGTTAATAAGGGTTTAGGGCTTGGTGTTAATGAACACGGTATTAAATATCTGGTTCATCTATCCCCTAAACAAGATATGCATGTTCTTGGCTTTCTGCTATCTCAATTTAAGGTGATTGATTTTGATTGTCATCCTCCTCTTCATGTTCTCCTTCCAACACCTACCTTAGATTACCATGATACTCCTCAAGATGTGGCTAAGAAGGTGTATGTTTAGTTAATGAATTCTAAGAAAGAAATCTTTAAACCTATGCTGAAAGATGCTCTCTCCAAGTAAAAATGTCCTTTTCATTATAGTAATACACATTTACTTGCTGATTGTGTGCATTTCATGTTGTATGTTAGAGAAAGAGCTTCTTTAGGAATTATGTCCCACTCTCGTGCGGTTTTACAATTCCATCATAATTTTGACAAGGGGTATCCCCTTCAATATCCTATAATGTAGATCTTTTCTCCACTTTTCTTTTGACTGGGGGCAAGAGGTATTTCTTCCAGTTCTCTAGGATCCATTATGCTCTTAGCATGTACTTTGTTTTGAGCTTAATTGGTTATCCTTTCTATATTTTATCCCTATGGTATTGTATTATGTTCATAATCATCCATAGTTCTCTTTTATTATTCAAGATATCTTTTTCAAAGATAGTTGTTTTGCAAAAGTATCCTTTGCTTTCATCTCTAGGGGGAAAGGTTCTTCCTTCTTCCTTCTTTGTCTACAAATCTTCTTTACTTACCTTAGTGGTATTTGTTTATTTTGCAACATTATTTCATTATACTGACTAGGGTTTTGGCTATGGATATCCTTTAATATGAGAGGTTGTTGTCCTAGGCCATCACCTCTTCTTTATTTTGAAAATTATGTTCTTTATAAATTCTTTCCCTTGCTTTAGGGTCAGAGTTTGATTCCTTCATTCCAAGATTCCTCTTCCTCTTGATTACAGGGGGCTTGATGATTGAATCTTTGGTCTCTCTTTGATTTTCTTTGAAAGATGATATTTTATCCAAATCACTCCTCTATGGTGGGAGGTATTGTTAATAAGATCTCTTTCTCTTTGAGGATCCTTTTTCCATAAGTTACATATCCTTTTTCATGATTATCTATGCTCTTTGATGTAAGGGTCAATACCCTTCACTAAGAATATAGTGTACATTGTTGCTAATAGGATATCTCCTTACCTTGAGAAGTAGGTATCCTCCTTCTCTTCCTTATCGTGTCTAGTAGAAAGCCACAATAAGGAGGGGGAATATATAGGGTCTCGCTTATGCCACATTTTTAAATTTCAATATGCTAAATCCTTTGAAGGTAACACACATAAGTTGCTAAATCCTGAAGAGACACGCATTTTTCAATTTCAATATGCTAAATCCTAAAGAGACACAATTTTTTTAATTTCAAATATGCTAAATCCTCGGAAGGTAACACACATAAGTTGCTAAATCCTGAAGAGACACACATTTTATATTCCATAGTGATACGAGAAGGTGGATCTATGGGTATTCCAAAAGCCGTCAGAAGACACATTACACCTACAAAGCATAATTTTTGGGTGAACTATCAGGTTTTTTGACCTATTGGGCTCTCCCTCCTTGGTGATTCATGGTAAGGTGGGCATCTTACTGGGCAAGGTAATCACTCTCTCTTTTTCTCTCTTTTCGCTTTCATGCTAGTAGGATTAGATCATGAAGCTATGCTATTTATAGTGTTTCTCTTATCTTTCTTATGTAATCATTTATTCTTTTATGATAGCTTTCCAAATAGGATATTAGTATAGGAAGCATTTCTTAGCAATGTTTCCTTTGCTAGTTGATTTGGGTTTATTTTTGTACTAACCCCTCTTTTGTGTCTTTTAGCTTTTCTCTTTGTTTTTGCACCCTCGTGCGTGTATGTTGAGTTAGAATCCTTGGCTTGGGGACTCATGTCCTCAACTAAGTGATATTCTACCTCATTGTGAATCTACTGAGATCTTTCTTCTCCTTTACCAAGAGTTTGCATTGAATCCATACTCTTGCTAAAGTGGGGGCTAAATGTAGTGTCAAAAAATGGAAGCACTTCCATTTAGGATTGGTTTAACCCTCTGAGTAGGTAGTTTGGGGTCATGTCAAATGCCTTGAATAGGTCTCTGACTTATTTCTAGCTTTTTCCCCTATTCTGCTTTGTTTTCCACTTATTTCTAGCCTATTTCTGGCACCTGGCTCTGTGAATTTGAGGTTCTTGACCTTCTGGGTCAAGGTTGACCTTGACCCTGACCCTGGGTTTAAATTTCATGTCTTGAGGGTTTTCGGATGTCAGGTTTTGGAAATATTTATTTCCCTCTTTTGGGTCGGTTGTTTTGGGCTTCGAAATGGTAAACTCTTAAATTATATTTAATTTAGGACCATTTCTATGGGTAAAGGTTTAAATGGGAATTTAATTCTCCTATGTAGGCCTCTCTAGAAGTTTGTGCCCTAGATTAGTATAAAAGGAAGCTTTCTCATCTCATTTCCATCATCTCTCGAGTGCAATCAAGTGTGCAATCCATTCTCAATCAAGTAAGCATTCAATAAATCATCTACATTCAAGCATTCAAGTTCTCCATTAAAGATCAAGGATTCAAGCATTCAAGCCTTTGAAGGGATTTGACTCAAGCATTCAAGATTCATCATTCAAACCCTAGATCTATCCATCATGGTGGTGTGATCTTCCTTCAAGATCCTTTGTTCATCTTCAAGATCTATTCATTCTTCCTTCAAGGTGGATTCCAAGCATACAATCATGGAGGTTTTGATTTACATTTATTATTTTTGAGCCCAAGCTTTCATAGTAACCTACTTGTTCACATTTCAAATACAATTGCATATCTATTGAATATCATAGCTTCGTTGTTAGATCTACTTCTACTACTTGCTAGCATTCTCTATTTCAATTCCATTTTAGAGGTTGATTCCAAACCGGGGTTTGACCAAGGAAAACCCCTGATCCAAACAAAAAAACCATTTTTCTTGAAGGAACATGTGCGAAATAATGAATTATAGTACATATCTAGATACCCATTTCGACGAACTTTCAGGATCCGCAAACAAAATTTCCATCGGAGCAACGCAGGTCAAGGTCGACATAAAGGGGTCAAGGTCAACCTTTCTTAGAAAAGAAAAAGGTTTCTGGGTTTTCTCTGTCTTTGTGTTTCTAGGCCAAGTCCAATTGTAGAGTTTCCAGAAATTGAGTACAAACACCAGAAAATAGTAATTTCCAAATTTTCTACCTTTCAAGATAAGTGTTTATGTTTCATTAGTTTTGTATGTCCACAACATTTTCCATCACACACACCTACAAGACCACATAGATATAAAAATATATATAAAGATATGTTTTTATATCTTACATATATTATAAAGTTTATTTAGAACTTGATATCCCATATCCATGTATCAGATATCCGATAGCTGATGGATGTACTTGATACCTGAGACTATTTATCCCAAACAACAAGCAATGACTATCATTTTTGGCCTCCATATCATTTATCTGATCCATAGATCATGTATTAGATATCTCCCAGTGATTTTTCTTTACAAATTTATAAAAGGTAAGTAGTTTTTTGGCTTTTTATTCTTTTTTATAAGTTTTTTAGTTGAATTATTAGTTTTTTGGTTAAATGTAGGGTTTTTTTAATTGAAAATGTTTTTGTTCTTTGAAATTGATTTTAATATGCATTTTTAATTTAATTAGGCATGATAAATGCAAATCAATCTAAAACCCCTCTGTTGCAAAATAATGAGCCTCAAAACCCTCCCTTACAAAATAATGAGCCTCAAAACACACCCCTGCCAAATAATGAGCCTGAAAACCCACCCCCTCAAGACACTCAGTCTGTAGAACCTCTAGTTGAGAACTGTCGGCCTATAAAGGACCTCATAGGCATTAATTTGAATGAGTTGAGGGGCATTAAAATCTCTATGGTAATACCCTATGTTACACCCCATGTTGAGCACATTGAACTCCATAGTTGAAAATATGGAGACAATTAAAGTGCAACATAATGTTGCACTTCATTTGTGAGAGGCCATGCTTGCCCAATTTGATAATAGGCTTGATTATGATAGGGTGAAGGAACTTGACATCTCAAAAGAGACAACTTCTTCTCTATTTGTAAATCTGAAAACTACACTAAAATGTGATCCCAAAAGGCCAAAATTGTCCATCAAATGGTGCATGAATGATGCTAAGCAGGAGAACTTCTAGGATAATTGGTGGATGGCTTTTGATATACCACCCCATAAAAATATGGAGGTTCCTTTTTATTTTATTAAAAAACTATATGCTGAATTTGTGCTTAGAAAGAAAGTTAATTATTGGAGCATGAGATTAAACATGGGCGTAGGAGATCAAACATGGGCATAGGAGGAGGTGCTCCTTGTGATAAAGAAGGGGCACGTTGAGTAAAAGAATGCCCTTATATCCCCCTTCCTTACATTATGACCCCACCTCGAGTGCATAATCCATATTTTATTGCAGAGGCTGGCTCACAAACCATTAAGGCCATTCACATCTTGAGCGAGCATTTGGTTAGGCACACTACATCATTGTTGCATCCCCTTGTTGATGATGTTGGTGCTTCAACATCCTCTTTGGGTGCACACATTTGTGCACCCCATACTTGCATTATGTGCAATAACTTATGCTTGGGTCCCCTTGATGTGTCTTTGGATGAATGCATGTTTGAGATGGGTGATGAGCCAGATGTCACCATAGGGAATAGAGCCTCTCATGGAGAGACCAGTCATAGGAGAGATGAGGAGCCACACACGACATGGACTTCTCATGCTATGATAAGACTAAAATTATAATTTCACAACACACATTTAATTCTAAATAAATATTGTTAGTAGATAACTTATAATGACTACACACTTGTGTTTATATATATGATTTGGATTTATGTTTAGTTGATGATAGAGGAGGAGATGAGAGAGGTGAACGGTGCCGCATTGTCTACCATTTCATTTGGCCTTGAAAACTCTATGGTATATGTATTCACACTCATTACTTTACTTTGTTTATTAGTATACATGTTTTCTCATAAAAATTAACGTAATAAAAATTATATACTAATTGATTTTTTCATCTTGTTTTACTCTTGTAGGTTTCAGCTAATACCGATGAGGGGCAATGTGAGGGGGTTGCAGCGACGCCCGTTGACAAGGAGAAGGTAATTAAGTGTTTTAGAATTATTATACATACATACTTGTCACTTGTGCATACTAATGTTTATTTTATGTATGGTTTATTGTACAAAGGGTGATGTCTGATGATGTCCCTACAAAGGTTCACGAGCCTACACTCTCAGGCATTTCATCTCACCATGATAGCTTGATAATACACATATTTCTATATTTAGTTGTTTACATTTTTGTATCAACTATACATGATTGTCATTTACATTGTCAAATTATTGTAAGTGTATATTAACTAAGATTTTATCTTATTTGACTCTCGTAGTTAACACCTAGTGTGAGGGAGTGCCAAGGATTAGTATCCATATTGACACAACTGATATAATTTTTTATTTTAATTCAAGTGATTTGTAAATTTATTTTTCTATCAAGGATAAATTTATAGGATAGCTGATATCAATTTCATGGTTGCAAACATATATAGGTTGAAACTGACATTGGTAGTGTCATCCCTTTTAGGACATATGCTAAGACTCCCAAGCGCATGAAGAAATGTAGATATGAGGTACATAAGAATTCAATTTTAAATTTCAATTAAATTATTCTTCAACTTGAATTTTAATGTTGATATTCTATATGTACAAGCCATATAAATTAAGCAATCTAAATTGTGGTTACAATTTTTTGTTTGTGCGGGATCCGTCAAAGCCAAATAGTACTTTGAAGAGGCTACACTTTAATGATCCACCAGTAGCATAGGATGTCATACAAACATTTGTAGTTGTAGATATTTTGAGATACCATATCGCACATTTGGAGATAACATATGCCACATTGTATAGACATGTGTATTTTGTAGACATATTGAGATGACAAGTGCCACATTTTGTAAAACTTTGATCGAGTTGACATTTACACCATATTTGTATATGGAGATACATACTTTTATAAAATAATTTCATATATATAGAACATGTTTGCTTTCATATTATCTCTTGGTATGTGTGATCCACATGTACTATTCATGTTTTTAGAATCATTGCATATTTGAAAATATTTTTTGTGTTTCCATAAAATGAATGATGTTTTTGGTAACATGTTCATATCAATTGGGTAAAGTTTATGAAACTAATGACTCCTAAAAATAAATATTTGGTTTCTTTCAACTTGTGTATTTTTTTTTGGGAAAAAATTTTCCTTTGTTTTAGAGGGGAGCAACATTTTTCTCATGGAGCATTCATAAATGATAAGATTCATTTGGGATCCTAGTATTGTCATACATGTTAAGATTGCTTGGGGTGAGCCCTAGTTGGTCAACTATGGTCAAAGTAGGTAGGAATGGTCAAAGGGGGTACAAAATGGTTGGAATCATGTTGATTGGTCATTTTTGATATATTGTAAAGGTTTTGTGGCAATCATAAGTCATTTGGATAGAAAATGTAAAAGGTGCAAAAAGTTGTCAAAAAGTTGCATAGCAAATTTTGTGACTTTTGCACTAATATGTCATTATGTTACAAAAATCATCAACCAACTTGTTCAAGGTTCATTGACCTATGACCATTGTTTGAGTTTGAAAATTCACATAAATTGAACCTACATTTCCCCTTTTGGTCAAGGTTCACAAGATTGGTTTGTTGGTGTTTGATTATCTATCCTCTGTTTACTATCAAACAAGGACAATCCCACGTGTTGATCCATTTATTGTTTGCATTCATGCCAATGTTTTGATCCTCTGATGTAATTCCTTCATTCTTTCAAGGTGTCGTGAGATGCTCCTCTACAATACTCTATCTTAGATTTTCAAGACTCCACGTGGTTTTTCTAGGGCAACAATTTTTCTTTTGATGCAAAAACCATTAGAGGCATTTGATAGAAAGGTGCAAGGTAGCCCAAATCTCTATGCCTTATTTGTGGGAACAAACCACCACCACCAACACATCTGGTTGGGTAGGTACCCAAGGCATAGTCCATTTTTTTCTCTCCACTCGTCGGAACACTCGGTGACATACCCTATTGGTAGTGTCCCTTAGGTACCCTAAGTGCACAAAAGTGACGAACATTATTGGGGTATTTATTTCAATTTGAGGAACCTGTGTATGATGTTTCTAAAGTTTTAGGGTTGTGAGAAGCCCCTCTACAATAGTCTATCTCATATTTTCAAGGCTCCAAGTGGTTTTTCTAAGGCAACCATTTTTTTTTTGATGCAAAAATCGTCAGAGTCATTCAATAGAAAGGTGCAAGTTAGCCCAAATATTTGTGTTCTTCATGGGAAAGAATGACCACCACCAACATGTCCATTTGGGTGGGTATACCCAAGGCATGGTCCATTTTTGGGTCTCCACTCGCTAGAACGCTCGACGACATACCCTACCAATATTGTCCCTTAGGTGCCCTAAGTGTACAAAAGTGACAAACATTATCGGGGTATTTATCTCAATCTAAGCCACCTGCATATGATCTGTCTGAAGATGTAGGGTCATGAGAGGGCCCTGTATAATACTCTATCTCAAATTTTCAAGATTCCAAGTGGTTTTTCTAGGGAAATAATTTTTCTGTTGATGCAAAAATTGTCAGAGGCATTCAATAGAAAGGTACAAGGTATCCCAAATATTTGTATGTTCTTTGTGGGAATGAATCACCACCACCAACACATCTGGTTGGGTAAGTATACCCAAGGCATGGTCCATTTTTAGCTCCCCACTCATCAAAATGCTCGGTGACATACCCTACTGATACTGTTCCTTAGGTGCCTTAAGTGCACAAAACTGACAAACTTTATCGGGTTATTTCTCTCAATCCAAGGAGCTTGTGTATGATCTGTCCAAATATTTAGGGTTGTGAGAGGCCCCTCTACAATAGTCTCTCATATTTTCAAGAATCCAAGCTATTCTTCTAGGGAAACAACTTTCATGTTGATACAAAAACCATCATAGGCATTCAATAGAAAGTTACAAGGTAACCCAAATCTTTGTGCATTCTTCATGGACATAAAAAACCACCACGAACACATTTGGTTGGGTGGATATACCCAAGGCATGGTCCATTTTTGGGTCCCCATTGACTGAAGCGCTTGATGATATACCCTACCAATAGTGTCCCTTAGGTTCCCTAAGTGCACAAGTGATGAACTTTGTCGGGGAATTTCTCTCAATCCAGGGCACCTGTGTATGATCTATTTGAAGTTGTAGGGTCATGAGAGGCCTCTCTACGATAGTCTATCTCATATTTTCAAGACTCCAAGTGACTTTTCTAGGGCAATGATTTTTTTGTTGATGCAAAAACTATTAGAGGAATTCAATAGAAAGGTGAAAGGTAGCCAAAATATATATTTTTTGTTTGTATAAAGGAACTGCCACTAGAAATACATTTTCTTGGGTGGTTATACCCAAGGCATGGTCCATTTTTTGCTCCCCACTCACCATAACACTCAATGACATACCCTAACGATAGTGTCCCTTAGGTGCCCTAAGTGACAAACTTTTCCAGGGCATTTCTCTCAATCTAGGGCACCTACATATGCTCTATTTGAAGTTTTAGGGCTATGAGAGGTTCCTCTACAATAGTGTACCTCATATTTTCAAGATTCCAAGTGGCTTTTCTAGGGAAGGCTTTTTTTTATTGATGAAAAAATTGTCAAAGGCATTCAATAGAAAGGTGCAAGGTAGCCCAAATATCTATGTGTTCTTCATGGTATGAACCACCACCACAAAAACATCCGGTTGGGAAATTATATACAAGGGTATGGTCCATTTCTGGATCCCCACTCATCAGAACGCTCAACGACATACCCTACTGATAGTGTCCCTTAGGTGCCCTAAGTGCACAAAAGTGGAAAACATTACCGAGGTATTTATCTCAATATGGGGAACTTTCATATGATCCATATAAATATTTAGGGTCATGAGAGCCCCCTCTAGAATAGTCTATCTCATATTTTCAAGAGTCCAAGTGGCTTTTATAGGGTATCGATCTTTTTGTTGATGCAAAAAATGTTAGAGGTATTCAATATAAAGGTGCAAGGTAGCCCAAATATCTATGTGTTATTTGTGGGCATGAATTACCACCATCAACATGTCAGGTTGGGTGGGTATACCCAAGGCATGGTCCATTCTTGGATCCTCACTCATTGGAACACTTGACGACATACCCAACTGATAATGTCCTTTAAGTGGTCTAAGGCATGGTCCATTCTTGGATCCTCACTCATTGGAACACTTGACGACATACCCAACTGATAATGTCCTTTAAGTGGTCTAAGTGCACAAAAGTGACAAACTTTGTTAGGGTATTTCTCTCAATCTAGGGTACCTGTGTATGATCTGTTTGAAGCTATAGAGTCATGAGATTTCCCTCTACTACAATCTATCTCATATTTTCAAGACTCTAAGTGGTTTTTCTAGGGAAGCAATTTTTCTATTGATGCAAAAATCGTTAGAGGCATTCAATAGAAAGGTTTAAGGTAGCCCAAATCTTTGTGCATTCTTTGTGGGAATGAACCACCACCATGAAAACATCTGGTTGGATTGGTATACTCAAGGTATTTCCCTTTTTTGGCTCCCCACTCATCAAAACTCTCGCCAACATACCCTATCAATAATGTCCCTTAGGTCTAAACAAGAGGGTTTTTGAGAACTCACCCATACACTCTTCTCCAATTTTGATTGATCACTCAAACACCTTACATATGTCCTACACGCATCGTCCAAACAATGGCATGATGAATATTGGTCAATTTTCACAAAGTTTCTATTCAAAACCTCCATTTTTATTTGCTCTTTATAGACACAACCAATTAACCTTGAATAAAAACCATTAGAAAGAGCATTCAAAGTACCTTGAACAAAAACCATTTAAAAGAGCATTGAAATTACTATTGTGAAAGTTTGACAATTTAAATCAATAAATTATAAGATCTCTAAAATAAACAAATTCAGATACAAAATAAAGATATTATAAGAGCTTCATCAAAATGTTAGTAGGAAATCCTATTGGAGGTTGTTACTTTCTCATTTGACTTAAGAAAAAAATTAATACACCATCTACAAAGTCATCAATGTTATAAAAAAATAGTAGATACTCATGTGTCTTTATGTTTTCTCATGTCCTCATGTACATATATATCGTATATCATCAATACAACTTGTCATTATGCTTCTACAGATGTCTACCATACAAATACATCATATATCATCAAAAAAACTCATCCTTATGATTACACACATGTATCACATACATATACATCATATATCATTGATATGTAACTATATTATGTACATAAATACATTAATGATATAAAAATCCTAGATACATGACTATTACATTTGGGTATGATATTTCTACTCCTTAATGTATATCTCCAACCACTGGTACTCCTAATGACACCTACATTGCATTAGTGTACAAAATATTAACATTAGAGAAATAATACTAACTAAATGGTGAGACAATTAATTAAAGTAAGAAATACTCCAAAGCAAAGTAGAGGAATCTCATACGTCCATCATATTTGTAATCCATACATTCTAAAGGCATGAGAACGCTAAGTTTATTGAGAACATAAAAAGTTTATAAAGAGATAAACATTATGAACAAAATGGAGCAAATAAAATGATGAGCCCATGCACAATGAAACTTACTATCACTTTGTATGAGCTAATCAAGTGTGCCTGGATCTTTTATATCTATCATATTTGTGTCCAACAACACTTACAATACATGAGAGAACCAAATTTATTGACCAGAAAAAATGGAGAGGCAAAGTGCAACTATTGTAATGAATGTAAGCATAATGAACATAATAAACCTTGTAGTGAGTTGGTATTACCTAGTGAAGTGTACCTAAAGGGTCATGTCTATTCTTAAGGGTATCTAATTTTTCTTCATGATCAGTAGTACTAATAGTCCAAAGTTATTTTATCTTTGTCCTTCCTTGATGCTTCAACAACTTGACATTTGTTGCTATAACAAGGTGAAAGTAGATGAGAATGGTTTTGTGTTTCTCATTGTCTTCAAATGTAGGTATGTAATTCTTTCTAATCATATATATTTGCAGCCATGTTCCTACAAAAACAAGTGAACCATTAGGATATGTAAACCCATCATCATCTTTCATTGGTTGTGCAAGCTTCTTCTTTTCTTGTACACAATGTGCTAACTAGTAATCTGATCTATCATCATTCCCCTATGGTGCAACCAATGCAAAAACATGTCCTAGCTATAGAAGATCTAAAAGATGGTCGTACATAACTGAACTTTCTATGTCATCATTTCTCAGGGATATTGTGAGAGATGAAAGAGTTAGATACTATGGAACCCATGCATCCAACCACTCACTTGACTCACACTGATCCCAATCATACTGAAAATACATGGGACAAAAACAAGTCAAAGCTCATATCCAAATGGTCCATGTACTTGTGTTTGGGCTTTGAAATGAATGCACCTTTTAACAATCTCTAATTATCTGATAATCTAATCTATCCCCTACTGTACCCTCCTCAACCAACCAAAATAATTTGTGCACTGCTAAATCAAGATTTGTACCTTATGACAATGCTAAACTACACCAATCAATGATAGAATGAGCATCACTAAGTTCTGTACCTAAAATTATCAATCTCTCCTTAATTAGAGCTCTCTTCACATACAAACCTACTACATCATGCTCCCCTTTCCCATGCTCGACCCTAAAAAAACTCCAAATATGAGGTACACCCCTCTCTATATAAATTCTACTCAACCAATAAAAATACAAGCATTATTGAATTGACCAGTGAAGTTATATGGCCAAATGAGATGTCTATCCATAACACAATCATTTTCTTGTGTTATGGATAGACATCTCATTTGGCCAGATAACTTCACTGGTCAATTCAATAATGCTTTTATGTTTTATTGGTTGAGTAGAATGCATATAGAGAGGGGTGTACCTCATATTTAGAGTTTTTTTAGGGTTGGGCATGGGAAAGGGGAGAAAACTCAAAAAAAATCTCAAAATAATGTTGAACATACTCAGAAGAGTGGGATCTATCATCGCTCATTAAAAAATGGTACTCTCTAATTATCTTTTGTTCATGTTTTGTACTATCAAGGGAATGTCTATATGTTATGTGGACAAAAATAGCAATCTGAATGGAATTGAATATTGAGCTAGCAAATCAGTTTCTACTGCAATGTATAGTCATCTGCAAAGAAACTATTTATATAATAGTGCCAATTGGGGAAGACTCCTTACACATCCTAAATTGTTGATCCAACCACTAAGACCTATGACTATGCATTGGATACTTGTAAAAAATATTTTTCCTAAAATTTGAAATAAAATTAGCAACACTACATTCTTTTGTAACCAACTCACATCTAGAGCCTTCACCTCCACTCTTCAAAGTATATTTGTCCATCTCATATATATATATATATATATATATATATATATATATATATATATATATATATATATATATATATATATATATATATATATATATATATATATATATATATATATAAAAGAACATTTAGCCCTCCTTAGGGGGTATTTTGGGCCATCATCAAGTTGTCCTCTATTTTCTTCCCCCTTCCCATCTTCTGTACCTATTTAGGGCTCTGTTTGGGCCTCCACGGGCACTATTTTCCTCACCTGGCACATTTTCTAGGGGTCCTAAACCCCTAGGTCAAGGTTGACCTTGACCTTGACCTAGGTCAAAGTTGACCTCATCCTTGACCCAGGTCCCCCTTTTCATTGGAAAGTTTTTCGGATGTGGGGGGAAACTCAAAAGTTTATTTTCCCATTTTCGGGTCGACTGTTTCAGGTTTCAGAATGGTAAACTCTTAAATTATATTTAATCTAGGTTCATTTCCAGGGGTTAAGGTTTAAATGGGAATTTAATTCTCCAATGTCAGCCTCTTTAGAAGTTTGTGCCCTAGTAGACTAGTATAAATGGAAGCCTTCTCCTCTCATTTTCCCCATCCATTTTCATGATCAAGTTTTGAGATCAAGTTTTCTCCCAAGAAAATCAAGTGAGCAAGCATTCAAGCATTAAAGCTCTCCATCAAAGATCAAGGATTCAAACATTCAAGCCTTTGAAGGGATTTGGTTCAAGCATTCAAGATTCATCATTCAAACCCTAGATCTATCCATCATGATGGTGTGATCTTCCTTCAAGATCCTATGTTCATCTCCAAGATCTATTCATTCTCTCTTCAAGGTGGATTACAAGCATTCAATCACGGAGGTTTTGATTTACATTTTTTAGTGTTGATTCCAAGCTTTCATATCAACATACTTGTTTACATTCCAAATACAATTGCATATCTATTGAATATCATAGCTTCGTTGTTAGATCTACTTCTACTACTTTCTAGCATTCTCTATTTCAATTCAATTTTTAAGATTGATTCCAAATTGGGGTTTGACTAAGGCAAACCCCTCATCCAAACAAAAAAACCATTTTTCTTGTAGGTGCAGGTGCAGGACAATGAATATCAGTGCAGATCTGAGTACCCTTTTCGGCAAACTTTCAAGATTTGTGAATAGAATTTCCGTCGGAGAAGTGCAGGTCAAGGAAAATTTTTTGGGGTAAGATCTTACCTTGACCCTAGGTTAAGGATGACCTCACTCAGAAAAGCAAAAGATTTATGGGTTTTCTCTATTTCTACATTTCTAGGCCAGATCGGGTTGCAAAATTTCCTGAAACTGAACAAAGACACCAGAAAATAGTGTTTTCTAGATTTACCCTATTTTGAGGTTAGTATTTGTCTTCAATTCAATCAAGTTTCTAATACACACTTTTTATAACAGAATATAAGGTTTTCTCCTTTCTTCATATTCTTCATCGATTGATTTATTTGTGCATTAACCATTCTATTTTGGTTGATCAATTTGGATCTCTCCTTTGGGAATTTGGATTAAGAAGTAGATCATATATCCCCACACAATACAGCCGTTACATTCTCATATGATATACATCATTTTATCCATTACATTTTACTGAACCCATGATAGACAACTCTTTCTTTTATGGTGTTAGATCTCCCTTTGTATTACCTTGTGTGTTCACCTTCATATTACATTTTGGTGAACTTGCGATAGACAACTCTTTCTTTTTGGTGTTAGATGCTTTTCCTCTTTTCCTTAAGATTAGTTTAGATTAGTTTTCTTTTATATTTCAAAAATACAAAAAAATTACAAAATTTCTTTAAAAAATACAAAAACATATACATTTTCATGCTTGTAGTTTTACTTTGTGTTCAAAATGTATGATTTTTGTTTTGAATACTTTGATGAGGCTTTTGTTTTAAAAGAGGATAGATCCCTTAATGAGGTACATGGAAGTGAGGATGAAAATTGTTTGAATGAGATCTCCATTGATCCTATTCCTATTTCATCTTCCTCTACAACCTCTTCAATTGGCATTTACCATAGGGTGTGTGCATGGTTACCTTCATGTTCCACTATTTACAACATTGATACACCTAGAATGTTATATCCTAAATATCCTATTCAAGCTATAGAGGCCTTTAAGAAAGTCTTCCGTGATAGTGATCAAGGTGTTAAAATCCTGTGTGATATCACTCATCTTGTGCATTTAAATGATAAACCTTTAGCTCAAGATCTAGGATTCACTTCTCCTGTCATTAGTTTGGAACCTTCTTCTGTTCCTTTACACAAAATTCCTACTTAAACTCCCCCTTTGGTGACTACATCTCTTTCATCTCTTCATGTGAGTGTTCCACTAGTGTCTTTACCTACCTCATAGCCTTCTTACCATAGTGATCCTTATACCTATTCCAACCCTCTTTGAACTATGGTTCCAAGTGTTCCTCTGATTCTTTCTTCCATTCCAGCCACTTCTTACACTTTTCCTAGTGTTCCTAATGTTTCTATGCCTCCTAGTGATTCCACAATCATTAGTATAGCTCAAACTATGTCTTCTTTACAACAACAACTTGTATCCTTAACTCAATCCAAGCTTAGTATTCCTACATGTGACATGGATAGTTCTTTATCCTTAGACATTATTCATGTTCTTGTTCCTCAATAGGCCGATATGCCGCATCTTGAGAATTACGATGGTAAGGGAGACCCTGTCACTCATGTTAAAACATTTCAAATCCTTTGTAGTGACTATGCTATTATGAGATTGAATAATACTTGCCTTCCTACTTTTAAAAATTACATTAAGAATTTGTGTGGCAAACCTACTACTCTTTTGGATTATGTGAAGAATTTGGTAGATGATACACCATTTCCTAATCTTCCTAATTCTAATCCTATCCTTCCTAATCCATTTCCTAAGCTTCCTAATCCTAATTCTATCCTTCCTAATTTGATTCCTAACATTCCTAATAGTCCTAATTCTCCATCTGCTATTCCTAGCTCTTCCCACACTTATGATGGGGCTCAAACTATGGTCCATGATGCAAATGTGCAAGAATTCTTTTTACATTCCCCTTTTTATCCAAATTCTTTGACTTACATAGAAATATTTAAACCTATTCCGAAATATGATTTCTCCACATACAAATATCCTCTCCACTATAGTAATACACATTTACTTGCTGATTGTGTGCATTTCAAGATGTATGTTAGAGAAAAAGCTACTTTAGGAATTTTATCTCACTCTCATGTGATATTACAATTTCTTCATAATTTTACCCCTCATTATTCTATAATATATCTCTTTCCCCCTCTTGTCTCTTAACTAGGGGGAAAGAGGTATTTATTCTAGTTCTCTAGGATCCATTGTGCTCTTAGTATATATTTTGTTTTGAGTTTAAATGGTTATTCTTTATATCTTTCCTCTCTATGGTTTTGTATTATGTTCATAATCATCCATAGTTCTCCTTTCAAGATATCTTTTCTAAAGACGTTTGTTTTGCAAAGGTATCCCTTGCTTTCATCTCTAGGGGGAAAGGTTCTTCATTCTTTCTCTTTGTCTAAGGATCTACTTTCCTTAGCTTAGTGGTATTTGTTTATCTTACAACATTATTTCATTATATTGATTGAGGTTTTGGCTATAGATACCCTTTTATGGGAGAGGTTGTTGCCCTAGGTCATAACCTCTTCTTTATTCTACAAATTATGTTCTTCATAAATTATTGCCTTGGCTGTAGGGTTAGAGTTTGATTCCTTTGTTCAAAGATTCCTCTTCCTCTTGGTTACAGGGGGCTTGATGATTGAATCTTTTTTTCTCTTTGAAAGATGATATTTTATCTAAAAGCACTCCTCTATGGTGGGAGGTCTTGTTGATAAGATCTCTTTCTTTGAGGATAATTTTTCCATGAGTGACATATCCTTTTCATGATTATCTATATTCTTCGATGTAAGGGCCAATACTTTTCGCTAAGAATATAGTGTACATTGTTGTTAACATGATATCTCCTTACGTTGTGAAGTAGGTATCCTCTTTCTCTTCCTTATCCTATCTAGTAGACAACCACAATAAGGAGGGGGCATACATAGGGTCTCCCTTGTACTATAGTTTTTCATTTATATGCTAAATCCTAGGAAGGTAACACACATAAGTTGCTAAATCTTGAAGAGACATGCATTTTTCAATTTTCAATATGTTAAATCCTCTGAAGGTAACACACATAAGTTGCTAAATCCTGAAGAGACACACATTTTTCAATTTTCAATATGCTAAATCCGCGGAAGGTAACACACATAAGTTGCTAAATCCTGAAGGGACACACATTTTATATTCCATGGTGATACAAGAATGTGGATCTATGGGTATTCCAAAAGCCGTCAAAAGATGCATTATAATTGAAAAGCACAGTTTCTGGGTGAACTATCAAGTTGGCCACCTATTGGGCTCTCCCTCCTTGGTGATTCACGGTAAGGTGGGCATCTTACTGGGTGAGGTAATCACTCTCTCTCCTCTCTCTCTTTTCGCTTTCATGCTAGTAGGATTGGATCATGAAGCTATGTTATTTATAATGTTTCTCTTGTCTTTCTTATGTAATAATTTATGCTTTTATGATAGCTTTCCAAATATGATTTAGTATAGGAAGCATTTCTTAGCAAGGTTTCCTTTACTAGTTGATTTGGGTTTGTTTTAGTACTAACCCCTCTTTTGTGTCTTTTTAGCTTTGTCTTTGTTTTTCTTTGTTTTCACACCCTTGTGTGTGTATGTTGAGTTAGAATCCTTAGCTTGGGGGCTTGTGTCCTTAACTAAGTGTTATTCTATCTCATTGCGAATCCACTAGAATATTTCTTCTCCTTTACAGAGAGTATGTTCAATTTCCATACTCCCGCTAAAGTGGGGGCTTAATGTATCATCTTAAAATGGAATCACTTCCATGTTAAGAAAATTTATCCCTCCTTAGGGGGTGTTTTGGGCCATCATTAGGTTGTCCTCTATTATCTACCCCCTTCCAATCTTCTGTACATGTTTAGGGCTCTATTTGGGCCTCTTCGGGCACTGTTTTCCTCACCTGACATATTTTCTAGTGGTCCTAAACCCCTGGGTCAAGGTTGACCTTGACATTGACCTAGGTCAAAGTTGACCTCAACTTTGACCTAGGTTAAAGTCAACATTTTCCCTGACCCAGGTCCCCCTTTTCATCTGACAGTTTGTCGAATGCGGGGAGAAACTCAAAAGTTTATTTTCCCACTTCTGGGTCGGCTGTTGTGGGTTTTGGAATGGTATAATATTAAATTATATTTAATCTAGGTCCATTTCTATGGGTTAAGGTTTAAATGGGAATTTAATTCTCCTATGTCAGCTTCTCTAGAAGTTTGTGCCCTAGACTAGTATAAAAGGAAGCCTTCTCCTCTCATTTTCCCCATCCATTTTCATGATCAAGTTTTCTCCCTAGAAAATCAAGTGAGCAAGCATTCAAATAATCATCCATTCAAGAATTCAAGTTATCCATTGAAGATCAATGATTCAAGCATTCAATCCTTTGAAGGGATTTGGTTCAAGCATTCAAGATTCATCATTCAAACCCTATATCTATCCATCATGATGGTGTGATCTTCCTTCAAGATCCTTTGTTCATCTTCAAGATCTATTCATTCTCTCTTCAAGGTGGATTCCAAGCATGCAATCATGGAGGTTTTTATTTATATTTATTAGTGTTGAGTTCAAGCTTTCATATCAACATACTTGTTTACATTCCAAATACAATTGCATATCTATTGAATATCATAGCTTCATTATTAGATCTACTTCTACTACTCGCTAGCATTCTCTATTTCAATTCCATTTTTAAGGTTTATTCCAAACCGGGGTTTGACTAAGGAAAACCCCTCATCCAAACAATGAAACCCTTTTTCTTTCAGGTGCATGTGTGGGACAACGAATATAAGTGCAAATCTAAGTACCTTTTTCAAAAAACTTCCAACATCCGTGAACAAAATTTCCGTCGGAGCAGTGCAGGTCAAGGACAAATTTTTGGGGTAAGATCTTACCCCGGCCCTGGGTCAAGGATGACCTCACTCAGAAAAACAAAATATTTCTAGGGTTTCTCTATTTTTGCATTTCTAGGCCAAATCTGGTTGTAGAATTTCCCAAAACTGAACACAGACACTAGAAAATAGTGTTTTCCAGATTTACCCTATTTTGAGGTTAGTATTTGTTTTCAATTCAATCAAGTTTCTAATACACACTTTCTATAATGGTATATAAGGTTTTCTCCTTTCTTCATATTCTTCATTGATTGATTTATTTGTGCATTAACCATTCTATTTTGGTTGATCAATTTGGATCTCTCCTTTGGGAATTTGGATTAAGAAGTAGTGTATATATGTATATATATACATACATATATATATATATATATATATATATATATATATATATATATATATATATATATATATATATATATATATATATGTGTGTGTGTGTGTGTGTGTGTGTGTGTGTGTGTGTGTGTGTGTGTGTGTGTGTGTGTGTGTGTGTGTGTAGTGGACAACTATCTTCCCAAAATCGTGTTCGCTACCCTCATGAACACATGAAACAAACTTTAAAAAGCCACCACATTGTGAACACTTGTCATTTAGGAAATCATTTCTGTAGAAGAAACAATCACCATCCCTAGGACATAAAAAATGATCTAGCAAGTCTATTAATGATTTAGAAGATGACTTGCAACATCTCATTAGTATGCAAAGTAGAATGAATGTGGCATAATAGCTCATGGTGCATTGAAAACTCCACATGATATTTGCAAGAAGTATTTAAAATCTTAATAGGTACACAATCAAATTTCTTAAAGGATTCAAAATCCCTTCGTGATAGTTGGATGTGCCTCACAAATTTTTTTGAACAACATTGTTTGACTTACTTCCAAGCATTGTTTAGGATGTGGTGTGTGGTCTCACTCACCAATTCTTAACTTCAAGACATCCTTCACATTGGTGACACTCTTGAGTTAGAGTGCCAAAATAGTTGAATTTCATCATTCACACTATCGATTAGCTTCTTATAAAAATGTGGAAGCCTCCCACCATAAGTTCATGTATAATTTTGAAGAGGATCATCAAGTCTTTCTCTTCTTGCAAGTGCTCTATCCAAAGTTTTACAATTTATGTTCAAGTTATCACAAGTTTGTCTCATAAAGTGAGCCTTTCTAAAATGATGACTTATTAAGGAGGTTGTAATAAGCCTTCGAGTAGGTCTTTTATCTTTTTCCTTTCTATTCTTCACAATAGAATCGAGAGAACTAAAAACATTTCTCACGATAATGACATTTATCTCCATTTTCTTGTTTAAACAAATCTTCAATTTTGCTAGTATAGGTCTCATCTTTTGCATCTTTAACATTTGCACAAAAAGTTGACATTAATCGGTCAATGTCTTCTTGCTAAAAAATTCATCAAAAATTCTTGAAGCCCACAACCATATAGTTCTTTCTGATCTCTTGCCTTCAACATTGCTCATAATATTTTCATCAATTTCAAGTAACCATTTTGATGTGTTTGTGCGTCTTGAATTTTAAGTTTTTCTTTCTTCCTCGTATAGGAATTCATTTCTAATATAATTTGGAGGTTTAATGTTCACTTGGTACTTGTGCAACATTTTCATTCTCAATCCCTTCATTTTCATTCCCCGTCTCTATATTTATAGTCCCCATATATATATTTTCTTTCTCCATCTCTACATTTTCAATTTGAATCCCTACATTCTCATTCACAATGTCTACATTTTCATTCTCAAACTATACATTTTCATTTCCAATCTCTACATTCTCATTACTTTCAAATTCAATGTCACCTTCACTAATATTCAACATACCATGTCTCCTCTTTCAATGATTTTCCCTATCTTTTTCTCTATATGCTTCAATTTCTTCAATTGTAAGCTTTCTCTTTGATTTAAGCTTTCGACGACTGTTGCTCCCTATTGTGACAACAAAAAGTTGATGAAGAATGATTGCTTATCAACAATTTTTGAAAAATGATAGTCCACAAAGGTTTATTTTATCTACAATTGTCTAATAACCCATGACTATTAGATGAAAAATGAATGTAGGGATAGAGAGAATAATAGAATGGACCACTAACCCTCTTTTGTGTTGAACATATCGGATATCCGATATTGATGTGTACGAAAATTTTCAGAATGCCACCAAAAATTTCATGTTGGTGTCATTGCTTTATATTATAATATTTATAGTTTAATACAATAAATTATAATATATACAATATATTATATCATAATATAATAGATTATAATATAAAAATTTGGTGTTGGCACCATTGGTTTAGGTATCAAGTACATATGTTACATATCAGGTATCTGAAATGGAGTAATGAAAATTTTACTAGTGAGAGAGAGTGAGAGAGAGGGAGGGAGGGGGGGTTTAAAGTGTCCTAAGGGGTCATATGGGATCCTAGGACACATTAATTTTCCTAGGACCCTATATGACCCCTTAAAACCCCTTAGGGCCCATTAGATGTATTTTTGGGGGTTCTAAAGGGTCCTAAGGGGTCATATGGGGTCCTAGGACCCCTAAAGACCGCTTAGGACCCTTATGATGTATTCTTAGGGGTCGTAATATGTCATATGGGGTCCTAGGGGGGAGAGAGAGAGAGAGAGAGAGAGGGTTTAAATATTAAATATTATATCATAATAGATAATATTTAAATATATAATAATATAAATAATATATATTAAACATTATATAATAATTATAATATAATAAAATATAATATATATATTATATAATATATAATATATCATATAACATAGTATAATATTATATATAATAACATATATTTTATATAGTATCATATAATATTATATTATATTATATATAATAACATATATTATATATATAGTGTAATATAAGAACTTATTAATAATGCCAGTTCTATGTATCTAGTATTAGATAGCTATCAGATATACATTACCTCTGACACAATCAATATTTTCTTCAGGATTTACTTTTGGTTTTGGTTTTGGGATGCCAACCCTACATGGTCAACCCCAAAAATGTATTTTCCCTAGTTCCTTCAATCTCAAGTCTTCAATCATGTAGCTGACAAACTTTTTTTCACCCAAATTTGATGAAATGAAAAATGTTTCTTAAGGATATTCTCAGCTTTCCATCAATATAATTGCTCAAATTTTGACTTCAATAAGTAATTATTATTTATTTTTTAATTGAGTTACCTCTGAAGTCCTAATTGATATGCTAATTAAAAAACATATATAAATTTCAAATGATATAACATTTTTGAATTCTGAAGCATGTGTCACATTCTATGCTTCACCTAGTACAAGAAATAAAAATCAATTTTATGAAGTTTGTACTAAGTTATGGTGGTCAGACACAAGATTTTTTTATTCTAAAGAAGTTGTAGTAGAAAAATCATAATTAATTATTTACTTTGAAAAATTACAAAAAAATATGCGTCACATCCTGACATGAGTCTACTACTTATATCTAGAATCTTGTAAAAAAAAATTATTATTTGATTGTGTTTAAGATGGTTAGACATACACCGATTTCTTATCTTTTTCCTAGAATTTTCAAACTGCTGCATTAAAATTTGAAATTTTTACCATATAGAATAATTTTATTTCAAAAAAAGGGCTAGTAGCTTAGAAACTACATTCAATTCTCTATAGATTCTCTTATTACATATTTGTGATATAAGATTGATAACTTGTTCAAATTTTCATGTCAACTTGCCATGCCTTGATTTTCTAAATTTTCATTGATACTTATGGGCCTAGTTTGGTACACCATGATCCTGCACATACCCTTTTGTTGACTCAATTTTCTTTGATTATTGGGCAATCAATGATATAATTTTGATTCACATTTCTCCATAAAGATAGATATGGTTATGTTCTTTTGATAGTATATTTTGGTACTACTAGTTTACCTATATTCAAATGCTGATGAGTTTTGGTGTTTTGGTCAGTTTACATTTTTGGTTTGGTAACTCTATTTTCCACTTGCTATGTTCCTCTAGAACATGACAAATTATCACTATGTCCACACTTCATCGCATCATTGTTCTTGATACTACAACTTTGGGATAGGACTAAGGATTGATTGAAATGTGTAATCTCAAGTGGACATCAATATTGATAGTACTTTTGTTGATATATTAAGGAAAACGTAAAGCATATTCTTGAATGAACATGTAGTGATTTATCCTAGCCAACTACTTGGTACTTGAGCTTTGTCAAAATAATATATGTTTAGAAATAGTTTATATACATCATTCAAGATAAAGAGAAATGAAGAGATAAATATATAGCAATAATGATGCATGGGCATGTGATGATTATGTGAATTTGTGAAAGGATATCAGGTTTTGTAAATCAATGAAGGACATATGAAGTGTATTATGTTTGTGCTTTGGACTACATAGGAACTAATTTATGCATACACAAGATGCAATTGTACCACTTTATTTTATAATCTCTTTTGCTAGTGAGTCTTTGGTAGTGAGCCTCTCTTTCTTGGGTAGTGATTCCTCTAGCATTGAGTTGTATAGTGAGCATTGTAATGTTCTATAACTAGCTATACAATATTGAGAGATAACCCTTTCCATGGTTTTTCCCATTTTGAGTTTTCCATGATAAAAGTATGGTGTTATCTTGTGCTCATGTTATTCATGTTTGAATCATTTATTTGGTTTTTGACTCGATCAAGGAAAAGTATAACTTAAGGTTTGAAATTAAAAGAATTAGGGAATACTAATTCACCCCTCTCAGTATTCCGATTGTTCAACAATTAGTATCAAATTTGTGGTTCTTTAAAGAAGAGCTTAACCATGCAAGGAAGATCTTGGAAATGTTGAATAGATTGTAGCTATGGAGAACACTAAAGAAAGTCATGGAGAACTATTAACTTCTTTTAATGATCTTGAGAATGTGGAAAATGAAAAGAAGAATTTAAAATAAAACATAAAAGAAGTAAATGAATGCATTATAATTTATTGAGAGAATAGATCAATAAATTCAAAGAAAGACATACGGAAGTGAGCAAGGCATTGAAGCAAGAAGATTGATTAACTTTTGATCAAAAGTTGAGAGTTGAAGAAAATAAGAAAGTTGAAGAATGCCTGAATGGAATAATCAAATAGAACATAGAAATATGTGGGTATGTGCAAGATCATGGTATACCAAGCTATGGCCTTAAGTGGCAATGAAAAATCAGAAAATAAGGGTTAGGCAACTTGACATAAAAAGTTGAACATCTTATCAACCTTATGTGAAAAAGTTGTAAGAATAGAATTTGTAGGAAATTGAATGTAGTTTCTAAACTACTAGCCCTTGTCTGAAAAAAAATTAATCTAATTGTTCAAAATTTTAGATTTCAATGCAATAGTACAAAAATTTTAAGAAAAAGATAAAAAGTACCTATATGTCTGACCACCTTAATCACAATCAAATGATGATATATTTTCACAAGATTCTAGATATAAGTAGTAGACTCATGCCCATATGTGACACATATTTTTGTGTAATTTTTTCCCAAATAAATAATTAATTATGAGTTTTTTGCTACAACTTATTTAGAATTAAAAAAACTCTCGTGTCTAACCACCTTAACTAATTCTAAACTTTACAAAATTGAAACCTTTTTTTTTCTTATAGTAGGTGAAGCATAGAATGTGATGCATGTTTTAGATTTCAAAAATGTTAAACCATTTGAAAGTTATAGTTTTTTTTCAATTAGTCTGTCAATTAGGACTTTAGATATAACTCAATTAGAAAATAAGTAATAATTACTTACTAAACTCAAAATTTGACAACAATTATATTGATGGAAAGCTGATAATGTCTTTAAGAAACCCTTTTTATTTCATCAATTTTGGGTGAAAAAAGGTCGTCAGCTACATGGTTGAAGTCTACAGATTAGAGAAAATATGGTGAACACATCTTTTGGGTTGACCATCCACGTTTGGCATTGCAAAGTCAAAACCCAAGAAAAATACCAACCCTAATTAGATATCTAAAATAATATCGGATATCCGATATAATCAGATATCCGATAATTTTGCATATCCGATATTATCGGCCGATTATATCGGATATGTGATATCTCCCGCCCAATTTCAATGCTTTTTCCAATTTTATGATTTTAGTTTTTTTTCAATTTTATAATTTTAGATTTTTAGGTTATATATTATAAATTTTATTTTTTTAATATTGATTTTAAATCATAATAGCATTAGTATTATATAATTATTTATATTAGTATTGTATTATATAAATTAGTTTTATATTATTATTATTTATTTCTCATTGTATAATAGTATAATATTAGTATTAAATATTTATTAAAATATTTATATTATAACAATAATACCTAAGGGGGGGGAGAGAGAGAGAGATTCTGGATACCGGATAATATCAGATATCCAATATGTTTAGATATCCAATTTGTTTCACCTGCATCCAAGAGAAAAAGTTGATTCTATGGGTCCCTTAGTCTGAGAACCATATTTTTTGCAGATAATATCACAGGATTGCAGTTGTAGAAGACAAAAAATTACTTTTTTCACCTTTTTTGTTGGAATTTCTCTATTATCAAAGGTTTTTGCATCACCATTTTGGTCTCACCATGGGGAGTAGTAGTCATCGAAAGCATAAACAGAAGAGGAAGCTCACAAATGCAGGATTGAAGTGTATAGAGAAATGGATAGGGTTGCCCATCAAAACAAGAGACAAGGTATGTTAAATATTAATGAAGATGTGGGCATAGGACCACCCTTAAATGTGGTTTCAAGTGAAACAGAACATGAATTTGAAATTATTTATGACAATAATATTGAAAATGAGAATGTAGGGATTGAAGATGAAAATGTAAGTTTTGAAAATGAACATGTAGATGTGGACAATGAAAGTGTGGACATTGACAATGACAATCCACTGATTGAATATGAAGGAATTGACAATGATAATGGTGCACAAGAACCAAATCAATGTAACACATCTCCAAATTATATAAGAAATGAAGTCCCTTAGGAGGAAGAAAGACAAACTTCAAATTTGACACCTTCAAGAACAACAAAATGGTTCTGATGCAGGAGCATCCTGGGTGTAAGAGCAATCTTGCATCACCCAAAAATATTTTTGTTTTTATTTTCAATAAGGGCTATTTTGTGCAGAGCTACTATTTATGGAAAGTTACTATTTTTGGTAATTTTCGTATGTGCTCAGAATGATCTAATTTCTTTCTTGGAGGTTCATTTTGGTCATATAAGTCTGCCAGTAAAGTTTCATTGCCAGATCAAGTGTATATTGGAAGATATTGAAGATTTTCGGTATTGGCAGCAGGGTACAGAAACTTTGAACTCAGTTTTGAAGGCTTTAGAGGCCCCGGATGAGGTTGAAAATTTGGGAGACGGGCACTTGCGCAAGTCAAGCTTGTAGAGTGCTTCGTGGCATTTCTGAAATGGGGTTATAATAGCCGAGCGGGTCAACGGGTGATGACTTATGGTCTTCGGAAGTTGGGCCACCTGAAATGGTGAAAAATAATTTTCTTCAAAATCTCTGTTCGGGTTTCAAAGGTTATCTTGAGCCGATTATGATGTAATAAAATGTAAAATAAAATAATTCTAAGTTTGGTCGGCCTTATTGGCTAAAAATTCTGGAACCTTCCCAGGCGGTGGAAAATTGCCTATATAAGGAAGGCTGTATTATTGTCTTAGGCAGTTCAGAATAGTTCTGGGTAGTAGATCTGGGTAATAGTTCAAGGCTTTGTCCTACAGAATATTGTAAGGGAATGCCCATGTGGCTTTGCATATTTTAATTCTGAAAGTTTGTAATTCCACATTTGTGGAGATAATAAGAAGCCAATTTTTCTGTTCTTGCATATTATTGTTGTTGTTTCTCTATTTCTGTTATGTGTTTGTGGTATTAAGGGAAGCACCCTTCATCAAGTGGTATCAGAGCAAGTTTTCTTGAGTGTGTAAACAGATCACTGACTGTGAGGCAGTTTGCACCAGGACCGTGGCTAGGGTTTCAGCGCGCATCGCGAAAATGCCTCCACGAAGGGAACATGGCGGAAGAGCTGGTGTTGTAACACCTAAGGTTTGAGAGCTGCAGAGACAAGTGCGAGCATTGCAAGAAGAGATTCACAGAGGAATGAATCTTAATGTCAGAGATAAAAGCGAGGATGAAGCCGAAGAAGAATATCAAGAAGGAGAAGCTGAAATTGTGAACCAGGAGGAAGAAAGACTTTTTCGGGCGATTTCCAAGATTGGGAAAAGACCTAAGATTGAGGTTCCTACATTTTCTGGAAATCTTAACCCAGAAGAATTGATCGACTGGATCAATGAATGTGAGGAATATTTTGAGTACGAAGATGTTGAGGATCCTGATAGGGTCAAATTTGCGAAAGCCAGATTGAAAGGTCATGCGAAGATCTGGTGGCAAGAAATTCAATTAGAGCGAAATAGAAGAGGGAAAGATAAATTGAAGTGACAGTTCATCCCTGTTGATTATGAGCTTGACCTACTGAAGAAAATGCAGAGTTTGAAGCAAGCAGGAAGATCTGTTCAGGAGTATATAGAGGAGTTCTACCGACTTCTCATCAGAACAGGCCATGCAGAAGCTGATAAGGAGAAAGTTTCTCGATACCTTAATGGGTTAAGGCCAAGCATTCAGGAGGAGCTGAATCTGGTTCGAATGAACAGTATTGAAGAGGCGTACCAGTTTGCCCTAAAAGTAGAGAAAAAGCTGAACAAGAAGTTTGAGAGCAGACAAAACGGAAGAGGTCGTGGTGGATGATCTGGTGGATGGTCATATGGTGGCCGAAATGAAGATCCAAAAAAGAAGGATGAGGCCAGTAGCAGTCAGAATCAGTGAGGAAATAATTCCAATCATTTTCAGGATCAGAATAATAAAGATCAGAGAGGAAGAGGAAGAGGACAAGGATTTGGAAGAGGTGGCTTCCGTGGAACATGTTTTCACTGTGGAGAAGAAGGTCATAGGGCATTTGAATGTCCTCAGCGCCAAGGAAGAACAGATAGGAGAAATGAAGGCCAGGCCAGAGTTGCACATGTAGATGAAGATGCCAAATCATCAAATTCTGAAGATGCTGAAAGAGGAGAAACGTTGATTAACAGAAGAGTCCTGTTGAGTGGTGAGAATGAACCTGAGCAAAGAAGGAGCCTGTTTCGTACCAGGTGCAAGTGCGAAGGTAAATGTTGTGATATGATTATTGATAGTGGAAGCACTGACAATTTGGTGTCAGAAGAGATGGTGACAAAGTTGAAGCTCAAGAGATAGAAACACCCACATCCATATCGGATTGCCTGGGTACAGGATGACCACAAGGTCATGGTCAATGAACAATGCCTGGTGAAGTTCAAGATTGGCGGATACCAAGATGAGGTATTGTGTGATATCATATCTATGGATGCATGTCATATGTTGTTGGGTAGACCATGGCAGTTTGACAGATGTGCTGTACATGATGGCCGTGCGAATACCTATTCCCTGACAAAGGATGGAGTGCGACATAAGCTAAAACCATTGAAGGAGACTGAAGAAAAGGTATGTGGTAATGCAAGGATAACTTTTGTTGATGGAAGAAATTTCCTAGATGGTATGAGGCATGAGCATGTATGTTTTGCTTTAATTCCAAAAGCTGGTAAAGAGGAAGTAGAAGATGTTCCTGTAGAAGTTGCAGATTTGTTGAATGAGTTTCAGGATATTGTATCCGATAATGTGCCTGATGGATTACCACCAGTCAGGAAGATCAGTCATCAGATGGACTTGATCCTAGGAGCGAGTTTGCCGAATAAGGCAGCACACAGAATGACACCTGCAGAAAGTGAGGAGTTGAACAGACAAGTACATGAGTTGTTACAGAAAGGATTGATTCGAGAGAGTCTGAGTCCCTATGCTATACCAGCGGTATTAGCACCAAAGAAGAATGGAGAATGGAGGATGTGTACAGATTCTAGGGCAATAAACAAGATCACAATCAAGTACAGGTTTCCATTGCTATGAATGGATGATATTATGGACTGTTTGAGTGGAGCTGTGTTTTTTTCAAAGATAGATCTGAAAAGTGGATATCATCAGATTCAGATCAGAGAAGGAGATGAATGGAAGACTGCCTTCAAGACAAAGGAAGGACTGTATGAGTGGTTAGTCATGGCTTTTGGGCTAACCAATGCACCGAGCACTTTCATGCGGCTCATGAACGAGGTTCTGAAAGAATTTCTGGGTAAGTTTGTCATTGTTTACCTAGATGATATTTTGATCTTTAGTAAGACATTGGAGGAGCATATGATGCATATTCATATGGTATTTGAGAAGTTGAGAGAAGAGAAATTATTGATTAATTTGAAGAAGTGCAGTTTTGTGAAGAAAGAGTTAGTGTATTTGGGATTTGTAGTTTCAGCAGAAGGTCTGAAAATGGACCCAGAGAAGGTACAGGCTATTCTTGAATGGCCTACTCCAAGGAATGCTACTGAGGTAAGATCTTTTCATGGTCTAGCTAGCTTTTACAGAAAGTTTATCAGAAATTTTAGCAGTATTTGTGGACCCTTGACTGAAACAATGAGAGGGGATAGAAAAGAATTTAAGTGGACTAATGGGGTAGAAAAGAGTTTTCAATTGTTGAAACAAAAAGTTACAGAACAACCTATTTTTGCACTTCTTGATTTTAATAAGGTGTTTCAAGTAGATTGTGATGCTAGTGGTACTGTAATAGGAGCTGTTATGAGCCAAGAAGGTAAACCTGTTGCTTATTTCAGTGAGAAGTTAAATGATGCCAAGAGGAAATATTCTGTTTATGATCAGGAATTTTATGCTATAGTTCAGGCATTAAAGAAGTGGAGACATTATCTGCTTCCTAAGGAGTTTGTTTTGTATACTGATCATCAAGCTTTGCAATATTTGAATAGTCAAGGAAAATTGAATCAAAGGCATTTGAAATGGGTTGAGTTTTTGCAGAGTTATACATTTGTTTTGAAACACAGAAGTGGAAAGTCTAATAGGGTTGCAGATGCTCTTAGCAGAAGGCAACTATTGCTGACAGAGATGCAGATTGAGGTGGTTGGGTTCAAGGAACTCAAGAATTTGTATCCAGAGGATCCTGATTTTGGTGAAGCTTGGAAGGCTTGTACAGAACCTGTTACTCTAGACAGGACGAAGTGGCTGGATTTTATCATCCAAGATGATATGCTATTCAGAGGGAGTCAGTTGTGCATTCCACAAAGTTCTATGAGGGAGAATCTCATCAAGGAGAAGCATAGTGGAGGATTGGCTGGACATTTTGGTCATGATAAAACCCTTGCTTTGGTTGGTGAGAATTATTATTGGCCACAATTGCAGCAAGATGTGAAGAAGTTTGTACAGAGTTGCAGAGTATGTCAGATGGTGAAAGGAGTGAAGTAGAATACAGGGTTGTATCAGCCATTACCTATACCAGAGAAGCCTTGGGAGGATATCAGTATGGACTTTGTTCTTGGTTTACCGAGGACACAGCGGGGACATGATTCAATTTTTGTAGTAGTTGACTGATTTTTGAAGATGGCACATTTCATTCCTTGCAAGAAGACTAATGATGCTGTTCATGTAGCAGAATTGTTTTTCAGAGAAGTAGTGAGACTTCATGGTTTTCCAAGGACCATAGTTTCAGATCGGGACACTAAGTTTGTTGGATATTTCTGGCGTACATTGTGGAAGAAGTTGAAGATAGATTTGAAGTTCAGTTCATCACATCATCCACAGACTGATGGACAGACAGAGGTGGTGAATAGAAGTTTGGGAAATTTGCTGAGATGTTTGGTTGGAGATAAGCCAACAGGATGGGATTTGATTTTACCACAGGCAGAATTTGCATACAATAATTCTGTCAACAGGAGCACTGGTAAATCACCATTCCAGATTGTATATGGAAGTAGTCCAAGAAATGCATCTGAATTGAGGAAGATAGATAAAGGAGAAATAAGTAGTGCTGAAGCTGAGGATTTTGTAGAACACTTGAAAAACATCCATGGGGAGGTGAGGAAGCATATTACCAAGATGAACGCACAGTATAAGGCTAAGGCAGATGAGAAAAGGAGGTATAAGGAATTTCAGGTTGGTGATGAAGTCATGGTTCATTTGCAGAAGGAGCGGTTTCCAGTTGGTACATATAACAAGCTGAAAATGAAGAAGTTTGGACCATGTAAGATACTGAAGAAACATGATTCAGGAAATGCATATGAGGTAGAATTGCCTACTGAGCTAAATATTTCACCAGTGTTTAACATTTCAGATCTGACAGAGTATCATGAAGGAGGTGTTGAAGATGAGATCACAGCAGCACAGTGGAGTATTCCAGCAACTAGTTCAGACACTAAGGAGATCGAGGATATACTGGACAGTCATGTTGGTAGAAGCACAAGGAACAGGACATATGAAGAATATCTGGTCAAGTGGAAAGGACGACCTGTTGAAGATTCGTCATGGCTGACAAAGGAGGAGGTTAGCCGTCTTGGTTTTCCTCTGCACACCTGAGTCGTGACAGGGTCACTTCTCAAATTACCCTGGGTGTCTGATGCAGGAGCATCCTGGGTGTAAGAGCAATCTTGCATCACCCAAAAATATTTTTGTTTTTATTTTCAATAAGGGCTATTTTGTGCAGAGCTACTATTTACAGAAAGTTACTATTTTTGGTAATTTTCGTATGTGCTCAGAATGATCTAATTTCTTTCTTGGAGGTTCATTTTGGTCATATAAGTCTGCCAGTAAAGTTTCATTGCCATATCAAGTGTATATTGGAAGATATTGAAGATTTTCGGTATTGGCAGCAGGGTACAGAAACTTTGAACTCAGTTTTGAAGGCTTTAGAGGCCCCAGATGAGGTTGAAAATTTGGGTGACGAGCGCTTGCGCAGGTCAAGCTTGTAGAGCGCTTTGTGGCATTTCCGAAATGGGGTTATAATAGCCGAGCGGGTCAACGGGTGATGACTTATGGTCTTCGGAAGTTGGGCCACCTGAAATGGCGAAAAATAATTTTCTTCAAAATCTCTGTTCGGGTTTCAAAGGTTATCTTGAGCCGACTATGATGTAATAAAATGTAAAATAAAATAATTCTAAGTTTGGTCGGCCTTATTGGCTAAAAATTCTGGAACCTTCCCAGGCGGTGGAAAATTGCCTATATAAGGAAGGCTGTATTATTGTCTTAGGCAGTTCAGAATAGTTCTGGGTAGTAGATCTGGGTAATAGTTCAAGGCTTTGTCCTACAGAATATTGTAAGGGAATGCCCATGTGGCTTTGCATATTGTAATTTTGAAAGTTTGTAATTCCACATTTGTGGAGATAATAAGAAGCCAATTTTTCTATTCTTGCATATTATTGTTGTTGTTTCTCTATTTCTGTTATGTGTTTTTGGTATTAAGGGAAGCACCCTTCATCAGGTTACTTGAAATTAATGAGAACATAATGAACAATTTCGATGGAAAGAGATCAGAAATAACCTTTCAGTTGTGGGTTTCAAAAAAAATTGATCAATTTTTCAGCCACAAGATATTGGTTGAGCAATGTCAAATGTTTATGCAATTGTTAAAGATGCAGAAGATGAGACGTATACTAGTCAAATTGAAGATTAGTGTGAACAAGAAAAAGGAGAGGAATGCTATTATTGTGAGAAATATTTTTAGTTCTCTCAATTAATTGGGAATACTACCAAGGAAAAAGATAAGAGAGCCTCTAGGAGGGTTATTACAACCTCCTTAGTAAGTCATCATTTGAGAAAGGCTTGTTTGATGAGACAAACTTGTGTTGACTTGAACCTAAATTGTAAAACTTTGGATAGAGCACTTGCAAGAAGAGAAAGACTTGATGATCCTCTTCATAATGATACATGGGCTTATGGTGGGAGACTTTCACATTGTGATAAGAAGCTTACTGATGGTGTGAAGGATCAAATTCAACTATTTTGGCAATCTAACTCAAGAGTGTCACCAAATGTGAAGGATGTCTTGAAGTTGAGAATTGGCATTCGAGACCGCACCCCGCATCCCAAACATTATTTGGAGGTGAGTCAAACAATGTTGTTCAAAAAAATTTATGAGACACACCTAACATTGCAAATATCACAAAGAGATTTTGAATCCCTCAAGCCTTTTTGTGTGTGCCTCTTAAGATTTGAAATAATTGTTGTTACAAATATCATGTGAAGTTTTCAATGCACCATGAACTGTTATGATCCCTTCATTCTACTTTGCATACTAGTGAAATGTTGGAGGAGTGTGGTGCAAGTGCTCTTCCAAAATCATTAAGAGACTTGCTAGATCATTTTTATGTCCTAGAGATGATGGATGTTTCTTTCATAGAAAAGATTGCTTAAATGACAAGTGCTCAGAGTGTGGTGGGCCAGTGAAGTTTGTTGAATGTTTTCATGAGGGCTGCAAACACGATTTTGAAAAGACAATTTTCCAAAAAAAGGTATATGAAACCGTTAAATATACATTGAAAAGTGGAGGTGAAGACTCTAGATGTGAGTTAGTTACAAAAGAATGCAATGTAGCTGATTTTATTTTAGATTTCAGGAAAAATCCTTTTTACAAGTATGTAAGGCATATTCATAGGTCTCAGTGGTTGGATCAACAATTCAGGATGTGTAAGGACACTTTCCCAATTGACACTATTATATCGGTCACTGACGTTGTAGAGAACTATACATTGCAGCCCCAAAATGAGTTGCAAGATCAATATTACAATTATATTCAGGTAGCTATTTTTGTGCACATAACATATAGGCATTCCCCTGATAGTATAGAAGATGACCGAAAGATAATCAGAGAGTACCATTTTTATATGAGTGATGATAGATCTCACTCTCACGAGTATGTCCAACATTTCTTTGAGAATTTTTTTGAGTGGGTGCGGGAAAATAATATTGCTATCGATAGACATCTCATTTGGTTAGATAACTGCATAGATCAATTAAAAAATGCTTGTATGTTTTATTGGTTATGTAGAATGCATGTAGAGAGAATCTTACCTCATATTTAGAGTTTGTTTTAGGCCGGTCATGGAAAAGGGGAGCATGATGGAGCAGGTTTATGTGTAAAGAGAGCTCTAGTTAAGGAGCAATTGAGGATTTTAGGTGTAGAACTCCTTGATGCTCATTCTATTGTTGATTGGTGTACTTCAACATTGTCACAGGGGACTCTTGATTTAGCGGTTTGAATATTTGTTTGGTTGGTTGAGTTGGGAACAATAGGAGATATTTGGATTGTCAAACTGTGATATATTCTTAAAAAATACATTCATTTCGAAGCTCAAATGCTAGTACATGGACCATTTGGACATGAGAGTTTTCTTGTTATTGTCTAAGGTGTCTTCAATGTGATTGTGATTAGTGTGAGTCAATTGAGTGGGTCGATACGTGGGTTCCACATTATCTAACTCCTTTATTTGTCACACTCTTTGTAATAAATGATGACATGGATTTTTCACTTGACTGCAGCCATCTTTTAGATCTTCTACAGCCAAGACATGTTTTTGAATTGGTTGCACCACATGGGAATGATGAGAGATTGAATTATTGGTTAGCATGTTGTGTACGAGGAAAGAAGAAACTTGCACAATTGACAAAGATGATGATATGGTCACATATCCAATAGGATCACATGTTGTTGCAGGCACATGGTTTCACACATACATGATTAGAAATAATGGCATTCCTACATTTGAAGACTGTGAGAAGAACAAAACCATTCTCATTTTTTCACACCTTATTATAGAAACCAATGTTAAGTTGTTGAAACATCAAGTAAAACCAAAGACAACGGAACTTTGAATTACTAGTACTATTGATCATGAATCAATATTAAATACCCTCAAGTAGAGAGATGACCTTTAGGCACACTTCAATAGGTAAGTTCAACTCACTACAAGGCTTTCCATGTTTATTACAATTACGTTCAATAAATTAATTGTAGTTTTCTGCTTTATTTATTTGAGCCAATAAACTTGTTTTTGTATGTGGATTATAAATGCATTTGGATACATATATGATAGATATAGAATATTCAGGTGTGCATTTGATCAACCCATCTTTTATGATGGTAAAATTCACTATGCATTGGCTAGTCATGTTCTTTGGTTTTTTAGTTACTTATACATTCATAATATTTTTGTAACCTATAAACTTCTTTTTTTCTCTATTAAATTTTCTTTTTCCTTCTGAATGCAAGGATTGGAATGTAGATGTCATCGAGTACCATGTGTTAAACTTATACACTTTAGGAGAAAAAATGACACTTATTTTTGATATATAGTTGTGTATCTAATATTTTGAGTAATTATATATCTCAGAATTTTGATAACATTGATATATTTATTCATAATATGTTGTATCAATAATATACAATGAATTTATACAAAAGGTGGTGTGTACAGTCAAGCTTGTATAATGATGAAATACATGTAAGAATGCAAATATTTGACAAAAAATTCTTAAGGCTTTGTTGAATGTGTTCAAAGTAGTAAAGTATTTGATTTATATTGTGGTTTGTTTGTGCAAATGTGGGTTCAATCATTCACCTATGAATCCCATCTAGTATAAAAAAAATGTAGTCTTAGAGTCTATTTAACATGCCAAACTAATTTCCTTGACACTCACCAACATAGCCAAAATCGACTATTTGGTTTCTAGTTCACCAACACCACAAGGGCCTAGGATGCTTTGGTTCCTAGTAGCCCTTTTTAAACAAATCTCCCAAAGGACCTAGGAAATTAATTGTATGATAAAAGAGTACTAGTTGGATATTGTCTTCTTATTATATGATAAGATACAAACATATATAACATACAACATATACACATGAGGATAATATGCATATTTTTTTTATATTATGTGGCCTAGTCTTTGATAAGCTCACATTGTGTGGCATGGTTTGAGAAACCCAACCTAGTTAATTGTTAATGTCACAATATGAAATATATTCCATTAGGTCTTAGTTTATTGTTATTGTCAAAAGAATTCATGTTAAAAAATAAAGTAGGGCTTTCACAAATTAGAGATATGACTCTTGATTTATTTCAATAATGGTCAAGCCCCTTAAGAGTTGTAAAAATATAACAAGTTAATCAAGATTATAATTTTTATGTAATTGAGAGTAATGAAACTAAACTAAAACTATTTTAATGCAACTAAACATAAATACAATGCATAACAAAGACATAATATGGAAATAATACATACATACAACACATGTCAAAGATATAAGATGGAAATGATACATATATAGAACACATGACAAAGATAAAATAACCAAAAATGAACATGTAGATATGTATTTATGAAATAATTTTGTACAAAATGTGGCACATGCCATCTCAAAATATTTACAAAATCAACATATGTAGATACAATGTGGCATACACCATCTCAGAATGTATCATATGGTGCCATCTCAAAATAAGAAGTTCAACTACAAATATTTCTAGGACATCCATTCTATTGGTGGATCATCAAAATGAAGCCTCTTTGAAGAAAAATTTGGCTTTGATGGATCTTGCATTCAAACACAAAAGTGAAAATCCAAGTTAGATTACTTAATTTATATGGTTTCTACAAATAAAAAATAAAAATTCAAAATCATAGTCAACAATAATAATAATTTTTTTTTAAAATTGAACTCTCATGTACCTTGCCTCTCTATCTCCTCACGCGAATAGGAAACCTAATATATGTCCTTGGTAGTGAAGGGACAATGCCACTGATTTTGACTCTGACCTGTATATGTTTGCAAACATGAGATTGATCTACAAGTTATACTATTTAATGTTAAATACTTGGTAGAAAATATATGTTTACAAAAAAAACTAAATTAACATTAAAACTTACATGTGTTGAACTTTCTTTAGGAAATGTCAGTTGAGTCATCAATGATACAAACCCTTGGCATTGTACCTCTCTCAAACTAGGGGTGACCTACAAAAGTCAAATAGATACTTCATACAATCGTGACTTGATCATATCATATATACTTGATAGTAAAATACAAAAAAATAAGTTTAGAAATATACATACCATGGGGCTATCACTACGAATTGAGATGCATGTGACTCTATTGTGGCTAAAGGGTCTCATGACATCATTAGACACCACCCTTTGTCAAATAAACCATGTAAATTAAAAATGAGTACGCACAAATGACAAGTATAAATATATGCATAAACAATCTAAAATACTTAATTACCTTCCCCTTATCAATGCCAAACGCCTGAAACCCCTCACAATTCCCCCCAATGACAAATGGTGACACCTGCATCAGTATGTAATAAGATGATCATAAAAATTATAAAACACATGTATATACTATTATAATAAAAGAAAAACCAATGAGTACATTAACATGTATGTTTAAAATTAAATACAATGTAATAAGTGAATTGTTTACTCTTACCATAATAGTAGGAGTCCATGGCTTTATATGCACTTGATGCACATCTTAATGAGGTGCTTTAGTTCCTATAGTGTTTTGTGTAGTATCATCCACCTTGAAGATGTAGTTATATGCAACACTATCATTCAGAGGACCCAAGCACATATTATTTCACATAATGCAAGTGTGGGGCACACAAATATGTAAGCTCGTGGAGGATGTGGAAGGGAGAGAAGCATCAACATGAGGATGCAACAATGTTGTGCTCTGTGTAACCAGTAGATCACTCAAGGTGGAATGGATTGAATAGTCTATGAGCTGGCCTGAGCAATAATATCAAGATGTTGCACTGTAGGAGGTGGTGAAATCTCAGGAGGGGGCATATGTGTGGGATTTCACCTGGTGTTCCCATGGATTGTCCCGAGGAGCGCCTAAGCCTACACCCTAGTTTGGTCTCATGATCCAATAATTTACCTTGTGACCGAGCACAAATTTAGCATATAATTTTCTTATGAAATAGAATGGGACATCCAATTTTCTATGGGGTGGTCTATCAAAAGCCATCCACCAACGGTCCTGAAAGTTGTCATGTATTACATCATTTGTGCACCATTTAATTGAAAACTTGGGTTTTTTAGGGTCCACTTTTAAACCGGTTTTAGGATCCACAAAAAGATTACATATGTCATGTTTTTTTATATTTAGGCTCATAACTTGATCATAGTCAAGCCCAACGTCAAACTAGGCATGCATGCAATCGGGCCAAAGAAGTGCAACATTAAGTTTCTCCATGTTTTCAATAATGGATTTCAACATGGAAAACATGGGCCATAATGTGGGGATATTGGCATATATGGTATGATATCCTCTAAGCCGATTTAGATTGTCTCCTATGAGATCCTCTAAACGTTGAGGGTTTGAGACTGGTTGGTCTTCTCAAGGTGGGGGATTGTTTGGAGGTGGTTCTGGATTATTTGGAGGATCATTGGGATGATTTTCTAATTGATTTGAGTCCATGTCCGATTACAATTAAAACCAAAATAGAAAATTATAATCAATTTTTTAAAAAAAAAAGAATATCATTTAAACCCTAGTTTTTATTTTAAAAAAATACAAATTTCAATTAAAAAACAAAAAAATAATAAAAACTTAAAAATTTAACATACCTTTCAATCTAGACAAAATCAGATCAGATTGTTTCTGATATGCGAAATCTTTTGGTTGTGTTCAATGTTTTCACAATGAAAATGTTGAACGCAACTGCGGGCTACACATATATTTTACTGGTGAAAATTGAATATCCGATTAGGCTTGTGCTTTGGCTTTTGGCTTGGCTAGGTGTACTGATAGCCATGCCTGCTAAAAAGTCAACAAACTTTTTAGTGTGCTTTTGGACGAGTGAAAGTTCATTTTTTCACATCGCCACTTTTTGGCATACCATGATCCTACACATACCCATGTGCAAAGCTTCAACATGAAGTAATGAACATGGAGTTAGGAAACGAGGTAAAGGAAAGAACTCTAAAACTTGATAAAATTATGGTAGCTCAAAGAACCTTAAATGCCAAAGGAGGGAAAGGTTTTGTAACTTGCGAATGTTTATATGAGAAAATGGAAGAAAAATATAAACAAAAGAAGATTGGAGAAAGACATGAAACTTAAGAAACAACTCAAGGAAATTAGTTCCAATTTCAAAATAACTCAGCACGGAAACTTCAGCTCAACAACCTAATGATCAAACGTACCCTTCTTTTGATGGTTATTTCTTTTTCTGTAATAGGTTTGGACATAAGGTTGTAGATTGTAGAAGAAAGTTAAATCAAAATGTTTAGTTCTTTACATGAAAAACATTTGGTCATAAGGCTAGTAACTGTAGAAGTCAAGTGAATTTAAGGAACAAATCCTTTTATGCATATTGTCAACTATGCAATTGATTTGGACATAAAGTTGATTAGTGCATATTTAGAGTGGCTACAAATAATTCAAGATAGAGGAAAATCAAATGCTTTAATTGCAATCAAAATGGGCAAATTGCCAAACATTGTAGAAATAGGAATCAAAATTATAAAGAAAAATAATGAGAGCAAGGAAAGAAAATATTCCACGAGAGATGTTTAATGAAGGAGATGTTCCCATGAGAAAACCAAGAACTAGGAGAAAGCATCGAAAAGCCAAGACAAGGAGACAACAATATTTTGAAAGGGGAAAAATAAAGAAAAACCCCTTGTGACATTATGAATAAGGCCATAGCACACACACACACACACACACACACACACATATATATAGAGAGAGAGAGATTCTCATTACAACAACTTCATCAAGAGAAATGAGAGAGGAGCATCTCTTAAATAGAGATGAGGAGAGGAGTTACTAAGTAACTCACCAATATATGAATGCCATTATCCATAATAGGTGTGAGAAAAGTGTCAATATCCTCATAAGGAGGATAAGCTAATTTATTTATTAAAGGAAATACAATTTGTGACATGTCCTCCCACTTGGACTAGAGGACAAAATACATGTAGGGATTCCATAGGAATCTCCTAATTAAATAAAAAGAGGATAAATTGGTTGGTCCTCAAATAAATAAATAATACAAATAAGGAAGGATTAACAATTCTAACACCCCCCTTTAATCTTTACTTGGGGAGTTTACATCAATGGGAATTAAACCCAAGTTTATACAAAAATCTGCAACTTGATCTTCAATACAAGGAAGAGATATGATTGTCTTCAATATGTGCTTGATAAGTTTCATGTAGTCTTATTGAGTTATAGGACATGTGTAGATGAATTGATTCCTTAAGTGGGCCTTGAAGATTCACCTAAAACAAGGAAACATAGAAACACAAACTAGAGAAACCATCCACAATACGAATTTCATCTAACATACATGTTAGTGTAACTTTAAAACTTTGCTTCATAAAATATCTTCAAAGAAATGCATGATATTTCATCAAAACGAAAGGGAGCTAACATGAAACCAAGGTAAACCAAATGGTCCAAGTTCAAAATGAACAAAATAGGTACCATAAATATCAGCCATCTTCTCATCTCAAAATAAACATACAAATGTATAAATGACCACAAACAAGGTCAACTAATGAAATCTACATCAACATTGCATCAATCATATGGATATAGACAATCCACTAATGAGCCCTTCCACTGTAAGTGAATGGGTTGTGAATCCACCACCTACATCACCCATGATCTAAGCAGTGAAGTATGCAAACTCATCATCACATTAGTAATATTGCAAAGTGATATGAGATAGAATAAACTAGAATCCGAGTAGAACACATGACTCAAACACCAAATCAACATTTGATTTGATTTCCCAAGTATGTCTACACACATGTACCAAAATCAAGGAACCATTACAGAGATAAGAGACATAAACCAATACAATGAGAAGTTTTAACAATTTTATCTTTGCATCCTCTTCATGGGGATGTATAATAAAATGATAGTTCATAATGAATACCAAATGATGTTAATCAATCATAGAAAATATTATCCACATATGATATATAATAATATATTCTAAGTATTATGAGCTTTAAAATATATTGCCTTTAAATATATGATAAATCCAACAAAATTCAAGAAGGATTTCAAGAACATCATCCTCACTGTGAGGAAAAAAAACAATGGATCAAATTGATAAACATCAACTGAAGTATGTGCATACCAAACATTGGATGGAGGAAAACTCCACAGGTCCCTTTGTATAATAAGGCAAATGAGTTAACGTTGAAAATTGGGCTCCCAATGCAACTTAGAAAAAGAATGAAATAAAGTGCATATCAATCAATGTTATAAAACCATAAAAATGCCACCTTAAGCATATAGATGTTATAAAATCATAAAATCATAGCTATGTGCAAATCAATAGATCAAATGGAACACATTAAAAGTGCAACTTAGTGCATAAAAATAAATCATATAAAAACTGATAGCAATTAATGCTAAATAATGAAATCAATAATAATCCACAAGAAGATAATGTTGTTAGATAATGTTAGGGAGGAGGGATGAAATAATCACTAGTTCATGCCACTTAGTCTTCCATTGAGACTTTTGGTGTCTTCCAAGATCACCTACTAGACCTATAGGATCACCTATCTTCTTATGATCCCCTAATACAAGCCCTACTCCTCTAACTTCTCAAAGTTTCCATCTCATTCAACTCTTAGGTGCTCATTCTTAACTAGAAGCACTCTAGCCTTCTTGGTCTTCTCTAAGGCATAGCTTGGAAAATCTTTCCAAGCTTCTTGTAGGGTTATGGAGGTGTTGTAAAATATTCCACTCCACTCATTCCAATGGTTAAATCAATCCTCTTCACTAATCCTTCCTACTGATTTCAAGAATCAACATTGAAATAGGGCTACAAGGAAAGAGCCCCAATTAGCCCTCCTATTCCAAGAAAATAGGGAATTGCTCAGAAAACCTCCATTAAAAATCTCTAGCTTCCTTCTAGGACTTCCATTCATTTATCTAGGTCTCAAGGATTTTTAGGATCTTAGGCCTCAAAACAGTCGTACAATGCCCTAACTCTAATTGAGGGGTTTCCAAGGGGTTTAGGTCACTTTGAAGCTTTCCTAACTTCTTGGTTTGATCTAGTGCCTTGTTGGATTTTTGAGAACTCCTCCTATACACCAAGGAGCCTTAACACACCCAGCCACCATATCCATGCTTCAACTTGGGTCTAGCTTCATAACCCTACTTCCTAGAAGCTCTACAAGTTCACTCTTTCCTAGCCAGGCAACCTCTAGCTCACCTAGGGAAAGAGTTTATAAATAGTTCCCCTACACTTGAGGGACCTTCCTCCTGCACATGAGAAGTACATAATGTATGCTCACTATCCCCAAGTGTCCATACTATTTCTATGGTGGGATAGTGAGTTACATGCTTGACAATCCCAATTGCCTGGTTCAGGACAATGAGCACACAAGAACACAAATCATTACAAAAGCTTAAAAGAAATGCACACACACCTAAACTAGTAAATCCAAAACACTATATAGAGATTATACTTCAATTCCAAGTGATTATAGTAAGAAAATCAATACAATCTTGCTTCCATTACTCCTCTGTTATGATTCCACACACATGTAACTCTTCCTTTCAGAACTTTGTCCATACAATACGATATCCAATGGAAAATATTAGGGTTTCCTAGGTTCATATCCTACCTCTAAAGTCTTACATTTCACACTTAGGTCTTGTGTCAAGACCAAAGACCAAATCCACCACTATAGGGAGTAGTTACAAAATGTTGTTGAGCAACATTTCAAAGTTACAAAGTGCAACTTTTGCAACTTTTACAAAAATGAGCTATTTTAAGCTATTTTAGGCCAATGCCTTACACCTATATGATTCTTAGGTGTTAGTTGTCTTGAATCAATCCAAAAGACTGTAATGACATCAGCTAACCCCTTGATGACTCATGATGGCATCAACTCACAATGAAACCATAAATAGACTAAAGACCTATTAAAACAAACCTTAAGAACCTGTAATCTATATTGCCACCCACACAATGGTCCTCAAACCCTTATTCCATTTACAAGGCTCACTAGGAGTATGTCACTAAAAAATTTCATATGGTGAGGGCCCTATGCTGAATAGGTGCCCCTGCACCATGCTACCCACCTAAAAATTCATGTCACCTCTGGAGATAGGAGTTGGAGATCCAATCCTTGGAGCTTGAACTAATTATCTACAATCCAGGTGGCCTCTGATTCTGGCTTATCCCTCCACTTGACCAAGTGTTCCTTATAGGTTCCTTCTCTAATATTTGCTTGGATCCAAGAGTCTAGGATCTTCTCTGCATAAATTTTAGGCTTAGGAGGTAAGGTTGTTTCTTGGGCTTCTTCTTTAGCCTCCTCCACATTCTAATCAATCTTAGTAAGTGGTCCCTTGTACCTAACCAGGTCTACTACATTGAAAATGGGAGAGATGGCCAAGTCATTAGGAAGTTCAACTTTGTAGGCATTCTACCCATACTTGGCCAATATAGGACAGGGACCAATCCTCCTCATTTGAAGTTTAGTAGGAACTCCTTTTTGTAATCTAGCTTTGTTGAGGTGAACCATTACTAGGTCTCCCACACCAAACTGTACATCTCTCCTTTTCAAATCAACTTGTTCTTTCATCTTCTTTGTGTTTTCTATGAGGGCTTGTTTGACTTGCTCATGTACCTCCTTCATAGACTGATTGAAGTCTTTAGTATAAACACTATTAGGAGCCTGATTTCCTAAGGTTCTAAGCTCACATACACCCCTTGGGTGTATCCCATAAATAATCTCAAAGGGACTCTTTCCATTAGTCCTATTAACACTATCATTATATGCAAATTCTGCTTGATGAATGACCAAATCCCAAGTCAAACCATATTCCTTGGTCAAACACCTCAATAAATTTCCAAGTGTTCTATTGACCACCTTAGTTTGGCCATCAGTTTGAGGGTGGTAAGATGAACTAAATGCTATATTTGTACCCATCCTTTTCCATAAGGACCTCCAAAAGTGTCCCATAAATTTTGCACCCCTGTTAGAAATAATGCTACTTGGCAAGCCATGAATCCTCACAACTTCTTTGAAAAACAAATAAGCAATGTGGCTGGCATCATGAGTGACTTTTCATGGAATAAAATGACTCATCTTACTGAATCTATCTACTACCACATAGATGTTATCAAATCCACTCTTTGTTCTAGGCAAACCAATGACAAAATCCATATTACACATTCTCATGGCCTATTTGGTATTGGGAGAGGCTGGTAAAGTCATATACTTATAGATGTCCCCTTTTCTCTTTGGCAGATGATGTATTTCTCCACATAAGCCCTGATATCTCTTTACATTTTGGGCTAGTAGTAGAACCTTTGAACCAATTCTAAGGTCTTGTTTAAGCCAAAATGGCCACTCAAACTTCCATTATGTTTTTCTTGGATGAGGTTCTCCCTCATGGACCCCCTTGGAACACACAAATGTACTCCTTTGAAGAGAAATCCATTCTATAATGTAAACTCTGCAAACTCACTATGAAAGTGATTAAGGTGACCTTGACACACCTTGTATACCTCTACAAAATCCTCATCTGTCTGATACAGATCCTTGAAGTTATCCACTCCTATGCTTTGTATTTGTACCTCTTAGATAGTGAGTAGCCTTCTACTCAAAGAATCTTCTACTTTATTCAACTATCCTTTCTTGTGCTTGATGGTGAAGGTGTATTACTACAAGTACTCCACCCAATTAACATGCCTATGACTCAACTTGTCTTGAGAGTTGAGGAAACTCAAAGCTTGGTTATCAGTGAACACTACAAACTCCTTAGGCAACAGATAATGCCTCCACTTCCTAAGGGACTGAACAAGGGCATATATTTCCAAATCATAAGAAGAATACTTTTGCTTTGCTGCATTTATTTTCTCACTAAAGAAAGCCACTGGCCTATTTCTTTGGCTCAAAAAACCTCCTACTGCTATGTTACTGGCATCACACTCTATGGTGAAAAGTTCATCAAAAGTAGGCAATCTAATGATGGGCTTGGTGGCTACCTCCTTCTTCAATGTCTCAAATCCCTTATCTACTACTAGTGTCCACATAAACTTGGTTCTAATTCCACCTTTTATGGTATCTAACATGGGAGCACATATCCCATTGAAGTTCCTGATAAACTTCCTATAATACTATGCTAGACCATAGAAACTCCTTACCTCACTTGCATTCTTGGGAGTTGGCCAACTTAGTATGACTGCAACCTTGGATTCATCCATCTTCAAGTCTCCTTGAGACAAAACAAAGCCAAAATATACTATTTCCTATTTCATGAAGTCACACTTGTCTAGATTGATGGTTAGGTGTTCCTCTTTCAACTTAGCTAACATAACCATGATATGCTTTAGGTGTTCATCTTTAGTCATACTAAAAATTAAGATGTCATCCAAATAGACTACTAAAAAATTACCTATGAAGTCTTTCAACACCTTATTCATGAGCCTCATGAATGTACTTGGAGCATTGGAGAGGCCAAATGGAATGACTAGCCATTTATAGAGTCCTTCTATGGTTTGAAGTCCATTTTCCACTCATCTCCCTCTTTTATCCTGATTTGGTGATAGCCACTTTTAAGGTCTATCTTAGTGTAATACTTAGCCCCTCCTAGGAAGTCCATTAAGTCTTCAATCCTAGGTATTGGAAACCTATAACGGATTGTAATTTTTTTAATAGATCTGGAGTCTGTGCACAATCTCCATGTTCCCCCCTTCTTAGGAGCTAAAATAGTGGGCACAACACATGGACTGATGCTCTTCCTTATCAGTCCTTGGTCCATCAACTCCTACACTTGCCTTGCAACTTCCCTATTCTATTCTGGTGTCATCTTGTAAGGTGCCTTGTTAGGCAGTGATTCCCCTGGAATCAGGTCTATTTGGTGACTGATTGCTCTCTTGGGTGGTAGTGTTGTAGGTGTACCATCTGAGATGATCTCTTTAAACTCCTTCAAGATTTCCTGCACATCTTTCAGTATGTTTTCCTTCTTATCTTATGTCTCCTCTTTAGGCTTCACCACTATGGCATATCCTACTCCTTCCTTTTCTAGAGTCCTCATGAACTCCTTCCTTTTCAACATTAACACATTTGGTCCACTTCCTTTACTTTCATCCTCAACAAGTGACTGAATCTTATAGCTCACTCCATCCTTTTGAAAGGTGTAAGAATTTTGTTCTCCATTATGCATGGCTTTCCTATCAAATTGCCATGGCCTACCTAGAAGTAGATGGCATGCATCCATTGGAAAAATATCACACAAGAGTTTGTCCTTATATCCTCCTATTGTGAACTCAATCCAAGCTTGTTCATTTACCAAGACATGTTGCCCCTTATTGAGCCAAGTAACTCTATAGGGAGTGTTATGAGGTATTTTGGGTATCTTAAGTTTATTTATGGCTTATTCTGAAATGATGTTATCAATAGACCCTGAGTTTATGATAACCTTGAAAAATTTGCCCATAATTTTGCACTTTACCTTGAAGAGTGATCTCCTTTGCTTGGGATCCCCCTTAACTGGCTCTCTAATCAATATTCTCCTTAACATCAGGTTCTCACCACACTCTGAATCCAATTGGACTTCACGAGACTTCATACTTGAAGTATCTTCATGCACATATAAAACTTTCTTCCCCCCTTGTGAGTTTAATCCCTGTTTAGGACATCTATAAGCCGGATGACCCAACTGTTGACAGTGAAAACATTTCATAGTAGCAAAGTAGGATGATCCTCTTCATCCTTGTGACCTACCTCTACCTCTAAATCCTCTACCTCTACTTGAGCCACCTCTTTGACTATTTTCTCCACTTTGTTCAGTTGGCTTGGACTCTCCTTGGGGTCTAGTGTCATTACTTCTACCCCCCATACTTCCCCTATGTCCTTTTCCATCTCTACCTCTTCCTCTATTCCTTGAGGTCTGATCCTGCTTCCTTTTTCCTTTCTCCTCTAGCTTCAAAGCAATTTGATAACACTAGTGGACTGTCTTAGGGGTAACAAGACTCATATCTTCTTGAATGGACCATTTAAGACCATTCAAATACCTATCCAACCTAATGCTTTCATCCTCTACTACCTTGGATCTTAGACATAACTTTTGAAACTCCTTTGTATAGGAATGTACATCCATTTCCTTCTACCTTAGGCTTTGTCTTCTCCTATGTAGTTGTATTTCATAGTCATCATGTACATAAGCTTGTTTTATTTTAGCCACCATCCCTTTCCAAGTAGCAATGGGACTCTTCCCTTCTTTCTCTCTTTCATTTTGAGTAAACTTCCAGCAAGTTGAGGTTGAACCTCTCAACCTTGACTTAACCACCCTTACCTTTTGTGCTTCTGAGACACCATCATAGTCAAAATGGTTCTCCATACCATCTATCCAATCCATGATCAAGTCTGGATCCATTTTTCCACTGAATAAAGGAATACCTTCCAAAGCCTTACCACTCATTGCCTTAAGTGTTTTCAAGAAGGGTTTTTCAAGTATGACAGGGTTTGGTATTGGAGCTTCTTCTTCTAACTCAATCTCCTTTTCTTTGGCTTCTTTCTCTTCTTTTTGTTCCATCTTTTCCTTGACTCTGTATGTCTTGTCTTGGACATCACTCAACAACTATTCTAGTTGTGCCAACCTCTCTCTTAACAACTTGTTGTCTTCCTCTTGTTCTTCAACCTTATTGGAAAATTCTTCATTGGTCACCATCTTTCTTGATGAACTAGATTTAGTTGGTGAGAGCATTCACCTTCTTGTTCACCTTCTATTCCCAAACCTTTCACAGACTCTGATACCACTTTGTTAGGGAAGAGGGATGAACTAATCACTAGTTCATGCCACTTAGTCTTCCTTTGAGACTTTTGGTGTCTTCCAAGATCACCTACTAGACCTATAGGATCACCTATCTACTTATGATCCCCTAATCTAATCCCTACTCCTCTAACTTCTCAAAGTTTCCATCTCATTCAACTCCTAGGTGCTCATTCTTGACTAGAAGCACTCTAGCCTTCTTGGTCTTCTCTAAGGCCTAGCCCTGCAAATATTTCAAAGCTTCTTTTAGGGTTATGGAGGTGTTGTAAAACCTTCCACTCCACTCATTCCAATGGTTAAATCAACCCTCTTCACTAATCCTTCCTATCGATTTCAAGAATCAACACTTAAATAGGGCTACAAGGAAAGAGCCCCAATTAGCCCTCCTATTCCGAGAAAATAGGGAATTTCTCAAAAAACCTCCATTAAAAAGCTCTAGATTCCTTCTAGGAATTCCATTCATTTATCTAGGGCTCAAGGATTTTCAGGGTCTTAGGCCTCCAAATGGTCGTACGGTTCCCTAATTGTGACTAAGGGTTTTTCAAGGGTGTTAGGTCACTTTGAAGCCTTCCTAACTTCTTGGTTTGATCTAGCACCTTATTGGATTGGTGAGAACTCCTCCTACACACAAAGGAGGCTTAACACACCCATCCACCATATCCATGCTTCAACTTGGGTTTAGCTTCACAACCCTACTTCCTAGAAGCTCTACAAGTTCACTCTTTCCTAGCCGAGCAGCCTCTGGCTCGCCCAGGGCAAGAGTTTATAAATAGATCCTTTGCACTTGAGGGCCCTTCCTCTTACACATGATAATTACATAATGTAAACTCACTATCCCCAAGATTTCATACCATTTCTACAGTGGGATAGTGAGTTACATGCTTAACAATCCCAACTGCCTAGTTCAGGACAGTGAGCACACAAGAACACAAATAATTACAAAAGCTTAAAAGAAATGTACACACACCTAAACTAGTGAATCCAAAACACTATATAGAGATTATACTTTAATTCCAAGTGATTATAGTAAGAAAATCAATACAATCTTTCTTCCATTACTCCTCTATTATGATTCCACACACACAAAACTCTTCCTTTCAGAACTCTGTCAGTACGGTACGATATCCAATGGCAAATATTAGGGTTTCCTAGGTTCATATCCTACCTCTAAAGTCTTAGGTTTCATACTTAGGTCTTCTATCAAGACCAAAGACCAAATCCACCATTATAGGGAGTAGTTACAAAATGTTGTCGAGCAACATTTCAAAGTTGCAAAGTTGCAAAGTGCAACTTTTGCAACTTTTACAAAAATGAGCTATTTTAAGCTATTTTAGGCCAATGTCTTGCACCTATATGATTCTTAGGTGTTAGATGTCTTGAATCAATCCAAAAGACTCTAATGACATCAGCTAACCCCTTGATGACTCATGATGACATCATCTCACAATGAAACCATAAATAGACTAAAGACCTATTAAAAGGAACCTTAAGAACTTGTAATCTATATTGCCACCCACACAATGGTCCTCATACCCTTATTCCATTTACAAGGCTCACTAGGAGCATGTCATGGAAAAATTTCATATGGTGAGGGCCCTATGCTAACTAGGTGCCCTTGCACCAGATAACTCACACAATACTAGAACAAATTAAAACTTAGCAATATCAATGATGTTATTTCATGTGGATCAATTATTTTCCACATACTGTTTTGCTTCTTAAAAGTAATAATGTGGTTAAATCAGAATAAATGAAATATATGTATACCACACATGATAATTAGCACTATTTAAATTTATTTTAGGTATCATGATGAAAGAATCAATAAGGAAATTAAATTATTAAAAGGTGCTAAGTACACAAAAAGAGGTTAGAAACAATAATAATGGACGACTAATGAAAATAAAAACACAATTTAAATTAATGTTAATAATGATATGAATTGAACTTAAATTCAAAAGTAAATTTTTGTTAAGTTTGTTTAAAATTTTATTTAAATGATTTAAAAGGACATTATAATTTGAATAAAAAGATAAAGTGATAAATACTAATTAATTTTAAATTTAAACAAAGAATAAAATGAATGAAAACTTTTAATTTTAAGGTTTAAATGTTATTAAAACATTATAAAACTATAAGCACAAAGATTTAAACTAATCAATAAATTAAATATTTTTACTTTAAAAGAACAAATTTAAGAGATAAAATAATGATTTGGATAATACAATAATAGAGAAATTGATTGTAATTTATCAAAACTATTCAAATTTAAACTAACATTAAAATTAAACATTTTGAATTTAAAAATAATGAAATAACGAGTTGAATTTTATTACAATAATAAAAGAAATTAAGTTATTATAACAATACAACTTGGTTTTAAATAATATTAAGCTAACATTCAAATTAAAAAAACTAATTGAAAAATCAGTCAAATAAATTAAGAAGACAGTCAACTAAAATTTCAAATTCCAAGCTAAATTAATGAAATAAACTAAATTGAACCAGAGAATCTCAGAAGAACTACAAAAACATGAATACATAATGGATATGGTAGATATTAGAGGACAAAACCTGACAGATAAATAGGATGGATAAGACGGAGAAAAATGGAGATACGCAAGGGAGATTGGTTTTAAAATAAACCAACAAGCTACTCAACTAGAAAGCTAGTAAAAAAAACATGCGCAAGGGACAAAATAACTCACCCAACAGACCAGGAAAAAGGAGATAAGGGCACACAAGAGCAAGGAAGAAACACAAACTGACTCACACATACAACCAACAAGGGTGGGCTAATCACATAAGGAGAGATGAATGTTTGACAAAGCAATATTAAACTCACACAAGGACATGGATAAAGCTAATTGATACTAATTCTGAAACAACGAAGGGAAAATCAAAGATCTAATACCCGCAAAGGATCCCAAAGCTGAGAATAAACAAAAAAGGTTGTGCAAGGGGATAACAGAGATATAATGGAAAAATAGACATAAAAAAAGAAAGGATAAATGAATGATTGTCATGGAAAATACAGTCCTAGTACGGGGACCATATCTTGAAGGTCAACTATTGGATTTGTTTGAATTTTGGATATGTTGTTAAGGATAAAGTTTCTAAGGTTCTGATTAGAGTGATCTTAATGTGTCTAGATTCAAAAGTTATGAGTGACTGAGTGAGGTATTGTCATAACAAAGATTTATAATTTAGTAATATTATGAAACTTGCATGCACAATATTATAAAACCAAAGATATATGAAAGAATAATAGAGGCATAAATTAGAACAAAGATATGCCTAATAAACAAATAAAATAAACTCGCATGCACAAAGATATTGTAAAAAAAATCTGAGTGCATCGTCTTAAAATGGAAGCACTTCCATGTTAAGAGCATTTAGCCCTCTGAGTAAGTGGTTTGGGGTCATATTGGATGCCTTGGATGGATCTTTGTTTTGATCTAGCTTTCTCCCTGCTTTCCACTTCTTTTCTTCTTCATTCTAGGTGAAATTAGGGTTAGGATCCCAAGGATTCTCCTTAATTCCCCTCTCCATGGCTCTATTTTCTAGGTAGGACTTAGAAATAGGTCCTCCTAGCCTTCATCATAGTTATCATAGGATTTTGTACCTATCCCTGGCATTATGTCCTGCTCTGATATCATTTCTAGGTCTCTGGGTATCCCCAGGACCTCCTATCCTGATTCTAACTAGATCTGGACCTAGGTTCAAATTCGAGGTTGATCTTGACTAGGTTAGGATTGAGCTTAAACTTGACTAGATCAGTCTCAACCTTGATTTTTCCCCCCTCTTTCAAATTTCCAAATTCCCTAATTTATGGGTATCAGGTTTCGGGGATATTTATTTTCCCACCTCCAGGTTGGCTATTTTGGGTTTCGGAATGGTAAATCCTCTAATTGCATTTAATCTAGGTATATTTTCTAAAGGTTAGGACCTAAGTGGGATTTAATTCTCCAAGGTGGCCCCTCTAGAGGATTGTGCCATAGTTCACAATAAAAGGAGGTCTTCCTCTCTCATTTTCATCATCAAGATTTAGCAATCAAGTTCTCTCTCAAGCTCTCAAGTGCAAGAAAGTATTCAAGCATTCAAGTGTTCAAGCATCCATCCATCAAGGAGATCCATTGTTAGATATTGAAGGATTCAATCTCTTTGGAGCCCCCTTTGATGATCCTTCCTTCTACATTCATCCAAGCCTCCTCATATGCAAAGATCAATTCAAGATTGGTGTTGAAGATCAAATCTCATTGATTGGAGACATCCTACATTCATTCTACATCTATTGAAGCATTCCTACTTGTGGATTTCAGGATTCAAATCCTCTATAAGAACTTCAACATAAGTGAGGTGATTTGTTCTAATTACTTTGTTTATGCACACTACATTTTAATTCAATTTCAAGGTTAGTTCCTAAATTGGGGCTTGACCAAGGTAAACCCCCCATACAACAAAAACCCCCATTTTCTTGTAGGTACAGGTGTGGGATTTCAGATCTGAGAGTGGATTTGGATACCCTTTTCAGCGAACTTCTGAGATTTGAGAACAAAATCAGAATTGACCTTCAAACAAAGAATCTAGCCTTTGACCTTTTATGAGGGTCAAAGTCGACCTAAGCTCATCTTGGAAAAAGATTTCTGGGTTTTCTCCATCTTGGCATTTCCAGTTTGAAATAGGTTGCAAATTTGTCGAAAAGTACACACAGACATCAAAATTTGGCATTTTCTAGATTTTCCCTAATTTGAGGTTAGTACTTGCATTTCAATTACTTCAAATTCTAAACACTTCAATTCTACCATAAAGGAAATATTGGGTTTTTCTCTCTCTTTCATATTCTCCATAGATTGATTCAATTGTGCATTAACCTTTTGGTTGATCAAATTGGATCTCTCCTTTGGGAATTTGAATTTAGGAGTGAATCTAATATTTCCCCTACACATTTCATACTTTACACATTTCAATAGTGGTGATTCAATTTTACCACTATTCATTTTGGTGAACTCGACGTACTTACTCTCTTTCTTTATGGTGTTAGATTTCCTTTTATCTTGTTAGTATTAGATTTTTCCTTTGTGTTAGATCTTGCATGCTAATTAGATTTCAAAAATACAAAAACATTCATGGTTTATGTGTTCTTAGTGTAGTTCATTTGCTTCACATTGGTTTATGAGCTTTACTATCACTAGTCCTACTTATAACATTCTGGTTAGAAGAATTCATAGACTCATGGGTGCCTTGATCCTGAATCTTCCACTCCTTTCCTTAGGATCTCGAATGATAACTTGATTCTTCATGATTCCAATCCTACTATGGAGAAAAAATCTTCTCACTCATCTCTGTTGGAAACAATTGTCTGAAGGAAATTGCTACTCAATTATGTATTGTCCTTGATGTCACACAATGTCATAGTCTGCAGAAATCTGCTTCTACCGAGCTCAGTCGGTCTGCCAGACAGGAATATTAATGCTTACCGAGTCCACTCGGTTATCGAAGAAAAGTAGTATTTACCGAGTTCACTCGGTTGCTGAAGAAAATTTAGTGTTTACCGAGTTCACTCGGTTGCCGAAGAAAGTTTAGTGTTTACCGAGTTCAGTCGGTCATCGAAGAAAAGTTAGTGTTTACCGAGTTCAGTCGGTTATCAAAGGTAAAGGATTGTTGGTGTTTACCGAGTTCCCTCGGTCTCCGAAAAATTATATTAAGATATGGTCACCGAGCACTGTCGGCCCTTGAAGGATTTTTGCAAATAGAGTTTACTTAATTCAGCCGACTGTTATACTAAATAATGTCGATTTGACTAATCCAAAATCATATAAATAAAAGGTCAAATGTGAAAAGTAATAATAACACAGCAGAAGATTTACAGAAGAAAAGAAGGAAAGGTATATGCGAATTTGTGAAGGATGTTCAGATATCCTTGAGGTGCAACAAAGATTTATTCGATCAGAGAGGATCAGACTTATGCAGAACAGAGATCTGTAATCAGCAAGACAGTTGCATTATTATACAGGTCACTTTTTCATTGTTACCTTCTTATCATTGTAACAGTGAATTCAAAATCTCTTAACCGAGTTGGTTTAACAGCCATAATATAAATCCTCTAACAAGGTGACAATTCCATTGAATTGTTTTCAAGACCTCTTACCAGGCCACTCCTAGCAGGGTGTTTTTAAATCCTCTAACAAGGTCACACCTAACAGTGTGTTTTGTAACCTTTTACCGGGTTGGCTTCTAACCGGGCATCACTTCAGAAAAGTGAAAATCAGTATCTAGATACATTGGTGGTTTTTCCCATATTGGGTTTCCACGTTAAATCTTGTGTCTCTTATGTTCTTAATTGCTTTCTCAATCATATACATGTGCTGATAAATATCTAAGGATAATTTTGCTAATACTTTCTGCATCTTCAAAGTTACTGCAATCTATTTACCGAGTGCTAAAATAGACAACATTGTTAAGATATCTTAAAGGATCTGCAAAGAATTAATTGTGAAGTGTTTTTATGGTTGAGTGATTCACCCCCCCCTCTCAGTCACTTCATCCATATTCCATCAATTGGTATCAGAGCTTTTGGTGCTTGCAGGAAGGGTTTCAAAGACCTAAGCTAAAGATCAGGATGTCTTACAAGAGGGAAATTCCAAAGCTTAACAGAGATAACTTTTCAGCATGGCAAGGTCTCATGCGACTTCATCTGGCTTCCATTGGTGATTCAGGATGCAAATACATTGATGAAGAGTATACAATTCCTAATGGCGCATTAACTGTTGAAGACATTGCAGATAAAAAGACTCACAACACCATGATGATAGACATTGCATCTGCTCTCAGCTATGAAGAATTTGATGATATTAAAGACTGCACTACTGCATATGAAATGTGGGTGGCACTGAAGAAAATATATGGTGGTGATGCAAATGTGAAGAGAGCCAAAGCAGAAAGCCTAAGAGGACAGTTTGACAAGATGAATATGAAGGAAGATGAAAACATTGCAAAATATGTTGAAAGAATCAAAGCAAGTGTAAGTGCAATTAGAGCTTCTGGAGGAACAATCTCAGATGAGACTGTTATAAGTAAGGTACTCAGAACACTACTCCCTATCTATGCAATAAGAGTATCAGCTATTCAAGAAAGAAGATGTGAAGCAAACCACAGTATAACCTTGGATGCTCTAGTTGGAAGATTGACAGCTTTTGAATTAGACAACTATGACAACTATGTTCCTAGTTCCAAAAATATTGAATCAGCATTTGAGGCCAAGGTTTCACTAAAGAAGAACAAGAAAATTAAAGAAGTTCAGACAGACAGTGAAGAAGAATCAGAAGAAATTTCTGACAGTGATCTTGAAATTGTAGAAGCATTACTTGCAAAGAAGTACTCTAGAGGGAAAGGTAAGTATAAAGGTAAAACTCCTTTAATCTGTTTTTCATGTGAAGAAATTGGACATATTGCAGCTAGGTGCCCAAACAAGCAAGTCAAGGAAGAAAAGAGAAGTCACAAGTACTATGGCAAAAAGAATTTCAAATCATACAAGGATAAAGGTAAGAAATCATGTTTTATGGCTAAAGATTCTGATGATAGTGAAGAAGAAATTGTCTTTATTGCTATAAAAGATGAATCTGATGATGATGAAGATAAGATAGCACTTATTTCTCATATAAGCAAAGATGATATATGGATAATAGACAGCGGATGTTCACACCACATGACTGGTGACAAGACAAAATTTGAATATCTAGAAGACTGTGACAATGGTAATGTAAGATTTGGAAACAATGAACCTTGTTGTATAAAAGGAAAAGGAAGAATCTTATTAACCAAAGAACTCATATGTGATAATGCTTACTGGGTTGAAGGACTAAAACATAATCTTCTAAGTGTAGCACAGCTAATCAACACTGGTTTCAAGGTTGAATTCATGAATGGTCAAGCAAGACTGCTGGATGGAAAAGGAAAACTCATTGGATCAGGAAAACAAACAAAAGGTAACTTATTTTATCTTGATCTCAATGAATATTCATGCTTTATTGCTCAAATAGAAGAAAGTTGGCTATGGCACAAAAGGTTATGTCATGTGAATTTTGATAACATGATAAAAATAAGCAAATTCAAGAAGGTTAGAGGCATTCCTACTTTGAAGAAACCTGACACTGGTCTATGTAAGAATTGTCAGATTGGCAAAATGAGTAAAACTAGTTTCAAAAGTAAGAACTATCAGTCTAAAGAAATTTTGGAAATTGTGCATACTGATTTATGTGGACCTATTGGAATACAAAGCTATACTGGAGATAAATTCTTTATTCTTTTCGTTGATGATTATTCTAGAATGATGACTGTTATGTATTTAAGAGAAAAATCAAAGGCATTTGAAAAGTTCAAATGGTACTTAGCAAGAGTAGAAAAAGAAACAGGGAAAAGATTGAAATGCTTAAGATCCAACAGAGGTGGTGAATTCATCTCCCATGATTTTAACAACTTCTACATAGAAAGAGGAATCAAAAGACAGGTATCAGCTCCTAGAACTCCTGAGCAGAATGGAATAGCAGAAAGAAGAAACAGATCTATTATGGATTGTGCAAGGACTCTAATGATAGAAAAGAACATCGCTATAAAGTACTGGAAGGAAGCTATCAGCACTGCAATTCATACCTTGAACCGAGTACAACTGAAGAAAGACACATTCAAAACTCCTTATGAATTATGGTATGGCTATAAACCTAATGTAAGTTACATGAAAATATTTGGTAGCAAGTGTTATATCTTAAAAGAATCCAGAAGAAATAAATTTGATGTGAAAAGTGATGAAGGAATATTCCTAGGATATTCTAGCAAAAGCAAGGCATACAAATGTCTGAACTTATCTACTCACAAAGTCATAGAAAGTATACATGTAAAATTTGATGAGTTTGCAGAAAAGACCGAGGAAGAAAGCAAAAGGGAACCTGAGAACTACAGAAGATTCGTTTACATTGAACCTGAAACATTGACAAACACAACTATCAATAAGGAAGCTATATCTACCGAGCCGAGCACAGTTACCGAGTCACAGGAAGAAGTTCAAACCGAGTCACAGGAAGAAATTCAGACCGAGTCTCAGCCTGAAGTTACCGAGCAAATATCTACCGAGCCCGAGCAACCTGAAGAAGAGATCCTAGAAGACAACAGCATGAATCATTCAAAAGGCAAGGAACCTATACTAGCCAAATATGTCAGAAGACATCATACACCAGATCAAATCATTGGAAACAAATCAGATGGTACTATGACAAGAAGCAAGCTAAAAGGTACATGTCTACTTACTGATTTTGAACCTAGAAATATCAAAGATGCATTAGAGAATGAAAGTTGGATTGAAGCAATGAATGAAGAATTAGAACAAATACAAAAGAACAAAACTTGGACTCTTGTACCTAGACCTAAAGATAAGAATGTAATTGGAACAAAATGGGTATTTAGAAATAAACTGAATGAAGATGGTCAAGTATCTAGAAACAAAGCTAGACTGGTATGTAAAGGTTATTCTCAAGAAGAAGGTATAGATTATGGAGAAAATTTTGCTCCTGTTGCAAGATTAGAAGGTGTAAGAACTCTACTTGCTTATGCAGCACACAAAGGATTTAAGGTATATCAGATGGATATAAAATCTGCATTTCTCAATGGAATTCTTGATGAAGAAGTCTACATTGAACAACCTGAAGGTTTTGTTGATCCAGACAAAAGGGACATGGTCTGCAGGTTACACAAAGCATTGTATGGTCTAAAACAAGCTCCTAGAGCACGGTATGAAAGACTCCATAACTATTTGATCCAGATTAATTTCAAAAGAGCTAATGACAACAGTAATCTGTATATCAAAGAAGGACCGGATGACAAAATTGTATTGGTAGAAATATTTGTGGATGATACTATATTTACAGGGAATGAGGATCAGTGCAAAGAATTTTCAGAACAAATGAACAGAGAATTTGAAATGTCTGTGTTTGGCTTAATAAAATTCTTTGTTGGTCTTCAAATTCAGCAAAGCAAGAATGGTATATACATTACTCAATCCAAATACATTAAGGAGATACTTAAGAAGTTTGGAATTGGAAGATTCAAAACCAGTTGGTACACCCATGTGTACTGGACTGAAACTTACCAAAAATGATGATTCAAAAGAAGTTGATCAGACCCTATACCAATCTATGATTGGAAAATTGCAGTATGTGGTACATACAAGACCTGATATTGCCTTAGCAGTTGGTATAGTAGCTAGATTCTCAGCAAAACCTAAGGAAAATCACATGATGGCAATCAAAAGAATCTTAAGATACTTAAAAGGAACTGAAGAGTATGGTTTGTGGTATAAATTTGGAGGCAATCTAGACTTGAAAGTGTTTACTGATGCTGATTGGGTAGGAAACATTGATGACAGAAAAAGCACAAGTGGTGGAGCATTTTTTCTTGGAAAAAGACTGGTATCCTGGACTAGTAAAAAGCAGAATTGTACATCTCAATCCACAGCCGAAGCAGAATATGTTGCTGCTGCAGTAAACTGTTCAAATATTGTTTGGTTCAAACAACTATTAGAAGGTATGAAGGTTGAAATCAAAGAACCAGTTGTTATATTTTGTGACAATACCAATGCAATAAACATTTCTAAGAATCCAGTGATGCACTCCAAAACCAAGCACATTGCTATTAAATATCACTTTGTCAGAGAATTGGTGCAGGACAAGGAAATCAGATTAGAATATATTCATACAAAAGAACAGATTGCAGACATTTTTACCAAACCATTACCTAAGGATGCATTTGTGTATCTAAGAGGTAAGTTAGGGGTCATTCCCCTATCCGAGGCTCACTAAATATAGTTTTAGTGATGCATCAACCTGAACATGATTGAAAATCAACTTGTTGATGCAGTATATTAAAGGAATCATTGCATATGAATCAGTACTTGAGGTACATTAATTTTCACCGGTAATATATGAATTATCTTTGGCATGTGTTGTCAAAGAGGGAGTGTTTGCTATGTCTTTGCTATTACTTCAAGAAATTTTCATTAGTCAGAAGGAAGTTTGCTGACAGAGGGAGATTTGAATCTAAACCGAGCTAACTCTTTCAAATTTCTTATGATATGACATATTGTGTTGCCATCAATGCCAAAGAGGGAGATTGTTGGAAATAATTGTCTGAAGGAAATTGCTACTCAATTATGTATTGTCCTTGATGTCACACAATGTCATAGTCTGCAGAAATCTGCTTCTACCAAGCTCAGTTGGTCTGCCAGACAGGAATATTAATGCTTACCGAGTCCACTCGGTTATCGAAGAAAAGTAGTATTTACCAAGTTCACTCGGTTGCCGAAGAAAATTTAGTGTTTACCGAGTTCACTCGGTTGCCAAAGAAAGTTTAGTGTTTACCGAGTTCAGTCGGTCATCGAAGAAAAGTTAGTGTTTACCGAGTTCAGTCGGTTATCAAAGGTAAAGGATTGTTGGTGTTTACCGAGTTCCCTCGGTCTCCGAAAAATTATATTAAGATATGGTCACCGAGCACTGTCGGCCCTTGAAGGATTTTTGCAAATAGAGTTTACTTAATTCAGCCGACTGTTATACTAAATAATGTTGATTTGACTAATCCAAAATCATATAAATAAAAGGTCAAATGTGAAAAGTAATAATAACACAGCAGAAGATTTACAGAAGAAAAGAAGGAAAGGTATATGCAAATTTGTGAAGGATGTTCAGATATCCTTGAGGTGCAACAGAGATTTATTCGATCAGAGAGGATCAGACTTATGCAGAACAGAGATCTGTAATCAGCAAGACAGTTGCATTATTATACAGGTCACTTTTTCATTGTTACCTTCTTATCATTGTAACAGTGAATTCAAAATCTCTTAACTGAGTTGGTTTAACAGCCATAATATAAATCCTCTAACAAGGTGACAATTCCATTGAATTGTTTTCAAGACCTCTTACCAGGCCACTCCTAGCAGGGTGTTTTTAAATCCTCTAACAAGGTCACACCTAACAGTGTGTTTTGTAACCTTTTACCGGGTTGGCTTCTAACCGGGCATCACTTCAGAAAAGTGAAAATCAGTATCTAGATACATTGGTGGTTTTTCCCATATTGGGTTTCCACGTTAAATCTTGTGTCTCTTGTGTTCTTAATTGCTTTCTCAATCATATACATGTGCTGATAAATATCTAAGGATAATTTTGCTAATACTTTCTGCATCTTCAAAGTTACTGCAATCTATTTACCGAGTGCTAAAACAGACAACATTGTTAAGATATCTTAAAGGATCTGCAAAGAATTAATTGTGAAGTGTTTTTATGGCTGACTGATTCACCCCCCCCTCTCAGTCACTTCATCCATATTCCATCAATCTCATGATGAGGATGATGCTTTAAGAGTTCTTCTGAACAAGTCCAAAAACTTTCCACTTAACTTGATAAAATTGGTTTAACTGTCTTATTCTAGAAAACTATAATCAAGATTCTATTCAAGCTATAGAGGCTCTTAAGAAAGTTCTCCATGATAGTGATCAAGGTGTTAACCTCTTGTGTGGTATCACTCACCTTGTTCATTCAAATGTTAAACATTTAGCTCAAGAAGGTCAAGATTTAGGGTTGATTCCTCCTATCACTAGTGTTGAACCTCCTAATCCTTTACCTAGTATTGTAACGCCCCGCCAGGCAACCCAAGAGGACAAGACATAAAACCTCTATAAAATGCAAGTAATAAATTTTTATTTTATTTTATTTATTTATTTTAACTAGAATAATATTCATCATTACACTTCATATTTCTAAAAGAAGAAATAATTTTCTACTACTTGAATGTAAGATTTATACAACTTAAGTCCTCCCGGGTTCCCTAACGTCGCTACTAAAGAAACATCATATAAACCATTTACATGCATAAGATATTCACGGAATCATGAGCTTAAAAGATCTACATTCATTTTAATGCACCAAGTTAAATGTCCCTAACTTATTTCTTTTATTAAACATAGGTTAATCATCCAACATCATTATTCCTTTTATCAACTCATTCCATAAATTCATATTGATTTCATCTACATCTACTATCCTTTATATCACTTTTCTCTAATAATTTAGGTAAGAGATTAATATTCATTAAGGTAGGCATCATCCTAGGTACTTCATTAACATGAACCAAGTATTAACATTAAAATCAAATTACTATTCTATTGCATTGTTTCATAACCATTCATTGTTAATAATTCCAATCACTAATCTATCATTTCTCAATAATCTCCTTGGATCTTTTCATCAAGAGAGAATACATTATTTTTGTGATACATCATTATATATAACTATATTTAAGATTATTTCCTTTACATATGGACAACATAAGAGGATAGGAGAAATAACATAAACGCTTTCTTTTAATGCTAGTAACATGTCCAATATTCCACATTCTTTTCCCTTTCTTTTACCTAGAACTACCCATTCCTTATGCATTGCTTTGAATTGAGATTGCATCAATACTACAAGACTCCTTTTAGGATATTAAAAATTACATGAATACAAATACTTAAGTACATCTCAACATATTAAAATATCCAATAAGAAATCTTCAACTGCAGATCTGGAAAGGAATATGTGCTAGGATCATCCAAAGAATCACGATCAATACCTTGATATAAATATTAACCACCCAACCACGTGGAACCAATAGGCCCACTCCCCCGAGCTAGGAGATAGAACCAAAGGCCCATACAAGAGGTAACAACTAGGAAATTCCTAAGGTGGTGATAAAATTTTCCCAAAGTTACAACACAAAAGAAAAGACAAGAAGACCACAAGGACTACCAGAGGCATGATCAAATTTGGTAGAGACTCTAAGCTACAAGCTAGGTGAGTGTCATTGCATAGCCCTCACCCCTTGGGTTGTCCTGGTACTAGCCACTCTTGGCCCCGGCCCCCAAGTAGGCACATGCGGAACCGAATGCCTCTCGTACAAACAACGTCATCCAGTCATACCTACGCATAGGTACCTTCTCCCACTCCCATCCTTAGTCTTTACTAGCACTAAAGGCATGGGCGAGGCACAATTAATCTTGATTAGTGTGTAATTTCCCATTCCAATAATCTCCCATTCCCAATTCATTTATTTAGGTTATCACTTGATTAAATAACTCATAGTAGGTTATCCTGGTACTAGCCACTTAGGGCCCCGGCCCCTCACTATGAGCCACTCACCTAGTGTACTTGGGTTCCCTAACATACATATAAAAAAATCATAAGAACATAATAGATTCATCATCAAGAATTCATATCAATTCCATAACAACATTTGATTGAGTTTAGGAAAACATATGTTGTCCCTAGTCCACTTGACAACCCTAAACCCAATATGACATTCAGAATGTTCCAAACATATAAGAAGACATCCAAGTGATATTATAAACATATTCAGAGTATAAATAGATCCTATTAACCAAAAAAAAATTTTAATAGCCTCTGGTAACCCTACGAAACCTTAAAACTTAATGATGTTCTTAAACTGAATTATTTCAAGCAAGGATTAAATGCAAAGAATAGTCATCATAGAACAGTCATCCATAGCTTCCACAAAATAAATAATAAAGGAAATCACTTTAGTGGAGATTTAGCTAACATAATTATGGACTCTCAATTTGATTTTTAGGAAGATCCAATGGTGGGAAAGAAAGTTATGACTTCTGGTTTAAAACAGAAAATTCTGGTTAGGGTTCAGACCTGCCTTCACTAAAATGGTTGTAATTTTCACAAAACATAATAAAAATTCTCCAAACCAATTGGAAATGAAATATAAGACTTAGGAGAATCTTTGATATCAAATTTAGACTTTTATATAATCATATCAGCCTGTAGCATACGAATACATTTGACAAAAAATTCAGAATCGAGAATGGACAGGCATAGTCTGCCAAAATGTCAAAAATAAGGCATTAATTAGACCCTAAACATAAAATCAGAGAGATACCCATTTTAAATCTATGAATTTTACTTCCATAAAATCAATTTAGTAAAAACCTAGATGCAATTTAAATTATTATAATAATAGATCTCCAAAAATGGGTTGCTAAAAACCCTAGGAAAACACATGTCAATTCTTACAAACAAAAACTCAAAACTTTAAAATAACCACAGAAATAAAAATTACAGATATAATAAATAATGATAATATATAAATAGATTCATAATCTATCAAACACATAAAGTAACTAAAATATTCAATCCATACCTCATGTCCTACGAAGGTTGAATCGAAGAAGGAAGGAAACAAAAGAGAAGACAATTCCAAACTTGAGATGCATCCTTCAAACCCTATCCACTTTCAGAAATCTCCATGAAAGAAAGAAATAATTCCACGGCAAAGAATCCCTCTCTCAACTACTGAAATTCTCACAAAAATGTCTCTCTCCCAAAAGCAAAGATAACCAAAAATTCTTAAAGACATATGCTTACAAACTCTCCCTCACATCTCCAAGTTTTCTCTCCAAAATCTCCATGAAAAGTAAGGCCATCCTCTCCTCAATGCTTCAGCCCCAAAATCCCCCCCCTTGAAATGAGAAAGTAGTGCATATAAATAGATTTCCAAAGGTTGAGAGGAAAAGTAACCAACTCCCAACTAACTCTTAACTAAAGGGTATTATAAAATAACTTAATATCATACAACTATATTACTCAAATATACAATAAAAGATTATTTGTATTCATTCATACACATATGTAATATTATCCTAACATATATGCATATGCCATCATTAATTACATCAATATCTATATATATAACCTATCCACATTATTAATAATTAACAATTGAGAATAATATATCTCGCATTATTTAATATTTAATTATTAATAATATTATACTTTACATTAATCCCAAAATATACACCATCAACAATATCTACAATAATTAACATATAATCACATATAAATTTTATATATATAAATACATATATGTGTGCACCCATATATATATTTCCATATATATATATATATATATATATATATATATATATATATATATATATATATATATATATATATATATATATATATATATATATATATATATATATATATATATATATATATATATATGCCAAATACCAAACACTATAATCTATAAGATTATGAAGTAATAGATCACAATATTATTACCTATTTATAATTGCTATAGGATATAACACTGAGGTAGAATAAAATCACATGCCTCAAAATAAATCTAATCATCCAAAGAGGCCATACAAATCATCTATGAAACATATCGAGAAAACCATAAGATCAAACAAGGTCAACCAAAGTCAACAAGGAAAGTCAAGCCAAACTCCTGAAACACAACATAGAAAGATTAACTAAGAATCATACCAAGAAGGAGAAATAAATAAAATGAGTAAACAAATCATACAACCAAATGAATTCAAGTGGTCACAAGTCACTAACTACAACCATGCCCAACCGGGTGCGTTGGATCTGGGTTTTTGACCCAAAGGTTGACTGACAAAGAAGGAACCCTAATATTCCCAAATTGGAATAATGACAAAGGAAGACTCATGTAGGGGCCTTAGTACTATCTCCATAACAACAACCATCGAGGATTTGAGGGCATGCTCAGACCTGTGAAGCTAGGTGAAGTCGATGCCCGGTACCTGCAAGCCTGCATCACAAAGAAGAAATACATATGCACGGATATACATATAAAATAAAACATTGCAGACAGATGACCAAGATCGATACATCGTGTGGACCTCAGCTATGTGAGTAACTATGACTTTGTCCTGAATCATGAAAACACATCATGTATATATATACACTCAAAGCATGTAGCATCATCATAGTGAAGGTTAGAATCTCAAGCATTGTGTTAGTCTCTTATCAATACTAATAATAAATCAACATAATCAAATCATCAAGTGAGATACAAGATTCATCCAAGGTAACCTTAATAGAAGAAAATATAAATAACCACTTATATATATCTATCAAGTACATATCATATAACATCCTAACTATGTTCATAAAGGTCTTGTAGGTACTCAATACATACATGGAGATAAATACATACAAAAATGATACCTTTAGATAGTATGTCTGATATTAGAATCATTGAGTACTAGCTTATGAAATTATTATAAACAACTATAGGAATAGATCAAACAAGTATCATGTACAACTTAAGCTGTAAGAAAACATCGAAGGATCTTAATTCTTTCAAAAACACAAAACTTATATTAGGGTTAGAGGGGTATTACAAGTATTCCTACCTATACTACTTCTTTGGTGACTGTGATGGTTCCTTTTATTTCTATGAGTGTTCCTCTTGTGTCCCTTCCTACATCACAACCATCATATCATAATGTTCCTTTTACTTATTCCAATCCGCTTCCAACTGTAGTTCCTAATGTTCCTCCAGTTGTGTCTTCTATTCCGACAGCTTCTTAAACTGTACCTAGTGTGTCTAATGTTGCTACTCCTATTTCCTCTAATGATTCAATAATCATTAGTTTGGCTCAGACTGTGTCATCCTTCCAACAACTTGTTTCATTAACTCGAAACTAGTTTAGTATTCCTACATGTGACATGGGAAGTCCCTTGTCCCGAGACATTATTCGCACTCCTGTTCCTCAGCAAGGTGAGATGCCTCATCTTGAGAATTATAATGGAAAAGGAGATCATGTTCATCACGTTAAAACATTCCAAATCCTTTGTAGTGATTATTCTAATGACCATAGGATTTTAGCCAAACTATTTGCTAGAACCTTCCGTGACAAGACCCTACAATGGTATTGTTCCCTGCCTCCTTATTCTATTGATTCCTTTCCATAACTTGCTAATGCCTTTATTCAACAATTTCAAAATAACATTGGCCTGCAAGTGTCTTTGACTGATTTGATGCATTGTAAACAAAGTGCTAAAGAAAAATTAACTGAATTTATTGGTAGATTTAAGCATTTGCATGCTCAGATTTTCTATCTTGTTCCTGATATTGATATCCAACGTATGTTTATTTCAACTTTGCAAAAGGATATTACATATAAGATTCTGCTCACTGAATTTACCTCTTTTCAACAACTTTGTGTAGTGCTTCATCATTATCAATTACAAGTGAGTCAATTTGAGAGCAACACTCCAATGGCTCCTATTCTAGTTGATAAGAGTGATGTTGCTCCTAATCCAAACAAATTTCAAAAATTCAACAACTATGTCGAGATAAACAAACAAACGAATGTAGTTGTTGATCAAGTTGTTGTTGCATCTCACAATGCCAAATTTTGCATCCACTGCTTTTCGATTAAATCATACATTTACTCCTCTTTCTGAATCTTTACATGCTATTATGAATAGGTTGTTAGCTACTAATATGATTACTTTACCTCCTATTCGACCTATTTTACCTATTATAATTACATCTAAATCTTTTGATCAAAATGCTTTTTGTCAATATCATCGTCAGAATGGTCATGATACTGAGAGGTGTTATTCTTTAAAACATAAGATTCAAGACTTAATTGATTCTAAGGCTTTATATGTTGATAATCTTGATGGTAGTGGAAACAAATCTATCTCTCCCCCTAATCAAAACCTTCAAATCTATACAAATCCTTTACCTACACATGATACTAATACAATTACTCAGCCATCTACTATGGAAATTGTGTATGATACAAAGATGGATGATCTCAATCATGTTGTTAATAAAGTGGAGCATGATGGTCAATCCCTGTCTTCACCTCAACCTCAACCTCAGATGCAATCTCAAATTCAATCTCAACCTTGATCAAAACCTAAACCTAAACTGAAAACTCAACCTAAATCTCGACAACAACCTAAGAATAAATTACCTCAAAAACTCTTGATTACCTTTGATGACTCTGAGACTATTAAAGCTCCTGATGGTCCCCTTTACATTGCTGCTAGGATTTCTCAGATACCTACTCATGGTTATCTTGTTGATCCTACATCCTTAGTCAATATTATTACTAAAGAAAATCTTTTTGTGAAAAGCTTACAATGTGATTCTTATGATACATCGAATGTGTGGATTCAAACTTTTAATGGTTTTCTTTATCCATCATTTGGTTCTATTACTTTACCGGTTGAACTTTGTGGAAAAATTGTGAACACTACCTTTGTTGTTGTTCCTACTTCTGATCAATTTCAAGTTAAGCTAGGTTTGCCTTGGTTGACTGCTATGCATGTTGTTGCTTCACCTATCCATAAGTGTCTTAAGTTCATTCATTATGAAGTGAAGACGATTAATCATAGTTTATATCAACCTTCCAGGCCTAGAGATTGTGCTGCTCTTGATTTCTTTTGGCCTTCATTACCTAATTCATGTCCTCCTCAACCTGATAATCTTTTTTGTTCATATCAAGCTTATAAACACCATAAGATTCTTGAATTAAGCATTCCTCCAATGGATCTTAATTGTGGTCTTTTTCCTACACCTTCTATACCTCCTTTAACTATGGCTTCTAATTCTGTTAATCAAGTTCCTTCTACCGAACCTACCAAACATCTTGTGATTGTTTTTCCTATTGTTAATAATCCTATTGATCTTCCTAAAGAACTTGTAAAGGATCCTGCGATTGCTCCTCCTAGTTCTCAACCTATTTCAAATAAATCAAAATGTAATTGATCTACTAATGAATGTCGTAAAAAGCATCATGCTCATGCTAAAGCTCATAATTATATTCTTCAAGGATCTCTACCTTCCTTGGATAAACCTATGTATGATATGTTAGAAGAGGTGTTACTAATAATGATGTTCACATGCATGATTATGATGATTATATTCATATCTTAGATCCTATTTTGATTAATTTGGATGAAGAAGATACTCTTGATGATACTGATGATGTTAATGATGAATATGAGACTATTGACATTGACATTGATTTGTACCTAATATGCTTTCATCACAATTAACTCTTACACCTAGTGTCAAACATTGTGATTCTCAAGAGGATCCTTATTTGGAACTAGCTATCATTCCTACTATGTTGGATATAGTCCCTCTTGTGAGTTACCCACCTTCCCTAAATGATATACAACAAAATGGGGAGAGTAGGTGGCATGCTTGATCAACTTGTCCTTCATGGTAGCTTTGTTGTGTGTTTTCCTGATATACTGTGTTTCTCCCATAATGTGTTTGCTAAATGTTGTCAGATTCTTTTATACGATCCTTGTTACTCAGTTGGTACAAGGTGATAAAATAATTGAAACTGTTGTTCAAATTCTTCTATATGTATCTCTATTCTTCTATGCATTGTTGAATGTTATGTTGTAATTATGCTATTGTTCATAATTGTTTCCTTGTGTAATCTACTTGGATTTGAGATATGGTAGCACTAATTCTTTTTGGTCTCCATGTCATGGTTCGAAAATATTCTCCTTTGTATATCTTATGTGATCTTTCCTCCTTTGTGATCGTAGTTCTACTTTATTTGGGGAATGATGTCAATTCATTTGCAATAATATCATATACATATTATCTTATGATCATACTGACCCCACGGTAGGTAGATCCCTTCTATGTTCTCTGTATGTTTTTGTGATATTTCCCTTGATTTGTCTTTGTTTGGGGGCATCTCGACGTGGAAACATAATTAGTGGAGTTGTTTATGTTTCCGTTAAATCCATTTCTCCTGTTAAAGTGTAAGCAATGACTTTAACGTGGGGGCATATGCTCTGCTCACCTGTTACACACATGCACTTTTCAATACACACATTTTTTTCCAAGATACCTTTTACTCTTTTTGGATTAGTAACTAATCCTTAAAGCATGGATTTATATTTTAGGATCTCTTGATCCCTGCAGTTTCAAATATTTTGATCCCTTAAGGTTGGAGGTGTCCATAAGACTGGATCTCTTTATTGTTTTATTTTGGTTTTATTCTTATGGAATAGGATATTCCTAAGGATGAATCCTTGATGGGTTGACTAGTGAGTAGCCACATTCACTAGGCAGTTCAATTCCATCTTTCCAGCTGTCCTATTTCCTTATGTGGTTCACAATGGGACATAAGTTATCATTGGGTGAGGTAATCACACCTTCTTTCTCTCTCTAGAGATGTCTCTCTTATTATGATTTAGGAGTCAATGAAGACTTGAGTCCCGAGGGGCTTAAGGTTTCTCTTTGTCCCTTGGATTACAATAAGATTTTCTTTTCATTCTAATCTCCTTTACCAAGAGTTTGCATCGAGTCCATACTCTTACTAAAGTGGGGGCTTAATGTATCATCTTAAAATGGAAGCATTTCCATGTTAAGAGTGTTTATCCCTCCGAGTAAGTGGTTTGGGGTCATATTGGATGCCTTGGATGGATCTTTTCTTTGATCTGGCTTTCTCCCTGCTTTCCACTTCTTTTCTTCTTCATTTTAGATGAAATTAGGGTTAGGATCCCAAGGATTCTCCTTAATTCCCCTCTCCAAGGCTATATTTTCTAGGTAGGACATAGAAATAGGTCCTCCTAGCCTTCATCATAGTTATCATAGGATTTTGTGCCTATCCTTGGCATTCTGTCCTGCTCTAATATCATTTCTAGGTCTCTGGGCATCCCTGGGACCTCCTGTCCTGATTTTGACTGGATCTGGGCCTAGGGTCAAATTTGAGGTTGATCCTAACTAGGTCAGGATCGAGCTCGAACTTGACTAGGTCAAGATCAAGGTTGTAACTGACTAGGTCAATCCCAACTTTGATTTTTCCCCCCTCTTTCAAATTTTCAAATTTCCTGATTTTCGGGTATCGGGTTTCGGGGATATTTATTTTCCTGCCTCCGATTTGGCTATTTCGGGTTTTGGAATGGTAAGTCCTCTAATTGAATTTAATCTAGGTATATTTTCTAAAGGTTAGGACCTAATTAGGATTTAATTCTCCAAGGTGGCCCCTGTAGAGGATTGTGCCCTAGTTCACTATAAAAGGAGGCCTTCCTCTCTCATTTTCATCATCAAGTTTTGGAAATCAAGTTCTCTCTCAAGCTCTCAAGTGCAAGCAAGTCTTCAAGCATTCAAGTGTTCAAGCATCCATCCATCAAGAAGATCTATTTTTAGCTATTGAAGGATTCAATCTCTTTGGAGCCCCCTTTTATGATCCTTCCTTCTACATTCATCCAAGCCTCCTCATATGCAAAGATCAATTCAAGATTGGTGTTGAAGATCAAATCTCATTGATTGGAGACATCCTACATTCATTCTACATCCATTGAAGCATTCCTACTTGTGGATGTTAGGATTCAAATCGTCTACAAGGACTTCAACATAAGCGAGGTGATTTGGTCTAATTACTTTGTTTATGCACACTACATTTCAATTCAATTTCAAGGTTAATTCCTAAATTGGGGTTTGACCAAGGCAAATCCCCCATACAACAAAAACCCCCATTTTCTTGTAGGTACAGGTGAGAGATTTCAGATCTGAGAGTGGAATTGGATACCCTTTTCGGTGAACTTCTAAGATCTGTGAACAAAATTAGAATTGACCTTCAAACAAAGAATTTAGCCTTTGACCTTTTATGAGGGTCAAAGTCAACCTAAGCTCATCTTGGAAAAATATTTCTGGGTTTTCTCTATCCTGGCATTTCCAGTTTGAAACAGGTTGCAGATTTTCTAGAAAGTACACACAGACATCATAATTTGGCATTTTCCAGATTTTCCCTAATTTGAGGTTAGTACTTGCATTTCAATTACTTCAAATTCTAAACACTTCAATTCTACCATAAAGGAAATATTGGGTTTTCTCTCTTTCATATTCCCCTACACATTTCATACTTTACACATTTCAATAGTGGTGATTCAATTTTACCACTATTCACTAAGATATTAGTTTTTTTTTAAAATCCTGCAAGCAAAAATGATTAATACAGAGTAAAAATGATTAGTATATAACCTACATGAAATGTGAGAGTAAAGAAGATAAACCTTGCGGTTTCCCGATAGAGGTTATCAAAACTAAATAAAGATTAGAATGGGTTTGGCAGTAAACCAACCAAACCAAAAAAAATTCAAATGCAACTCTCTAGCGGCAAGCCGACCAAAGAGGGTTAGAGAAACTAGAAAAAAAAACTAAAATAAAACTTGTAACACAAAGAAGTTAGAAAAATGAAGCTAATCTACTCTCTCAAACAAAAGTCTCCAAGAGATGTGCTCCCAAGAATGGTAACCTTCAAAACTATACTCAAACAAGGATTAGCAACCCAAGCTCTGATACCATGTAAAGAAAAATAATGAGAGCAATCAAAGAAAGTAATCCAAGAGAGATAGATAATGAAGAAGATGTTACCATGAGAAAACCAAGAACTAGGAGCAAGAATCCAAAAGCCAAGACAAGGAGACAACAAGATTTTGAAAGGGGAAAAATAAAGAAAAACCCCTTGTGACATTATGAGTGAGACCATAGCCTAAAATGAGAGAGAGAGTTGCTCATTACAATAACTTCATCAAGAGAAATGAGAGAGGAGCATCTCTAAAATAGAGATGACGAGAGGAGTTACTAGGTAACTCACCAATATATGAATGCCATCATCCATAATAGGTGTTTTCAAAGCGTCAATATCCTCATAAGGAGGATAAGCTAATTTCCTTATTAAAGGAATTACAAATCGTAGCATGTCCTCCCACTTGGACTAGAGGAAAAAATACATGTAGGGATTCCATAGGAATGTCCTAATTAAATAAAAGGAGGATACCTTGGTTTATCCTTAAATAAATAAATAATACAACCAAGGAAAGATTAACAATTCTAACAAAAATGATGACACATCAAGGAATGAGCCCATGAAGAAGAATGACATAGAAGTTAAGTCAAAAAGAAATGAACAAGATATGGAAAAGGAAAGAAGTAGATGCATCATACAACATGGTTGCACCTAGCTCTGCTATAGAAACCACCTTCTAAAACTAATTAAATACGCTTTGTTTAGGCGGAGTTATAAAGATCTATTTTCCCTACCAAAGAAAGTGGTGCTATTGAATCACAACACGATATATTTTATAGAATAATGAGACAAAGCTATTGGTGAAATCAGTGATAGTGAATTGTGAAATTTCATGGAACAAAGTAAAGTCATTGTGTAGATAGATAAAATATTTTTAACAAATTTTTGGATGATTTGATGGTTATGGAAGAAAATCCCTAAGTGCATTTAAAAGAAAATGAAGCAGATTTTTGGTTATCATTTTTAATTTTGTGTGCTGGTGAATTTTGAAGTGTGAAGGAAGCTTTGCATTCGAAGTTACAAATCGCAAAAATTTATTTCTCTCATGGATCCTATAAATTTCATGAGTTGTAATGATGAGACTCTTCTTAAATTCAAAAAATTCATGAGTCAATCAATAAGGGTTTCATTGAATGGTGCATTTTTGGAACTACCTAATAGGGTTATCTATATTGAATATATTTACAAATAAATTAAAGTATAATTTTAAGAATCTGACAATGATAAGTTAAGAAATCTTAAAGATTCTCTTTCAAGGGACAAGATGAAAAGAACTTCTGACCTAGATCGCAAAGGCTTGGACACATGGAGTGAATTTTTTATGATAATTGATTAAGAAGTAATTGAAATTGTATTGAGAAGAATTAAATATGATTATAAATGGCTAAATAGGCCCTACCAAATAACTAATGAAGAAATCAAAGAAGTGACATGTTTATTCTCAACCAGTTCTATACTAATCATGAATTTAGTCAAAAATAAGAAAGTTACAGAATTGGTTAGTATAATAAGAGATCAGAGAGCTACAGAGTGATACAATTGTAGACCCTATGATATGTAGATCCCTATTGTTTTTTTGTCTATTAGTGTCTTACACTTAGTCATTATCTAGGAAATTTTGGTCGGTCATCACTGCGACCGAGTCATCATGTATAGGCTAAGTAATGTAATGTACATTTACCGAGCAGTAGTCACTGCTGAGTAAACCAATGGTCACCGAGTACTTTTGTATTAGCCGAGTGAGTTTTTTCTGAGTTATGTAAATAAGACAATGCTGAGCGCTATAGTATAAAGAACAGTGAATGATAAGTGCCAAAGATATCGAATGCCGAGCAAGCTAGAATTAACATATGTATTTGTTATGGCACAATCACCGAGGTAAAACATTTTGGCCGACATTCTTATTTTGTTTACTATTTGTTAAGGAAATCATGGAGGTGATTACACTTCTATTTTGTAATCATTGATCCCTATGCAACACTTGGAGCCAATCATAATTAGGGAAAGGTTAAGCAAAAAAATGATTTAATCTGGATCGTAGATCTCAAAACTTGGAGGAATTTAGTTATCTATATAAGGTGAGATCTGAACCCTAATGTGTGTGTGAGGATCTAAAGGGAATGAGAGGAATGAATAGAATAGAGAGAACATCTTCATATCAATGAAGTATTCTGATAAAGTTCAGTGACCGAGTGAAATAGAGTAAAGCAGTGAAGGACAGAACCAAGATAAACTTGATAGATAAGATCAAATCAATACTGGAAGGAGAAGATATGTAATCAACATACAATGCAGACCAAAGGATCAAGTACTGAAACATTTTAACAAGTGTATCAGGGTAAATCTCTTAACAAAGTGGTTTTAACAAACCTTATGTAATCTCTTAATTGAGTGCTTACTTAGTTGTAAGTTTTAAATCCTTTTACAAGGTAGATTGTATAAGTCTTTTAAGCTCTTAACAAGGTAGACCCCTCACATGCTAGATCATGTTTTGTGATCAAATTTGTAGCCCTAATAGGAAAACTTTATACTACAGTAGTGAAGATTTGTGGGTGTCATCCCCACCCCAGTTTTACCTTTCAAGAGTTTCTGGGTAACCAAGTTACTGTGTTATGAGTACTTTCATGAATGATGTTTAGTTTATTAGTTTCATTATAGTGATGAAGTCTATGATAATGCTATGCAAGTTTTTAGTAATGTTAAAATGGATTAATAAGTGATATCTAATTCACCCCCCTCTTAGCATCACATTTCCCAATAGATTCCCAACATGATAAAATATGTAGCTTTCGATATAAGATATAAAATTTAATTCTAAAATAGGGAAAGTCCCACTTCAACAATTGTAGTATATGTTGCACATGAGATGGTGAAAGAAGATAATGACTTTGATCTATGTTAATTTTTGAGATTAAAACTACTACATAACTTGATGTTGACCAAGAAGGAAGGTTATGCACCTTTTTGTTATGGGTCCTTAGTAGTCTTATTAGCATTTTATTTATGAGCTCACTCCCATTGAAGGAGAATGTTGCATGAGATGAAAATTTCCCCATAGGAAAACTAATCTATCACCACTTGAACATATTAGAAAGAAAAAATTATGATTGCAAAAAATATTTCACTGAGTTGTAGAAGTATATCATTTCTAGGTACAAAATCCTAGAAGACTGTGGAAAAATAAATAGAAAACATTGCATTCTTAGTGGACATATACCATTGCTTCATGGAAGCAATTCTTCCTAGGAAATTATGACTGAAAGATTTTGGATATGAAATCAGTATGGAGGAATGTGTACTAAATACAAAAGAACTATTCAAGTGTCCTATAGATTTGACTAAGGACAAGTTTGGCACATATGAAGAGTTGATTGGAATAGTTTCTTTGATATGTACTACTTTAGAAGGATTTTACTCTAGAAAGAAAAAGAAAACTAGTGAGGCCCCCTCCTCCTCCATGTCAAAGAAGAGAAGAAGAACATAGACAACAAGAAGCAAATTGCAATTGTCATTGACTTGAATGAACCTAAACCAATCATAGATGATGTTGAAAAAAAAGGAAATCAATAGTGGAAATGAAAAAGAGTTGCCTAAAGAAGATTCAAATGACTTTGATGAGGACTTGTTTGAAGTAGAGAAGATATTGAAGACTCTTAAAGGTACAATTGACAACATAAATAAATTGGGTGATATTTTTTTCCAAACCCTTGTATGACAAAGTGATAATAGAAGAAGCTTTGATTACTCATATGCTTCAAAACAACATTGTTCCATGTGATATTGTGAACTTAGTTCTTGATGTCTTATTTAAACATGCGAATGAACATCTAACTAAGTTGTCTATTGAAGAAAACTTATTGAAGAATTTGTGGAAAAGGCATGAGTCTACAAGGGAGAAGCTTACATATTACATAAAGGAAATGATGATTTATGTTAGTGCAATGGAAAGCATATACATATACTATCTCAAATGTCCTAATACTACTAAGAAGCACAAAGATAAGATTGATTGAGTTAGAGTTGAACAATCTAGTCGTAATATTTGACATATTTTCTGATAAGGATGACACACAAAGGAAAAGAGTAAATATTCTCCAAGATGAACTGATAAAACTACAAAGGAGTAGGGATGACTTCACCAAAACCTTATGGAAAGTCAAAGAAATTGTTGAGATAAAATTAGAACATTATGTGAAGTTGTTGGAAGAAGTTGAAAAGGAAGAATCAATTTTGTTAGAGCCATATGATTTATTCAATGTTGTTGACTAGTTGGTGCAGTGCAACACTTAGAGCTCAATGCTTCTAACTGCTATCCATTAATCGAATGCCTTCCATCCTAAAATAAAGACAAACTATACAGAGATTTTTACTTAAAAGGTAATAGGGAGTTTGTATTTCACAACTTTTGGTATCATTTTGTTACTCTATGTCCTTTATGGAAAAGGGGGGGAATAACAAAGAAAGGGAGAAACAGAAAAAGGGACATCATACTTAGGGGGAGTTTTACCAAGTTTTCGTTTTGAACAAATTTTGGTTTTTGTTTTGTTTCCATAAATGAAAAAGGGGATAATGTTGGAAATGTTGTCATTGATGAAGGAGAATGTTTTTACTTCCATATTGGTTGGCATTTATGTCAACACACTTTTGTTGATTCAATCTACTATGGTTATTGAGACATTCATTGATGCATTTTTTATTCACATTTCTCCACATAGACAAATATGGTTATGCACTTTTGACAGTACATTCTAGTACTATTGGTGTACCTATATTCAATTTCTCATAAGTTTTGGTGGTTCAGTTGGTTTGCATTTTTTGTCTGGTAACTCTATTTTCTAGTTTCTCAATTCCTCTAAAACAAGACAAATGATTAGTTTTTCTGCACTTCATCGCATGGTTGTTCTTAATATTATAAATTTTGATCAGGACTAAGAATTGATTAAAACATGTAATCTCAAATGGACATCAATATTGATAGCATTTTAGATGACATATTGAGGCAAATGTGAAGCATATTCTTGATGAAATGTCTAATGATTTATCCTAACCAACTACTTGATACTTGAGTTTAGCTGACACAATACATGGTTGGAAATAGTATATATACATTATTAAAGATAGATAAAAATAGAGAGATATCGATATAGAAGTATGTATAGGAAACCAATGAGTGTTTGAATCTGCAAAAGGATATTAGGTTGTATGAATCACTGAAGGACATAAGAAGTGTATCAAGTCTATGTATTGAACTACATAGGAATTGATTTATGCATATATCATATGTAATTATAATAGCTTATTTCATAATCTCTCTTGGTAGGGAGCTTCTCTTTCTTGGCTAGTGATCCCTCCAACAATGAGTCATGCAGTGAGAATTGTAATAATCTATAACTAGTTATACAATATTAAGAGCTAACCCTCTCTATGGTTTTTCTCATTTGGGTTTTCCATGATAAAAATGTGGTCTTATCTTGTGCTCATGTCATTCATCTTCCAACTATTTATTTGGTTTTTTCTTCAATGAATGGAAAGTATAAGCTGGGGTTTAAAATTAAAAGATCTAGGGAATACTGATTCACCCACCCTCTTAATATTCTATTTATTCCACAGGTATGCCACATGCCAACATAACAAGTCTAATCATTCCTTCCCAACAAGGTTTCTCTAGCCTTTACCCATTTTAAATAAGAAGTGGTAGATAATTTAAATGGATTTCATCATAGGAATCCCCAAGGTATATGGTAAGGATCTCATTTATGTGGTGGTTACTTGTTTGACCAAGCACACTTATTTATTTACATACCTAATGTACACACTAAATAGTGTACTTCTCTAAATCATTGTTTCCAAGAGAATCCATGAATGGGAGCCCTTGAGAAATTGATTTAGAGCTCCCTAGGCATGGAGTGCAAGGGTTTTAAGAGTACTCTCAGCTAGAGCTATTAAGCCAATAACCTTGCTAGTAAACCATGCAATGGGAGATTCAAATGAAGACAAGGGAAAGAATGTCAATATCCCCAAGAATCAAATGGAAATGCAAATGCAATGCAACTATGATAGAAATGGAAATGCAAGCTAAGCTATAAAAATGAAAGAACAATGCAACTAAGCTATGAAAAGAAAGAACAAGTATTACAAATCCTTCCTATTTAGACTATGTGAGATCTAAGCTAGAGCTTGAAAGGAAACTAATCTTAGAAAGCATAAACATGAAGCTAAGATAAGAATGCAAGAATGAAAACTAAATGTAGAAAGATCTCCAAAAGGATCCAAAGTCTTCAAAAGCTCTAAAGTCTCCAAGAAATCTTGCAGCATAAAGTTAGCATAAAAATTTGGGGTTCTAGAATGAAGAAGAGAGCTCTCCTTTTATAAGAAATGAGAAAGAATGGACCATGGAGATTAAGAGGCAAAATATTTAATCAAGGATGGAGCTTGAAAGAGGAGCAATCCATGTGTACAAATATCCTCCAATTAAAAAATAAGAGTTGACTTTTGTGCCCATATGAGACAAAAAGTGCTTTTTCCCTTTTTATAAAATATGAATAATGCTTTATTTGTGCAACTTAGGATAAGAGGAAAAGTGGGGGGCTTTTTATTTATTAAAAGGGGAGGAAATTCCTTCTAAATAAATAAAGACTTTAGGATAAGATGGTTAACCCATAGAAAATAATCGAATAAATGATAGAGCTAGGATTTGATCAAGAATAAGCAATTGATGATTTAGCAAAAGGGGCTAATAGTCTAGATGACCATTTTTAGATGATTACATTTGCCCCTCTTTGAATAATGTGTGATCGATCTGGGAACACATTACGTCAAAGAATAGATCAACCAAGAAGGTAATAGATAGAGATCTGAATCCAAAGAATGAAGTGCAGAGAGATAGCAAATCCTGCATGGTCAACCTGGTAGCGACAGTACTGAACACTTAGGAAAGAGATGGACAATATCAGAACTCAAGACGAGAACTAACATGTCAAGCACAAAGATAGATCGATCAGAGAAAATGGAATGGTCAAGAATATGCTCTAGAGGATAGCCAATAGAATATGATGTGTCTACCCCCTCAGGATCGAAAGTGAAATCAGGTAGAGGGAAGGCAGAAGCAAGAGCAACATGATCAAATCACTAGAAATCATAATCGAGAAATGAAGAATGATAGGATAACCGTCAAGCAGTGAAGATATGCCCCAGTCAAGACCTCAGAGAGATGAAATGAAATGTGAATGAAAGAATAGAAGGGTGAGAGAGATGGGAATGAAGAGGTGAAGATGCCCCAGCGAAGATCGAAGGATCAGGCCTCAAAAGGTCAGCCAACCACACAAAAGAAGGAGAAATGCAATTTTGACGATCAAGGAAAACTCATATTTCAGTTTTGATCCCAAAATGAATAGAAAATGATGTGATATGAAAGACAAGAAGTGAAAGACATGATTAGGAAGAAGCGAAAGGTGAGTGCAGTTGACCAACAGGTCCTCAAAATATGAAAGGAGAGCTCTCTCCATATGCAAGATGCAAAAATAATCTAACATGAACCTAAAAATGCAAGCTACAATGAAAATTTGTTTACTTGCAAGGTCACAAAGCTATTAGACTCTAATATTCATCATCGAGCATTATTGGTAACATCACAAGATCATATAATACACACTAGTATAACTATGTGAATCTGAATATGATCTATATCAAATAGATATGTGGGAATCCCACCTAGGCATCAAAGACATATAGGTCAAGATGACTAGTGTAGTGAGATTACCTAAATTTAATGTAGCAAGATTATACTTGCATCGAGACACAAGGAAAGTCAAGATGGCTATAAGTATGCACTTGTGAAAATAGTCAAGGATAACACCTTATAGACCCTAATATCAAGTGGAACAAGCATAAATGCTAATGACAGTTAGGACCAACAAAATATACCCACAAGAAGAAAAAGCAATAAAACATGTCCTCATGCCCTCAATCTTCTAGCTATGCATCATCAAAAACTTCTTAGGGAAAGAACACTCATCAAAGAAATCATCATAGACATCACACAAAGAAATAAAGTCAAATAAGTCTCAATGAGTCAAGTGTTTAAGTGCGTGTGTGTAGGTCATAGAGTCAAACTTTGAGTATCACATCTACTAGTGAGAAATATTGCATCATTCGAGATTGTGGATAGGATATCTGATAAGTGTTGAGAAACACTCGACGCTAGGAAAGTGTTGAAAAACACAATTGGGGTGGTGTTGAAAAACACCATTGGAACCAAGAGGCCCAAGAAACCCAAACGCACAAAGAGACCCAAGATAAGCTAGAACAATGTATGCCCCCTAGACTAAGACAAGAGTCAATTCCAGGCTAGGAGAGGCAAAGCAAGAAGTGGAGCTAATGAGTGCCATGCAAGACTGATAGACATAGGTGCAAGGGTCTCAAGCAGTGCCTGTTTCTAAGTTTTCACCACTTGATAGATTTTTTTAGGACTTTTTGCATTTTTTTTGTATTTTTGCTACCAAGGCGCCTGTTTCCAGGTTTTCACCAAGGCACTTTTTCTATTTTTTTTTTAAATTTTTGAATTTTTTGACTTTTGTTTTGTATTTTTCCAGGACTTTATATGCTTTTTAGGATTTTTTCAGCATCATATATGAATTTTTTTGTAATTTTTTCAGGATCAATAAAATATATACAAAGAGCTCAAGAACCTTAGGCATAGAACTTCTACAATTGTAGAACATTGATAGGCTCGGTAAGCTCCGCTTCCAATGATGTAGATAATTGATAGGCCCCAGACCCAAATGCTACTATGATAATACAAGGCCCTGACCAATAGGAACTAGCCCTAAGCAATTTCCAAGCTAGTGCAGGATCATTAAAGTGTGATCTACATATACTGTTGCGGACTTTAGCTAGCACTTTGTCTAACTCGTCTATTTCTAGACACCACAAGAGAGTTCCATCTAGACCCTTCCTATATAAGTCACCAAAGATGAGGGTAGAGTGCAAGGCATTATGGATGAGATTTTCAACGATAACATGATCTTGGAAATAGGAAAAGATGGTGGCATTATAGGAATTGTGGGCAGGATAGTGTAATTCTTCCACCAGGAACTGGAAGCATGATTTATGCTTTTTCAATTGTAAAATGGATGCCAAAGTAACCAAGGCATTAGAAGCTTTGATTTGAGCTCTAGGAATGTGTTGAAATATGATAGATGTGAAATAATTCTTGAAAAAGTTCACCATTTTTTTGTAGAGAATCAGCTTGTCATCTTTTATTTGGTAATCATCATTTTTTAGCAGGTCTTTATTTTTACTTTTTTTAGGTTCAGATACTGCCACAATGTGGTTTTCACCATCCGACCATTGCTCTTTTCTTTTGATTTGATGATTGAGATACTTGATTTCTTATTCAATCCTTTTTGTTGCTAGTTCGCTGGTGGAAGAAGTAACTATTGGAGTTGACGAAAAGCAACCCATAGCTCCCAAGAATCCCTGCATGCAAACACCTATCACAAAAAGAGAGAAAAAACTATGGAGGCATGTAATCATAGATCTGAGAAAGAGAAGCCATGATTGAGAATAACAAGTGAGAGGGAAAATCTCAATACAATAATCTATTCTCCATTAATTGATCCAATAAGTGAATGAATAAAATACAAAGAGGGAATCCTTATAAAAGGATACCAAAACCCTAAAGAATAATAAGATGCCTAAGTTTAACTTAAGTGTAGAGTATAATAGACTAATAATTAAATTAATTAATTATTAGCTATAATATGACAACTCTAACACCCCCCCTTAAGTGTAACTTAGGGAGAAGCTAAACAACTAAGGACTAAAAGATGCATGAAAGAACTATGGGTCCTAGCAACTAGGCCTCATCAGGTACCCAAATACAAGAAATAAACTAGATGAAGGACAAAGCCTCCAATCTAGGGAAAGTCCCAAAGAAAGGAACAAGAAAGAGCATGTATAGCATCTCCGAAGCATGAAGCTGTAAACACAGTCAGAAGTAACTGCTGGAACCTCCACTGAAGAAGTGCATGATCAGGTAGAGAAGACAAAGTCTGAAGAGCTGATCAATCAAAGAGGTGGCCTCCAAAAGTAGAAATGAATGAGTGTCTATATAGTAGATGATCCATCTCACCAAAATGCATAGGTGCCTAGCCACTACATCCACCTAGTACATAGGAACAAAAACTATAGACGTAGATCACTCAAACGAACCAAGGAAGCAATAGAACCAATAGAGAGAGGCGTGAAATGAACACTAAAATGCAATGCCAGAAACATCTGCAAGAAGAAGAATCAGGGACACCAACAGTGCAATAGAAGGACAAGCACAGGATAAAGGGCGGTGTCATGGACACACATCATGGGCTAATATCATGGAAGGTACACTCACTTGACAAAGGTGGATGAGCACAAAAGACAAAACATCATAACCCCCCATGGCACTTTATAACTGAGTGTGAGTACAAACAAACACAAGGTGCTCGAAATCCTACATATGCAGAAGCAGACACTTTATCTTAGTGCATTTACATAAAAGAGAATGCTACATAAGAGAAGTATATAATGCTCAGAAGAAAGAAAGAAGAGTAAGCTAGAAGAATAGAAGAAGAGATCCCAGGACCTGTAGAATCCAAGTAATCCGCCAGAGTGTGAAAGTGCAAAACTCAAAGGAGAAAGAACCTGGATTAGAATCTAGATAAAAGACCCTTGCCATTCATAGAACCAGCTTTTCGACGATATCTGGTTTGCCCAAAAAGGAGTATAGATGACCAAGATATGGCTCCCAAAAGGCAAAAACAAACATCAAATTTGATAGAAAAAAACACCATCAAAATGGAAAAATCAGAGAATCAAACCTATGCCATTGGATCGGGCTCGAAAAGAGCTTTTCGATGATATAAAGAAGTCAAAAATTCGATATCAAATGCTCAAAATACGGCCAAAAGACCACAAGTCACTCCGGAGAACAAAAAAGCTAAAAAACACATGCAAAGCACCTCGAGATGTGTGCCAAATTTTTTTCTTGGGAAATGCACCAAAAATAAAAAATGATTCCTTGAGAATCATGCCAAGTTTTTGTCTTAGGATGCATGCCAAAAAATAAAAATGTTACATCAGGAATCATGTCAAAAAATCACTGCCTCGAGATGTGTGCCAAAAATTAAAAAATTACCACCTCGGGATGCATGCCAGATCTGTATGGCTATGGGCCCAAAATTTTTGCCTTAAATTGCAAAATTATCCAAAATGGAAAAATTTTATATGGATTCTGGGGTTTTTGGGCGCTCTAAGCAATGGTGATGTCTGTTTGAGCCCAAAATGACCATAAACAGAGGTCCCCCCTAAATCCACATAAAAAGCTTCTGAAAAACACAGATCTGAAGAACACAACCAAACCCTCTCAAATAACGAACAGGGGGATGAAGATCTGAAGCTCTGATAGCATGTTGGAGTTGACGAAAAGCAACCCACAGCTCCCAAGAATCCCTGCATGCAGACACCTGTCACAAAAAGAGAGAAAAAACTATGGAGGCATGTAATCATAGATCTGAGAAAGAGAAGCCATGATTGAGAATAACAAATGAGAGAGAAAATCTCAATACAATAATCTATTCTCCATTAATTGATCCAATAAGTGAATGAATAAAATACAAAGAGGGAATCCTTATAAAAGGATACCGAAACCCTAAAGGTGAAAACCCTAAAGAATAATAAGATGCCTAAGTTTAACTTAAGTGTAGAGTATAATAGACTAATAATCAAATTAATTAATTATTAGCTATAATATGACAACTCTAACAGTAACAGGCTCAATGGCGTGTTGATCCTGCGTGGACCAAGCTATGAGATCTAATTTTGTGAGATGAAATGAAGTGACTGGTTCAATAGCATTTATGCGAGGGATGTCATCTCTAGTGACAAGAGAGGTCGAACTTATAGGGTAAGCTCCAAAAGTGTTAAGATCTAGACTTATCATAGAAGGACCAACGTGGTCCACTAAAGCAATATGTGGATTAAACTCATTAGACCCTACATTAGACTCATCAACTACGTCGGGTTGGTCACCATAAGTATGAACCACATCCACTTCCATATCCACTGTGGAAGATCCATCGGAGAGAGTATCCCATTCATATTCATTTGAATCTATTGTTACACTTCTACTAGGATGTTTGCACCAAGAAGGTTTAGGACCTTTAGAAGTAGAGGCTTCAGTGTCATTATTTGTGAGATCTCCTCTTTTCATTAACCGCAAAATATTCCTACGTTGTCGGCTTCTAGGTGTAGCGGCTTTAGCTATGTCCTCAGTAGGTATGTGTTCTCCCCAAAGGAGTGAAGTAGAAGGAAGATTGTCTCCCATTTGAGCTATAGTGTGCAATGGTGACTCATCTATTTCTGTGTCTAAATCACTAATCATGGGAGCATTTCTAGAACATGTAGGGAGGTCATCATCGGCACCATATCCTAGATCTATTGTAATCTTAGAGGGTCGGCCATTAGTATGACTCAAAGGCTCGACTAGGGCATGTCCATTATCATTTATAGGTCCTTGACCTTGATAGCCCATTTTCTACAAAAATTTATAGCCTTTACCATAGCGCTTAGGAGAAATAGGAGTAGCAATAGTGGTACTATCTTCTTCATCTCTATAGATCCATTCTCTAACAACTTGTTCTTCTCTTTCTGCCTCTAGGGGTATGGATGCTTGAACAAAATTACCAAAAATTGTCATGGCAGAAGCAGAAGGCTTCATCTTATCAAAAGGTCTCCCATATGATCTAGGAGAAGTAGGCATAGCAGCAAGGGAATCCAACGTGTATTCACCCATACCAAGGCTCATCATCTTAAAAGTTTTCTCAACAACAACCAGGGATGCAGTAGGATCATTAGAGGGTTTTTTGTGAGGAACAAACATTTTAGCAACAACAAGAGTATTGATAGCAATAGAATGATCCCCGAGAATCACAATTTTAGCTTCGTTATATGGGAATTTGACACATTGATGGTATGTAGAAGGCACAGCTTGCATGTCATGGATCCAAGGATGACCCAAAAGGATGTTATAAGCAAGTGGGATGTCCAATACTTGGAACATAATATCTTTCATGACAGGGCCCACTCGAACAGGCAGCGTGAGAAGACCTTTGGAAGATCTTTCAACTTCATCATATGCTTTTCTAGTGATTTTCCACTTAGGATCAACAGCAAATTATGACAAACCCAGTTGTTGTATGACATTGAAAGAAACAATATTTAACCTTGCACCATTGTCTATCAAGACTCGGCGGACTCGAGTATGGTACACCATAACTTCAATGTGTAAGGCAAGATTGTGAGGGTGGCTAAGAGGTACGCCATCTTTTGCAGAAAAGGATAGATAATGAGGTGATGAGATATGGTTGACCATAGCTTGGAACCTATGTGGGTCAATGTCATTAGGGACATTAGCTATATGCAAAGCCTTTTCAAGGATCTCCTTGTGCAAAGGGGATAGCTCAAGCAACTCAAAAATAGATATCTATGCGGGTGTCCATTGCAATTGATGGACAAGATCATAGCTAGACAAAGCTGAAGGAACTGCTAGTTTGGAAGATGAGGCTTGTTTAGGATCAGGCGCAGTTTTAAGGACCAGTTTAGATTGCCCCCTAGTAACAACATTCAGTGCCTCACTTCGGGAAGATGAACTACCTTGTGTTTGCAAGACCAACTTTGGCATACCATGATTGGCTTTATTACCATCTTTAGGTCTCATCATAAGAACACTCTCAATGGGCTCTACCATGTTGATCATAGGTGAATCAGAAGTATATGTATAGTTGATCTTAGCATCATGATTCTTCTTATGTGCTTGGGAGGTTTCACCTTTGTCATACTTAGGTAGAGGATCTTTGAAAGCCTGGTGATCAGAGTTTTTAACTAAGCCATATGTGAGAATTGTGCCTCCATCAATGAGATCTTGTATAGCATCTTTAAGTGTGAAACAATTGTCAGTCTTGTGTCCCTTGTTTCTGTGATAGTGGCAGTAATAATCCTCTCTCCACCAATCAAGCTTAACTGGCGGATCATAGGATGAGTTTTCTCAGGAAGTGTAAGATAATTATTAGCAACCAAAGTCTTAAGAATCACATCATATGGCTCAGCCAATGGGGTATAGACCCATTGTCGGAATTGCTTCTTTGGCTTATCTGCATACTGAGGCTTAGGAGCATTTTGAGCATTGATAGCTTCTTGTAGTTTTGTTGTGTAAATAGCATTAGAAAGGTTGAAAGAAGGCTCTTTAGCTTTAGGGATGTCCACCACACCATCATTAACAACATACTTGTTTTTATTCCAAGGTTTTCTTTTGTCCTTGCCATTGCCCCTAGTATCTTTATTAATAACAATATCCCCCTTTCTTATGGCCACATCTTCAATCCTATATGCGTTTTCAACCATGTCATTGAAGGAGGAGAAAATTTGTTTCCTTAGATCATAATACAACTCAGGCACAAGAGTGTTGACAAAAATATCAATCTTTTCCCTTTCGAGTAGATGACAAGGATATCGAGAATACAATGACTTCCAACATTGCAAGTAAGTGGCAAAAGGCTCACCTTGATTTTTCCTTAGAGCACTTAGATCTATCATAGTGATAGGTTGTTGAATGTTGTATGAATAATGTTGGGTAAAGTGACTAGCCAACTCATCAAAGGTCTTGAGAGGGGGTGTTAATTTTGCAAACCATTGCAAAGCTTGTCCTCTCAAACTTATAGGAAACAATCATAGAAGAAATGTGTCTTCGTGAAGGAAGTCCATGCTAAGAGCATAAAAGTGACACACATGGTCATGGGGGTCACCATTTCCATCATACTTGTCATACTTAGGAACCTCAATATCCCTAGGAAATGGGACCATGTATAGACTTCTATCAAAAGGAAGAACACAAATAGATTCCATAAAGGAAACCTTTGGAGGTTCTCTTTCTATTGCCATTTGAGTAAGACGTTGATTTGTCTGATGTAGTTCCTCTCTAAGGACTTCCAATTTAGTTGGTACTCTTTGTTGGACAATTTGTCTGACATCATAGCTGGGAGGAAGCTTGTATCCTCTAGAAGTCATGTATTGGAAATATTGGTCTCCATTGCGCTCTAAAAGCTTAAGCATCTTTCGTTGGGAGACTTCATCTTGTTCAAATGAAATAAGATCCTCACTAGAAATTTCATCAGCCGTCTCTTCCTCATGGTGAGAGGGAGATGGTCTAGGAGGTGAAGAAGGTATAGCAAAAGTTCATCTCGGAGGAGACCTAGGTGGCATGTTGTTGCCATAATTTCCATGAACATTAAAAAGTGGTCTATGCTCATAACCACTAGTCTCAGGTTGCTCATGAGACATGCCTCTCATAGCTATGCACCTAGCAGCATCCATTATGTTCTCACTGTGTTCCTTGTCTAAGCGCTTTTGGTTGTCTCTATGCTCAAAGTGATCTTGCAAATGACAAAACTTTTCTTGTTCGAGCAAGGTGAGTGAGACACTATCTGTGTTTTTGGAGGACTTAAATGTTGAAAAGAGGAAACCTCCTTTGTACCACGGGGTGGCCTTAGAATCCTCAAAACTAGAACTAGCGTTGCTAACAGGTGCTCGTGAGCATCTAGTAGGAGAAGGTAACTGTGTATAATTGAACGGAGGGTGACTCCCTTGTTCAAATTGAGATTGAGTTATAACATGCATGAAAAAGAATGTTGTTCAACCAATAAAATGAGACAAAGTTTCTTAGATGTTGAGATAAGCAAAAGCCAATGATGATCACTTGTCGAGATAGAACAATAGAGATGGCTGGTCAAAGTGCTCAAGAACTTACAATAGTCAATTAACACAAGCCTAGATGTGAGCAAGAAGCTCGATTAGCAAGTAGCTAGATAGGTAACCATGTTTTGACAAGTGATCAAAAGTGACATTCGATAGGCTTAAATCCAATAGTTTTAGCTCATTTGTTTCAGTTTAGAACAATCCTAAGCATGTAGGTAACAAACCAGCTTCAAATAAGAATAGAAAAAGACACTCTATAGCAAGTTAAAATGCAAGTGTAACAACTCTGAATTGCAACAGTAGCAGAACAATAGAATAACTCAGGATTCTTGGTTGAAGGTATGCGATGATGTTTTAGTATCATACGACTCTTGACTAGTGAATGTGAAAAACTTAGTTTTGAAAGCAATTTGGTCATGTTGTAGATTGTAAGTACAATTTCTTGGTTTCAAGCACAATAATATCAAGAAGTAGACAAGTTTGCAAATAGTAGGTGATCAAACATGTCATAAAACACTTGTGTAAGAGAAAAAGCAACCTTGCCAAGACAAACAATTGGGATATCAAAATGAAAAATTCTATGAGCACTACTGTGATGTTTGTATGTTTGAGAATGTTTGCACGAGTAGATCACAGCGAGAACACTTCAAGCACTTACTACCTAGAAGGACAAAGGCTGAATACTTAGCAACTTGGCCCACACTTGATGTCCCATCGCCTCACACAAAGTGGTTGCCCACAATAGATATTGGCTTTGTCGTGGAAGTGCCAAAGACACAACCAAAGGAACATAGATGGTGAGTAATCTTGGGGTGATCCGGGTTATTCCACTTGGATCAATCCTTGCACCAAGAAGCTAAGTGGCAAAAATTGGGTAGCTTCTATCTATGGTTCTTAGTAAGGGCTTCCATTCGTAGCACCCCTCTTGCTCCCCAAAGGGACTCCTTACCTTGCGGCAAGTAACGGACCTCGCGGCCTCAAGAGTACCTTAAGCATTCTTGCTCAATAATTTCCTCATGGTCACAATCCCACAAGTACTCACATCAAGTAAAGACAAGCACTACGTTTACCAAGGTTTTGTGTCCTTGATAGCCTTGAGATTATAGTGGGTTGGAATAGCTCGGTATTAGCTTGTCCCCACTTGGGTCGTTCCTCTTGATTGCTCAAGAGCAGGCCCGCTAAAGGATCCTAATGCTAAACAAAGAGTGGATTGACTTTTGAGTGTTAGGATTTTTGGTTCACCTCAAGGGTGAAGAGCATAATCTCCTAGCTCAAGAATCTCCCCCAAACACACCAAACAAAGAGTTCAATTACCCTCTTGTTTTCAAAGTCTAAAAGTGGGTTAGGATTTTTGGTTCACCACAAGGGTGAAGAGCATAATTTTCTACCACCAAAAGACTCCAACAAGATATTAAGTGCCTATGAAATGAAACAACTAGTATATGCCGCACTTAAAAGAAAAGTAAATAAACAAGCAATTGGTTGTTTTTAGGCGTTGGGAAGCCCTGCAAAACACAATTAGTAGCCCTTTTGCCTTTGAAGCTTTGACATGCGTTCTTTTTAGCAAATTTTTCAAGCAAGGAAGGTACTTACAAGCACAACTTGTTAGTCCCACAATGGTTAGCACATCAAAAATTAGATAATCTACAAGTAAATAGCTAATCAAATGGAAAAATTTGAAAATGAAACCAACATGGTTGGATTAGGCTCAGAAAGAGCTTTCCAACGATATATCACACTTAAATTTTTGATATCGTATGTGAAAATTTCTAAAAAATGGGTGCACGGATTCTGAAAACCCTGAAATTTTCAAAAAAATAAAAAAGAGCTAAAAAAAAACCACTTTCAGGTCTGGGTGATAGTACAATCGCCAGAAATATCACATGATACTTTACAGTATACTGAGGCGATAATATATTTCTGGGCAATACTTCACTTTACTGCAAGCGACAAAATGTCTCAAACAGGGTGATAGAATGTCTCAAACATGGTGATACTTTAACTAGTAAGTATCGCGCGACCATACGCGAACTATCATGCGATACTGGAAAACTATCACGCGATAATCTGAGACTAAAAAACCCGAGAGCCGAAAATGAAGCTAAAATTTAATAGAAATGCATAAAATTAAGGACAAAACAATAATGCTTTGCCCCATGGTGGGCGCCAAAAATGTACACACTAAATAGTGTACTTCTCTAAATCATTGCTTCCAAGAGAATCCATGAATGAGAGCCCTTGAGAAATCTATTTAGAGCTCCCTAGGCATGGAGTGCAAGGGTTTTAAGAGTGCTCTCAGCTAGAGCTATTAAACCAATAACCTTGCTAGTAAACCATGCAATGAGAGATTCAAATGAAGACAAGGGCAAGAATGCCAATATCCCCAAAAATCAAATGGAAATGCAAATGCAATGCAACTATGCTAGAAATGGAAATGCAAGCTAAGCTATAAAAATGAAAGAACAATGCAACTAAGCTATGAAAAGAAAGAACAAGTGTTACAAATCCTTCCTATTTAGACTATGTGAGATCTAAGCTAGAGCTTGAAAGGAAACTAATCTAAGAAAGCATAAACATGAAGCTAAGCTAAGAATGCAAGAATGAAAGCTAAATGTAGAAAGATCTCCAAAAGGCTCCAAAGTCTTCAAAAGCTCTAAAGTCCCCAAGAAATCTTGCAGCATAAAATTAGCATAAAAAGTTGGGGTTCTAGAATGAAGAAGAGAGCTTTCATTTTATAAGAAATGAGAAAGAATGGACCATGAAGATTAAGAGGCAAAATATTTAATCAAGGGTGGAGCTTGAAAGAGAAGCAATCCATGTGCACAAATATCCTCCAATTAAAAAATAAGAGTTGACTTTTGTGCCCATATGAGACAAAAAGTGCTTTTTCCCTTTTTATAAAATAGGAATAATGCTTTATTTGTGCAACTTAGGATAAGAGGAAAAGTGGGGGGCTTTTTATTTATTAAAAGGGGAGGAAATTCCTTCTAAATAAATAAAGACTTTAGGATAATATGGTTAACCCATAGAAAATAATCGAATAAATGATAGAACTAGGATTTGATCAAGAATAAGCAATTGATGATTTAGCAAAAGGGGCTAATAGTCTAGATGACCATTTTTACATGATTACACCTACAAAGTTTTGAATATTTTAGGTTGTTAAATCATTCTTTCAAGATATTTTTAGGTTGCATTATCTTATGAGGAATATCATCATTGATGGAGATAATAGGTTCCTTAGTTATTTCTAAATGGATCTCTTTAACTTAATAAACATTGAGCTAACTCCGAGCACTAGTTACCACACCCAGATGGATTGTAGACTAAATTGTGAATACATGGGTGGAGTGATACTTACAAACTCCATGACACTACAACAAAGATCTAGTTAGCCTTGCAAGGGAGCTCAATTCAGGTGACACCTTGAATTAAACTTTTTGGCACCATTCTAAGCTAGCCAACTAGCTTGTTTTGCATTGGTTGAACATCATACATATATTGGCATTGATAAAGTAACTTAATCATTAGTCAACTATTGATTTCATTTGTCTTTGTAATTTCTCATTGGAGTTCATTAGGAGATTACAATTTAGATGTGAGATATCCTCCCTAGTCTTCTATCAATCTCAATTTGGTGAAGTCTCTTAAGAACTATTTGGATTGATAAATTTGCAAGTATTGTCAACATTTCATACTTTTATATTATGTGATCTAGAGGTTATCATTTTATACCAATAATTCATCCTTTCCTTTCAAGAGCATAAAGAACATTCCATCAGTCATTGTGATTAGAGATCAATGACCTTGCATTCACATTTTCCATAATTCACATAGATATTCCTATTGGAAATATTGGATTTGACATTAATATACATGTCTGATATATCTTGAAGTCCATAAAAAATCATACATCATTGGTGACAATACATGAAACATATACTCAACAAGAATCATTGGTTGTAATAGAGACAAACACATAAATATCTTTCATAATTACCATCTCATACAATGACCCTATTGGTATTTCTTTGAGAGGATTTGAAGTGTTGGGAAGTACTACAATGTCATCATTCTAGGGCCACCTTATAGATGCACAACCTACGATGATGACATATTGTGAACATCTATTTAATAACATGGTGATGACTAGTGACTTACGTAGTTGATAGTGCCTGAAATAAAGTTAGATTTTGCCATATGGATACACCCATCTAGCTTCCGTCTAAGAAATGACAGATGTATTTCACTGGAAAAGTCTCTAAGAAAAGGCCAAGTGAATCATCTTCAAAGCAACTGCCATGTGGATCTTTGTAAAGTGTTTTGTCATGTTCCTTCATTGTAATGCCAATTATTGGCCTATTGTATTCTGTATTGATCTGTCATAATTGGTTTTTTGTTGAACTATGCATCTCTCATCCAACTACTTGATGTAGTTGTTATTCTTTGTAACTTTTCCTTGATTCATACAAAAATAAATTCTCTCAAAGCTTATGGCAATACCATGATATTAATGTCAGAAAATAAAAAATTCTCACATGCCAATGTGCTTAGGTTGAGGTTGGATGTTGCAGTGATAAGTATAGGATGATACCTCATTGTAATCCCTCGAGTAACATCCCCATCACTAATTATCCCTGCCAAATTGGGTATGTATACTAATATGGGGGACCAAAAAGGGGTCCTAAGATGCTTTTTTTAAAAATCAACAAATTCTAAGCTTCGATCATAAAATAAAGATAGTTAAATTTAACATTTGAAGATGCAACATGAATAGAAGTTGAAGTGATCTTAATCTACATTCTAAACTCCTAATGTTCAAGTGAAAAAATAACCTTGTACTTACACACTCAAATCAAATGACAAGTGTACTTGCACTATTAGTATATATAATAGTCAAATCAATATAAAATCATCGAATAGAGTACAACTCCATGTAAATCATTTAGTTTTGTATATACACATTAATGCTAATACACCATCTAAGCACAAAAACATGGTAATGAATTAAAGATAGAGGGTGCTAAAGTTAGCCAATAATCACATTCATAATCATAATGCATATTTACATTAAAATGGAATAAAGCACTTTGATCATCCAATCATTAAAGTATAATACATGCATATCAAGGTATACAACATTACCTTGATGTTAAACATGATATTAATGCATTGGTGTTCTCACACAGCCTTTAATGTAATAATCAACACATAAGAGGTCACCACAGGGAACTTGTCACATTTCCATACACACATCACAATACAACCAATACACCCAAAACCAACATGCAAATAAACACCATCTCTAAACATGTAAGTGGGCTAAGTACCTCCCATAATATGCATACAACTTAGATGGTAAATGCGTCAATTAAAGCATAATATATCACAATATGAATCAAATCACATTTTCTACAACTCATTTATGACTAGCACGAGACATGATATCAAATGCATGATTAATCATGGCAGCCAAATTTGTTAATGAAAATGTTGAAGCTGAAACATCAATGGGCACTTAAAGTAACATACACGAGCATAACCTAGGGATTCCACAACACCTAGTTAGAAACATAATGTTGACCCAACCCAAGGCACAAATGTGTAGGCACTACATTTATCACTATTTTTTTATTCAGGTGATGCTCACACATTGAAGTACAAGGGCTTCTCAATAAGTTTATCATCTCTCATGAGAAAAAATTGTCAACTTATTACTAATTATGTTGAATCTATAGATGATGAATATGAATTTAGTACCTAGTAGATTTGAGACCTCTAAATGCAACTAGTATAAGATGATCATTTATATTATTAAGAAATAACTTTTTAATAAGCTCTTTAGAGGGAGAGAGAGAGATTGTGATGTGATAAATCATCACATAATATACTTGTTGAAACACTTACATAAAAATTGTAAACTTCTATTTTATTTTCCTAGTCAAACTATCTTGATTTTTTTATGAATAGGCACCAATTAAAGTTAGGGCTCAAAAAGGTTACAATTAGGGTTAAAGTTAGGGCTCAAGATCATAGTTTAATAATTGTTAATTTTCAATTTCGGTTTGACTTAACAAGATTTAACTTAAAATAAATAATTTAAATGTTAAATTTATTTTATTAAAATTAAATTATTTAAATTTAAAATATTATTAGTTTTTTAATTTATTTAAATAATTTATAACAAGTAAATTATTGAAGTTATAAATTAAGTTCTCACTTAATCTATCTAAAAGATATATATGCTAGTATTTTTGAGTCCAACTATCTAAATTTATATAGATTATAAAAGATATATATGTCTCAATTTTTTATATACCTAATGTGAATTTACATAGAATAGTGAAGAGAGTGTAGTCTAAGTTTGATGCTAGTATTTTGGGAGACAAACTATCTTGATTTTTTATATATCCAATGTCAATTTATATAGAATTGTGAGGAGAATGTAGTTTAAGTTTGACTTTGAAATACTAGCATATATTTTTTATAATTAATTTTATATTAAATAATTTATAAAACATAAATATTTGAAATTAAAAATTATTACTATTTCACTAAAATAATCTAATATTTTTAAATTTAAAAATTAAATGTTCTTATATCGGTAACTTAGTCTAATTGTAACTAAGATATTGTGTCACATTACCTATCAAATAGCGCCATCCTCCCCATAAAAACGTACTACAAGACAAAAAACAATAAATTTCAATTTACTAAAACAGTCATTTGTTTTCGAAATTTTTTTGTTGTTTTCAACTCAAAATATGTAGATCATGAAGAACAAATCCTGAAAATTTCGCAAAAATCTGTTGTGTTTTTGGATTTTTCAAATCTGGTCAATGGTACATTTTGTCCGGAAGATAGCCCCATCCATCAAAATATACATCTTAGAGTCTTGAGAGATAAAATAAATACCATATTTAAATTTTAAATAATTTCGAAAAAAATAGATTTCACTTCATTAAAAAGAATATTATCAAAATATAGTCAACTTTTTTTTGTGATTCTCCTAATCCTAACTGTTAACTGAAAGAGATTTAAGAATATTGGTATTTAAATACATAGCAATCAATGATATATTGTCATCAGCTATTTTAAGGCAGGTACAGTGTATTTGTATTATTTGATTGTATTCATTTAGTATCCGTTTAAAGCGGAAAATATGGCAATTAATTAATGTGTCCAATGACACCATAGCTGTGTCTCAACGGCCATGATTTTGAGTGTTAGAAGAGGGATTTTGATGCTCTGTTCGTTTGACCGCGGCTCCAACGGCTATCTACATGATACAGCTGTATTCTTCCCGCCCGGCCCCATCTTTATTCTATACCACAATAACAATTATTACAAATTTCCTGAGTAACAGCGGCTCGTTTGGACAACCAACATGGAAATGGTGGATTTTTTGCATTCTTTGTCACGTATGGCGAGAGCGAAGTGAAGCGTCCACCAGGCCTGTGTCTATTTGGGTTGGGAGAGGATTTGAGATTGAGAGACAGAGGTGAATTCACACCATGGAAGTGGAGGCTTTTCAAGAATGTTGGAAGGAAGAATCTCTCAGCTTCGTCAAGGAGGAGTTTTATGAGAGCATTCAAGCTCCCAAGTGGATTGATTTTACCCTTCCTGTCCCCCAGGAACCTCTAATTGACGACAATGCATGGTTTTGTGTTCGAGCTGGTATTCTCTATTCTATACCCTCATTGTGCTTTCTTAGGTTTTGGTTCTTGTTATTGTTTCAGTAGCTTGCTTTAGATTTCTATCATACCCACTCTGAATTTCTTCATCTCTGCCTATCTTTGATGGCTTTTAAGGTTTTAGGTCTAGGTCATTTAGGGATTTCAGAGGCTTGTGGCGATCTGAGGGGCTTGGGCGAACCCACTCTTTGCTGCAACCTACTGGATTAATGTTCTTCCATGTCTTTTGTAGAGAGAGAACTTGACTGCCCTTTCTCCTTATTGATCATTTGTGAAGATTTTTTCACAAGTAAAAAACAATTCTAAGACGCACAATCTAATGGTATCTTATTGGCCAAGCCCATCGTTGGAGGAGAAAGTATATGATCTCATGGTGGAGGATGCATGAGATTTTATTTTTCAAGCACTTACCTTCTAGATTAAATTTTAGTAGATTTGAAATTACTGCACTGAGTTAGACACACGGATGATCTTTTTTCTTGACAATTGGGTCACTAGAAAGAGCCCAGATGTCAGAAACTAATCAAATTAGGCAACTTATTCCAGAAGAGCATTATATTTTGACACACAAAATACTCTTAAATGTTCAAAAAACCAAGCATTCATACTTTATTGAGGTACCTAGTCACATAGGGAAACGGAGCATACATAGAGGGGATCGTTGAGGGTGGGACCATGGAACCCGCAGAGATCAGATTATAGGTATGAAAGGAGTTGTACTCTTATAGGTATGGAACCCGCAGAGAACATATCTATATAGTCAGAAAGGAGTTGTACTCTTATCCCCAAAAGCCCAAAAGGAAAGAAAAGGGAATCGATCGTGGTTTGGAAAATCTTTTTCTTGGAAGTTCTGGCTAGAGTAGTCATTGGTATGAAAATTAACATTGGGGATTGTTTATAGGTTTTATATGCTTTTTGAATTTGCATTATTTCACTCCTCAATGGATTGATAAATGAACAATCGTTTTTTTTGCCATATCAAGTTGATTGGATTTGCATTTTAGCATCAAGGGAAACCATAATTTTCATCCCAAGAAAACTTTGAGCTCTGTATGTTTCTCGAGTAAAAGAATTCTGTCCTCCACCTGGGAAGATACAAAAGCACTTACGAGATTGTGAAAGAGAGAGAAAAGAAAAGCCATTCCACTCCTATTGTAGGATATAGGTATGCATTTTAGTCTTTAGAGAGAAAAAAATGCCATTCTACTCCTATTGTACGATACAGGTATGCATTTTAAAGAGATTCAGAGCAATACTCACTATAGGAATCATAAAGTATTTCACCTTTTCAGAAGAGGGGAAGTACCTCACATTTCTCAAGTGGAGCAAGGACTAGCGATAGAACCTATCCAATTTTACTCTTGGATGTTGCATTGCTTGATTAAACAATGACAGGGTTGAAGCTTGGTAATATGGTATCCCCCCTGTGATCACTGTAGTTTGTTGTGAATGCTGATGAGGTGTCTCTTTGCTTCAGAATTAAAATATTGAAAATAAAGTTTGTAGAATTCAATTGCATGGGCTAGTTGGTCTGATTTCATATTCAGGAGCATTCTGTAGATTGAATTAGGAACTTCATGTGATGGGTTTAATATCATAATTCCGATTTATCAGAGACGTTCTGATTTCTCCTAATTGTCTCTTCTTTAGAGAATTAGTGTAGTTTACCTAGATCTGCAATTTGCACTGAATGTCATGTTACTCGTGGGACTAAACTGTGGCTTTTGAATTCTACACCATAAAATCTCTGAAATTAAAATGTGTATTGGGCCAAACTGAGTTTATTTGATTTCTCAACTCCACAATGACTACCATCTATTTGTGTATGAGATTGCTATTTTTTTGTTTTGAATTCATTTATTAGGTCGAAAAATATTTTGCTTGTGATTGATTTCAATTGTCTAATTTGAATGATTCTATTTTATGTTATGAACTTATGTGTAGAACGGAAACTATTGATGTTGATTTGTTTTCTGTTCTGATTCAGGATGTGATCAGAAACACGGCACAGTCTTGGATCAAACACCTAATCATTCTTACTCGCTGAAGGTTGGGATTATTTTAGTCCTTTTGGTATACAATATCTTAATTGTTTTCTGTACTTGTTATTTGATGATTCTAACTAGAAGGATGCCTGTTGATTTTCTACCTTATATGCAGCCTCAAGCATCCAAATCTGTTGGTTTTATTTCCAAGTCGCCAACAATGGAGGGTAAATCCAGGTGAGGTCTATCATCATTTCATACACTTATTCTCTGGAGGCACTAACCATTAGTTCCCATGCTGACTTTGGCCTTGCACGCTGCTATCAGTGTTAGACCAAGACTAAGGGCTCAGCTATCTACCCCAACATCAAAGGGCAAGGACAGAACACCAGGGAAAGCGAAACCTCCTGTTATGTCTGCTAGTAAACTTAGACAGAAACAATGCGAGGAGAATGAGGATCCAAACTCAACAAATATTGGAACCCTTAATTGCAAAATGGATGTCATTGGTGCTGAAGGCTTTTCATCTCTGAAACCATCATCCAATGCAGATGGGTTGGATAGTTTAAAAGAGAATCCATCAGATATCTTGACAGGAGAGCAGGTAGTCCCAGCATCTGATATCAATTTAACGCCACAAAATCAATCTATTAAAGTCACTACAGCCTTTTCCACACCTCGGATTAAAAAAAATCACTCAGTCAAAAGAGAACCCTTCAGAAGTAACCCAGCTTTGTCAAAGGGGATGAATACTGCAGCTAGAAGCAAAGCAGTTGCACCAAGGCGTATATTATTTGAAACTCCAACAACAAAATCAGTGAAGAAGACTCCATCAAAAGACCTTACACCTGTGAAAAAACACTTTTCTAACCCTAATAAACATTTACAGTTTGCTGCAAATGATAAATACTCTTCACCTGCAAAGGTAACTCCTAAGGTGTGTTTAACTCCTTGCAGTCTCCAGCCCAGTGAGTCTCCTCTTTTGAGGGTTCATAATTTCCCAAGTTCTTCAAGACCAAAGGGTTTGAGAAAAGCGACAAATCACCTTCGATCAAATAGAAAAGTCCTTGTCTCTGAACAAAGTAATGAGAAAGAAAGTTTAACAAGGGAAAATGTACAGGAAATGGATTTGGTACAGGGGAAGGTTGGAAGCACTTATAAGGATGGAGGGTGGAGTGAGAATCAATCATCAATTAAACAGTCACACACTGGCAACGATTTTGAACAGAATCCTCCTACATATCCTGGAGAAACTAGTAAAGGAGGAAATTCCAAATTAATTATGAAGCGTGAATCTGGAATGGAAGAACAATATGTGCCACGGCTTGCTTCCATAATTTCTGGTAAGCGATTAACCTATGGTGTTAGTGAGATAGAAATCCACAAAGCATCTGAGAGCTACGGGGCAGAGGAGTCTACTTTTAATCAAGAAGAAGGAAATGGGGTGGAGCAATTCTTTAAAGGTTTAATAAAGGACAAGGAAAACAAGAAGCAAAATCATTCTGATGGGAAAATTGAGATAGCAGAAGAAGGAGAAGCAGAAGAAGGAGAAGGAGAAAATGGCAATCAGAGTAAATTTGAAGTGAAAGCTGATGATTGTAATCTAGAGATGAGATACAATGAAGCTGAGATGAATTCTACCACTGAAAATAGAGTAGCTAGAGAACTGACATTGATAAAAAATTGGTTTCCTTCTGAATTAGTGTCCAACCTTCAAAATGATTCCGATGGGAAAAATGAAATAGAAATTCTTAAAGACAGAAAGAATGATGATGAAAGTATTCAATATGTGAAACCTATAGATGGAAGTCTACAAGAGAAAGAAAACAATGATGATTCTGCTTCTGACTTAGTGTTCAGAGGTAGAAATATGAGAGTGACAGAAATGACAGCACAGGAAAGTGAATTTGATGTGAAGCATAATGAACAAAATTTAGAAGAGAGAGCTAATAAGTTTGTTATGTATTCAGCTGCTGAAAACAAAGGATCTGATGCTGAAAATTCAATTAGAATTTGGACGGGGTCTGAGTCTGAGTCTAAACTTGAAGTTGATTCTGATGGGAGAGCTGAGACAATAATTTTTGAAGATGGAAAACATGATGGTAAGGATGCGTTAGATGTCAGACATAATGATAACAATCTAAAAGAAGGAAAAACTGAAGTTCTGATGACTTCTTGTCCTGAAAACGAGAAAGTGGGGGAAGTTCTGACAATCTCTGATTGTGGGAATACAAGAGCCGTACTAGAAACTGGAATTGTAGTTGAGTCTTCAAAGTTTGTGTCCGAGGATGTGGGAAAAAGAGATGATTTTTATCTGAAGAACAAGCAAAATTTAGAGGAGAATGAAGATCCTGTTATATTTGATCAAGAGCATGAGATCAGAGGAACAAAAGAAGGGAAAGCAGGGGAAGTCATTCAGTTGGATTCTGATTTAAAATTTCAGAGCAAGATACTCCAGAAAGACATAAGCTCAGATTCTGGGGAGTGTTTCGAGGTTACTGCGAATGATGCAGTTAAATATGTGAAAGAAGATAATAATGATTCAATGCAAAAGATAAATAAAGATGACTTAGCAGCTGAAAATGGTGAGAATGTAGGCCTTTCTTGGCTTAATAGTGGATGTAATGCTTCTCAATACTTGTCTCAGGAGGATTTGAGGGATGACGCAAAAACATTCTCAAAATCTGCAATTGAAACTGAATCAAAGCAGTGCAACAAGCTAAAAGACCATACCATTAAGGTTGATATTTCTGATTCCAGGACTGGCCTTTCAAAGGTTAATCGCCAGTTTCATCTTGCAGGAAATGAGATGATTAAATCTGATGTTTGGGGCCAAAAACACTGTTTAGAAACTTTTGAGTACCACCATGGAGGATTAAATTGTCTTCAATCAAAAGTTATAGATGGTGGTCTGGATTGTGATGAATACTCCATTATTCCTCAATCAAAATCTGACAGGAGTTCTCAATTATTTGTGTCAGATTCCTTATGTAGTGAAGTTGTTTGTCAGCTACCAAGGGACTGTGATGAAACCCCTCAAATTGCTGAACTAAAAAAAAATGAGGAGATTAGGTTGCTTGACAGGGATTGTTTGCCACATTCGAAATCTGATGGAGCTGTGGAAGTTTTAGCTGTTGCAGGTTGTGATGTTAAAAAAGAAATTCTCTCCACTCCATCAAAAGGAGAGAAGAGGTAAGCTACCTATTCCCTCTATCGTTTTCTTTGTATAAAGGAATTTGTATTTTGATCTAGAAACTCCAAAATCGACATGATATCTTACAATCTTCAACAGGACTAGTGGTGAGATGAATTCGGAGATAAATTGTTCCAATGGTGAAGCCTGTCAAGATAAGAGTTGCTGCATGGTTGGTCTCCCAATTCTTTCATTTATAGCTATATCATTTCATTTTCACCCAGAAAAAATGTACATAGGTAATTAATAATTTCTCTGTTAACAGGCGTTCTCCACGTGCCAGCCAGCACTGCCAACTAAAGTTTATGGTACATCTACGCCACATGCATTTAACCATAAGAAGATTAAACCTACATTGCCTAGACCTTTTCGACTGAGAACTGCGGTATGCAAATGGTCTTTCTGGAAGAGACAATTTTGGAATCTTCCTATTACTTGCATAGAAACCTACAATTCGTGTGTCCTTTCTTGTAGGAAAGAGGAGAGCGTAAGGAAACCAGCTTGAACAAAAAAACACAACTTGCGGAAGAAAATGAAACCTCGCCAATGAGGGTAATAAGGGCAAACAAAACACAGGTTAGCCCCTTTCTTGGTAGTTTAAATCCGCACTTTAGGTAACTTAAATTTGTGCAGCTTCGAGGAGAACACAGGCGTGATTAATTTTTTGAGACCATTGATGTTTTGGATCTAAGTAAAGCTCCTTATATAGATAACCATGCAAGGTAGATAAAATGCTGGGAGTGTCTGACCAAATGAGACTAATAAGAGGTCTTTCTTGAAGCTGTTTTCTAATAATAATGAGCTTGGAAACTCTAAAATTCTGTAATCTTGATTGCTTTTTATAATTATTTTCCGTAACAGGGTAACCACTCGCATATTGATCCTTCAAAGCACGGGAAACCTGAAACACCTAAATCTGTGAGTGTTTTGTGTGAAGCAACGCTTGAGGGCTTCATTATTTAGGGGTTTTCCTTATATCTATCACTAACACACCTCTTTTTTATTTGAATGTTTTTTCTGATATGGTAGCATGAAGGGAAACCCAAATCCAGAACTAGGAATATTGATGCTGTCAAAGCAAAAATGGTAAACTGATTTCTAGATGGTATTTATTGAATAATTAACATGTCGAAATTGAAAGTGAAGATTGAAATGCTGATATAGTTCAATCTCCAGTTGGAAGACAGAGGGGAAGAAATAAAAAGCATTCCAGAGGAGCCACTACATCGGCCTGTTGTTAAGATGCCAAACTTTGGGAAACCACCTTTCAAACCTATGAGGTCTTGCTCTCTCTCATTCTTTTCTTTCCAAAACATCTAGAGTTTGCATTAGTTGTTGAATGTTGACCTGAGATTCTCTATAAAACCTCCTTTCCTGTACTAACAAAATTGCTAGTAATTTTGGAGTCTTGCTCTGCTCATTCTATTGAAAGCTTGTGGAACTTATATCAATTTTCTAACATGGACATTTGTTTGTCACATGCTTCTGGATCTTGATTGTGTACAAATTCTTGAGTCAACATTTCAGGTCGCACTCTGTGAATCATCATCAGGACAAAAGAGAGCACATTCACAGAGTGTGACCTGAAATGTTGACTCAAAAGTTCATACACAATCAAGATCCAGAAGCATATGACAAATTGTTATGGATTGTGGAAATCTGCTAGCACTTATTGACATTTGATTTTTAATTACATCTTCCTCTCTTATAAAGCACTTCTAGGTTCTGGTTGTTATCATGTGAAATGGAATATGCATCTAATTTGCATGCAGGACACTAACATTGTGGCATATCCTCCTAGTTGATGATTTTATTCCATTTTAATCTCTTATTCAAATGTTTCTTCTATCTTAATAAATTATCTAGACTCTGTGTTAAGTTATTTCTAAAGTAGCTTGTTTGTATTTTGGATCCTAAATAACTTCTCTAGTAGAATAAAAAAGATTTGGCATAGTCCAATGCGATCCAGGAAGCTTAAAGGGCTCTAAAACTTACTTCACTGATCTGTTTGTTGATATTACAGATCAACTAAAAAGCTGACAACACCCAAGGAACCAAATTTTCATCCCATGCATTCCAAAAAGTACTGTACGAAAGGAGTGGAATCATCGGACAGAGATTTGTAGTTTGAATTTCAATGTGGTGTTTGTTCAATCATTGTTGAATTCCCAACAATTCTACGATTCTTTATTCATTCTTATCAAGTGTGTAAAATAAGAGGCTTATATGCGGATGTTGTAATTTATGTGACTCAGATTTTATTCCTCGTATGTTTATTTGAAGAGCAGGCTTTTTCCAGCAAGCGAAGAGTGTTTTACTCTGCTGATGCAAAACAGTCTGTAAAATAAAGTTAAATAAATAATTTTTTTAATGAGAATAATAAAAGTTTATAGTTAACTTAATAATTAGCATTAAATTTTGAATTTTTTTAAGTAAAAAATGAAATGTTGAAAAAAGTATTATTGTGTTAAAGGAATTGAATATTAAGGGTATTTATAAAAATTGTGTTAGTATGGAATATGTGGTTCCTTACTAGAATGGAAGTAAATGATTGTGGGATTATAATAGACACAAATAAAGAGAGCTAATGGAAGAGTTGAATGATTTTCTTTAAATTAGGATATTTAATTATTAAAATATAATTGTAAGAATGAAAATGTAATCTTAACACTTTTATCTATTTGTATGGGACTTGTTTTGATGCAACACTCTAATGTTTAATTTTCATATTCATGTGTGAAAGTTGACATTTTTACTTAAGTCTTGACTAAGCTTGATTCTCCATTTAAGAATTTGGATTTGAACCTCATCTTCTTATTGTTTGGGTTGGGTCGAATCCACATTTGTAAGCATGAACTTGTTTTTGAACCACACATTTTTCATCCTCAAATTAAAACAAAAAAGCAATGTCAGTCTTAAGATGGTTTAGCCCAACTAATCGTTCCTTGTCAATTTGAGTGTGAAATATTTTAAATTTTATGCTAGTGTGTTGTGTAAAAGAATAAAACCCTAGTCATATGAAAGGATAAAGCCCTAGTTGTATAAAAGGATTAAACCCTATGTCATTTAATCATCCAAAAGTTGCTAAAAATATGTACGAAGTTGTTGGATGACTAAAAGATTTGTAACTAGGCGTTGCACCTATTGGCCAACTTATGATGTGTATTATAACATATCATAAGGAATATTTTATTGGAGGATAAATTTGGTACCACTTTTGAGTTGTTTTAGCTCATTTGTTTCTTATAACCATTTAATGGTTTTTATTTTATCTTTTATATATGATGTGTGTATAGTTTTTAACATATAAGTTAGCTATGCGAATTCCTCTAGATCTCTATTTGGTTCATTATTGTGAGGGCTTTCTCTTTAATGGTATCGAAATTGTGGTTTAATTAAATAATACATAGGGCTATTTTGAAGTAGGGTATTTTTCTCACAAAACAATTTCCCCTATGTACACCTATGTTGTGGTATATATTATTTATTTTTTGTTTAAAAAATATCCTTTCTATAATCTTTAAAAGACAAAAATTTGCACAATGCTCTTCTCTTAATACTAGTGTAGGAAGTGCTTCCATGTACTTTGCTTCCTATCATAGAGTGGCTATGGACGGTTGCATTGAAGAAAAGTCACATATGGGACTTAATAGTGCTATATATTGGTTAGAAACCCATTGACTATAAAAGGGTGTTCAAAGGGAGGATCAAATCTAATGGTAATGTTGATAAGGCAAGAATAGCCGCAAATGGATTTTCCTAGATCAAGGAAATTGATTATGGTGAGATTTTTCTCTAGTTTCTAAGTTGATGTCTATTTGATTCGTATTATCAATTACAAGAACCTTTAATCTTGAGATTAGAAAAATGAATGTGAAGTTTTTTTTTAATGGTAAATTTGAGGAAGAAATCTAATGACATAGTAGAGTACTATATGAAATAAGATAAAAATTATTTGGTTGTAAGTTGAAACATTCTTGGAATGGTTTCAAATAGTCTTCTATGATGTAGTATGAGAAGTTTGATTCCTGTGTGTATTGGATTTTGATTTTTTGTGATCCAAATCAAATTGTTGAATTAATAATAAGATGATAGTGATTGGTTTCTTACTAATGCATTGTATGTTTTGATTAGATATGCACGAGAAGGGCCCAGACCCAATACAAGTCAACCATCAAGGAAAAAAGGGCAAATCTCATGAGAGGTGAGATTGAGAAAAAGGAGAGGGAGCTATTGACCAAAGTTGGGAACCAAAGAGAGACAAGGGTCCTAACCCTATATGATAAAATTCTCTTTCACCACCCCTAAAAGAGTAAGGGGAGGAGGATTTTTCTTCCTTCTATGAACTAGGGTCCTGATAATGCTATCATCTATCACCATATTACTAGAGGAATCAAGAGGTGATCTCCCAATTGGAGGATCTATAATAATTAGAGGGGCTACAAGATTTTGAGGTAAATCATCGACCACTAGAGAAGATGATAGTTGAAAGGGAGCAACTTGCACAACCAAAGATGGACAAGAAATTGAAGGAATAAAAAAAGAAACATCAAGGATCACAAGGCTTAGTAATATCTTCGTCAAAGTCTAACTCAAAGGGAACCTCAATGGTTAAGTGATATTCCTTAATATCTTTCCCACAAGTAGCATCACCTTTTTTATGTGATAGAGAGCAAAGAAAAAACACAAAATGAAGGTATGGTGCTTATCAAGCCTTTTTTTTTTAATTGGATTAAGCCAAGAACAATTACAAAAATAGGCACATTAAAGATTCTTATTCAATAGATGAATAGTAAACAAAAAAAAACTTATTACAAACAACAAAATATTCAATCAGACAATTCATAGACCTATTATGAGTTGATCATAGCAATAAATTGTGTTGTTAATTTAGAAGTTTTATATTATCGAACTAGCCTTAAAAACTCTGAACTGAACTTGCAAATCATCTAAAGCCTTGTTGAGATCAAAATTAGCCTTTAGAACAAATTCAAGAATAAGGATATGTAAAGATAAATTTGAACATATAATCGTGACCTCAAATTGAAGAGAATGGAAAGTGTAGAGAAAGCAACCAAACATCAAAATCTCCAAAGACACTTAAAGGTGATGTGTCTAAAAGTTTGAGTAATAATGTTGTCATATAGGGAGAGTCCAAGAAGAGTAGTTCTCCAATACCAATTTTGAGGAAACAACAAAGGGAAGTTGGAGAAGAAAAGGTTCCAAAGATGCTAAGAATAGGGGAAAGGTTTGATAGTTTTGTTTTGTGTGTAATAGAAGGGACAAGATAGAGGATGCAAAATGAATGCAATCTAATCACCAATAGGGGTTTTAACATGTAGAATTTTCCAAGATACCGAGCTTTAGCATCAACTTTATATTTTTAGATTAAAGAGCTTAATTGTTCCGTCTAAGTGTACTATACTTACAATTCCTTCCAAGGTTAAGTTGGCGAGATAAGGAAATGGATGTGAGGAGCTATTTATATAGAGACTTGAGAGGGAAAACCCAAAAGAATTTATTGTTGGGCATCACTTTCAATCTTGAGGAATTTATTATGACACAATGTAGATAGGAGACAAATAGACTTAGGTTTGACCAAATTTTAGATTTTTTGGTGTAGAAACCTATAAGCTAGGGGAAGACTAAATTCATACTTAAATTGTTTCAATGTTTTCTAGTTAAAAGTCAAAGGGTCTAGGTGATCTCACAATATTGTATCCCACTTTTTGGCGAACTTCGACATTGAGACGAACATTCTGAAAAACAAAACTTCATTTTCAGATACCTATTGCTACAAAACCATTAAGAATATGAAGATGATGTAAACTAGTGACATTTAGCATTTTGTTGTTAGTTTATATAAAAATCTTGGAAATTTTCCTTCTCCTTTGAAAAGAGGTTTGTCTAAAAAATCAACATTTTTAATGAGTGACACTCACTTTGATCAGCATAACCATTTTTTATCTAAAAATTACAAAAACATATTTTTTTTAATTTAGGTTTGTAACACAAATATCTAGAGAATCCAATTGGTTTCATTCAATTTGGTTGAATATTTTATAGTTTATTGAGTTATGAAGTGACATTAACTATAATTTGGACATAGGTTCATTTGGATCGCTCTAACTTGATTTGTATATATTGAAATTCATGTTTTTCTTTTTTTGATAGAAAGGTAACATAAGTACCTATTTCCTAGATATTTTTCATAATTTTTTTTCCTAATTTATGGTTTTTCTAGAAGCGTCACACATAGAAGTTGCTAAATGGTTATACAACCCATGTTTAGTAAAACTTAAAAAATGAAGTCATAATAATCTCAATATATATAAAATTAATAATAATTGGAAAGCTTTCTCTGAGTACTATCATCATGGATTTGGGTTTGTCAAATGAATTCATTTGATCCCCCAAAAAGCTAACGTCAAAGTGATTTGTTGTCAACATTTTGATGAGTGCAAAGGAGACTCGATTACAGGTGTGACCGAGGAGTAGAGAGATTATACCAAAGAGAGTTTGATCTAAATGGCTTTTATCCAACCATTTTCAATTTACTCCTTCAAATGGGACCTCTCAAGGCTTAAATAATCATATTTTCTTAAAAATGAGCAATTTCAACAAAAATTAGGATGTTCAAAAAAGTGGGACAAACTATTATGGGACCACCCGTCTCATAAGTCCCAAAAAGCTTGATTACCTTTTTTAAGGAGATGTCTACTTTTGAGATTCTTAATAATAGGAAAAGGAAAATTGTCTTGTTGGATGAGATGGTTCCACCAAATTGAACAAGCAAAAGTCAAACTATGGTGTAAGCTTTGATCAACTTTTGCTATTCCAACATTGGAATGAAACATTTTATAGTTCTAAAATATGCAATGTTTGTTGTATATGCATGAAATAAAACCATTGAAAAGGCTTCAAAAAATCTTAATAAAATGCAATTGGTAGGTACAAATGGGTGGACAATCATTAAAGCATCAAGGATAGAGGAACTTGGTCAAATGATGAAGACGATGTAAAATGTGGATCCATACACAATGCATGCAAACTATTTGACATGATGCTTCAAAGAGATGTTATCTCACATAATGCAATGGTATGCAAAAATGGATTTACAACATGTTCTCAAATATTTGAAATAATGAAGCATTTTAGAAATTTTTCTAAGATTTTGAATATTATTTTTGTTCTATGAGCTTTCCTTGTGTGTATATATACACATAGTATCATGTATCTATTATTTATCAATTGATGTCCTTGAAATGTAATACCCCACTAGGGAACACATGAGAGATTAACCTAAAACATGCTACTAAGTTTACATAATAATTTTTTTCTTAAGAGTTTACACAACAAAAATGAATATTAATGCGGAAGCAATACAATATAATACAAGTCATACATACAAGTGTGACTCAAACACAGATTACAGATCTCAAGGGTTCCTTGAGGTAGATTGCATAAATGTTAATTAATCTACTTAATACAACTATACAAAGTCTCCACATAATGTAAATAAGTACATCATCCTATACATGAAATTCATATACAATTGATACCACAAGGTATCCATAATGAAAGACATCCTATGCACATGTCGCAGGGTATGTAACAAAATCAAACACAAAGTACAATATGATATCTCCATAATAACTGAAACAATGATAAAAGAACATAATATAAGAAAGATAAGAATACATCCCCAACAATGATGAACATGAAGGTACAACTGCTACAAGGATAATCCAACACTGGTTCACAAACGTCAAAATCTCAAATGGTAAAATAATCACTACCACTCGACCACATGGAACCTAAATGGTCTACTCCCACCATGTTGAGGATATAACAACATACCTCACTTAGATATCAAACACCAAAATCAACAACAATACAAACTAAGAAAAGGGATCTAGAAGTTTTATATCTCAAAAGGTACAACAAAATGGTAAAAGGTAAAACATACTCAACCAGAGGCAACCAACACATGTAGGAAACCTAAGATGCATATGGGGAAGTGTCATCACATGAGTTAGCTCTAGAGTTATTTTGACAATCTCTCAAGACCCCAACGCCCTAGTGACTCTATGCGGTATCAGTAATTCTCTCATATAGACGAGGTACCAACTATGCTATATCCAAGTCGACATAGGTGACAATCATTAGCTCACAAACCATCCTAGCCTGTACTAGTGCTCAAGGTATGGGTGAGGAACACAAACATCTTATTAATGTTTCTATCCTAATAGATTTTATTATATTATCACTTTATTAAGTCACTTGCAATAAGTTATCCTGATAGCCACTTGTGGGTCCCGACGCTTATTGCAAGTCACTCCCCACCTATACACTTAGTTAACCTACCTAGACTCATAAAATATATAACAAGAAAATGATAATAATAATCCTCGAATCAGTTCCTTAATATAACATGAACACATTGTTCTCACATAACCATAACAATAAAACATACTTCAAAGCACTCTCAAAATCATAAGCTTCAATAGAAAAAGGTTGACAATAAAGATCAAGACCATATTCCCCATGTGAAATATGCAACCTAAACACAACTATAAAGGATAACCTCCATACCACATGATAAAATTACAAGGTGACCACATATCATATAAAAGATTAATCCAAAATTAAGATCAAAATAATGATTACAAAAAGAAATCTAATTAACTAAAAAGGGTGGAGAATGGCCCCCACTACATCTCCTACTATTGTGACTAGGGCTCCTGCTGCCGCTGCTGCTACTTCTGTTGGTCGATGATAACCTCTACCCTCCAGCGGCTAGTTCTGCGATGGTTTGGGTGTTGCTGCTCTGGGTTCTGATGGGAGTGTGAAGGATGCTTCTTTGCCTCTCACTCATGTTGCATCTATTGTGGCCCCGCTCCTCCCTCCTTCTGGTTGGGTTAGGGTTTCAAGTTCCTTGACGACGACCAGGGATGTTGGCTCCTGTGGTGTTACTATTCCTTCGGTGATTGTTGGGGAGCATTTTTCAGCCATTTTTGGGGGCTCCTCTCAGTGCAAGTATACCACATCTAAGCAGTCTTTGGCTTCCAGACATAGGGGTGCTACCCCTTTCCGTGTCTCTAACCATCTAATCCTCTCTTTGGATGACGAGGTAGTGAAAGACATTAAAGGAATGTCCTCTATTTTATCGAATCATGGTCTTATCTACAGGTTTAAGGGCTTCTGGCCGAGTCTTTATGATCTACATGCTTGGATCACTCGCTAGTGGGAACCTATCATTTTTGAAATTGTTCACATTTTCCCTTTGGCAAGGGGTTTTTTTTATAGCTAAGTTTGAGAATTCTAAAGATAGGAATATGATTCTATGTGATAATTTATTTAGCTAGGATGCCTAATTCATGCTCATGACGAAGCCTTGGCATCCTGAATTTTGTAAGGAAACTCAGGTGTGGAAACAACTTCCTACGCTAATCTCTATAGGAGAGTATTGTGCAAATTCTTATAAATCCTTACAATTTCAGATTCGTTAACTACTTTAACAAAGATATTGCAACCACATACCATGCATACAGAAAAATAGAGAATGACATAATGATATACCCTAGGGAAACCTTTCGGTAAAAAACCCTAGCACTCCAAAACCTGCACAATGTATTGATCAAAACTATTACAGCTTACAATACACTTGCAATGCAAGTTCTTTCAAAAGATTTCCAAAACCTTGAAGATAAATCACGGCAGCATAAAAATGTTCCAACCATACACTTGCATCACATCTCTTCGCAACCCTAAAAAAGCTTATATCATGCGCTTCACTTTTTAGGGCTACTCCCAAGATAATCGTATTAGGGTTTTACCATTCTCCAAGAAAATAGGAACTCCAAAATTTTTTTCGGGGTAATGCCCCAAACCCCACGATTGGGGAAGAGTGTACAATACTCAAATTTATCAGTTACCACATGTCTTCACTTGTCATTGAATCTTCCTCACATAGCTCTTACGTGTCATAGGAATCTGTCATAACCGTTTTAGCCATGATCTCCTTACACACAATTCAAGATGCTGACACATCAACATTATTTGCAAGAAATACATTTTACAAAACAAATAATAAGAATAGGAATTATCCAAGGTTGAGACACCTTATTCCTAACAACTTTGATGCCTCTTTTGAGACTTTCTCCCCCTCTTCATTTTTGGGTAGACTCTCTGCTAGAAGCTGTGGGTGAGGCTCTTGGGGAGTTTCTGATGGTTGATGAGGAATCTGATGATATTCTTCATTCTACTTATGCTAGGATTCTGGTTGATTTGGATTCCTCCAAGGGTCTTCAGGAAAATATTATGTTAAAGCATCCTAAAGGGTCCTGGATCCAATCCTTGGATTATGAAGGACTCCCCTTCAGATGCATGAGATGTTTTAAAACTAGTCACTTAGTGGATTAGTGTGGATTGGAAAAGGTTAAAAAACCTGCTTCTTGGTGGAAGGGGGCCTCCTCCTAACATTACTTTGTTGTGAAGGACTCATCTATTAGAAGCTTTTCTCAAGTTGTTTCTTCTTCTCAGAAGACTGCTGAGGCCAATGTGCCTCTTGGGACTGTTGCTGGCTCTTCCTTAGGTGTAGATTCCATCCTTGGAACATCTCTTTGTACATAATTAGTTGTTTGGGGCTCTGTTGGTTGTGAGGCTTCTGCTCCTCCTACAGGCAATGCTTCGTTGGTTCACTATGGAATGGTTGCTACTAATTCATCTCTCGAATCAAATTCTTTGGAAACTTCTGGCCCTATCCTAGGACAATCTCTTGATTCTCAGAATTTGGGTGTCTCAGTACTTGATTCGATTTCTTGGCAGGATAAGGCTAAGAAAGCGGAAGATGGGTGGACTTTTGTGAAAGGAAAAAAAATCTAAACATCTACCCTTGTTTGATATGTCCCTTCATTCCCAGCTGGGGAAGAAATAACTTTTCTTGGGCTTTTCTTTGCTGGCAGCTAGAACTTAGATAGAAGTATTTATTTTTGTTGTCTGTTGGAGTCTTAGGGTTGTTGGACTTAATTATTTTATTCTTTTTTGCAGCATCTTTTCTTGTTGGAGTTCCAGATTTCCTCTTCTAGTACCTTTAATATTTCCAAGTTGTGGGAGCCTGTTGTAAAAGCCTCACTGTGGTCTTGATCTGTTCCATTTTAGAGTGCTTTTTTGAATATCTTTTGTGACCAATTTGTATAGGGTTTCGAGGCCCCTCCAAAACCTATTTTTACCCTAATCAAAATGATTACAAAAAGCAACTCGTGCATTCCAAAAATACCCCAAAGCCTCTAGTATACAATTTCTAAAAGTCAACCTAAACCCCCAAATCAATAACAACGATACAACAAGGTTTAGACAACAATCTAATATATTAAAATTTCAGACATATAAAGAAAAACACATTTTTCTTAATTGAAAAATAGTTATTAATCCAATAACTAATTATATTAATCATTTAATATATGTAAAAATCTCATCATAGTTACCAATGCTACAAATGATATAAACACTAAATCATGATAACATCATTAAGAAAATATATAAAAAACAATTATTAATTTATAATTAATAATTAATCTTAATAAAAAATCTAATTAATAAATATTATTATCAAATAATAATTAAAAAAACTTATTTAAATAACTATTAATAAAATTTAATAAAATTATAAATTAATTTTAATTTTAATAATTTAAAATTTATTTAAAATAACAACTAAAAATTTAAAGGGGGGGAGGGGGTTTTGGGTCCCACAACCCCTCTCTAGCCACAACCCATAGGGTGGGGACCCACTGATAGTCCCTGTCCTGTGGTGGCATGGGTTCTGTTGGTATGACATGTCCTGTCAACCCACAACATGAAGGTTATAGTGCGGCCCCCATTGTGGGAAGGCGGGGATTGGCAACCCCCCAACCCACAACCCACGTGGTGGGGGTTGGGGTCCCCGCCTCCACCAGTGTGTATATATATATATATATATATATATATATATATATATATATATATATATGTATGTATGTATGTATGTATGTATGTATGTATGTATGTATGTATGTATGTATGTATGTATGTATGTATGTATATGCATGCATATGTATATGTATATGTATCCGTCAGAGATTTTTTGAGTAAAAAACCAACAAGTAACTTTATTTATATTTTTGATATTTAGTTTATATATATATATATATTATATATATTTAAAAGAATTTCTATTGAATAAAAAGCTGATAGGTTTTCCAAACCCTACAGACAAATTGGACATATTTATTTTTCTTTAATATCATAGAGATTGATTATGCCCAAATGCAAATTTAAACCCCTATGCCCATATTCATACAAAAAATACCAGAATTCTTATTCTCACACAATACCCAAAATTTTTATCAGACCAAAATCTCAAACAATAATTCTATGAAACGTTAAATTTTCAAAACCCTCATAAATCTAGCAAACACGATGCAAACAAGCTTTTAAAAAGAAATGAAGAACACAAGTTTCCAAAACTCTACCTTGAAAATTCACGAGAAGATTTGAAACAACAATGGCCAAATCAAAGACTCGAAGATTCCAAATTACTCCTAAGATTTGAAAACAATTCTTCAAATAATCCAAACAATTTTCTCCAAAACTTGGTCTCCTCTAAATCTGTGTCAAGAATAATGGCTAAAATAATCCTAATATAGAAAACCCAATAGACATAACTCAAACATGCAACTCCCAATCAAAAAATTAGAACTCAACTCCCTAACCTTGTTTTTATCAAACTCTTTTGCATGATTAATTATAATTTTAATAATAATATATGCACTTTTCAATTATCAACTCCTAACTCAACTTTAACTTAAATTCCTAATTCAATTTTATTAAACTGAATGTGCAACCCAAATTGCATATTAATAATTTATTAACAATTACTATTTTTAACATATTAATAATTATGAAATTGGTACTTAAATATCAATTCATTAATTATGCTTTTAAATTTTAATTTTAGATTTAATAATTAATTAAATCCTTTATTCACAAAGTTGAACTTTTTAAAAATAAGTCTTTTTAATTAATAAATGTATTGAATTAATTCTCATTAATTAAATACCCTCAATTTAATATTTCAATATTTAATAAGATTTAATTATTATTCACATAATCGAACTCATAAATCACTTAACCATAATAACATAAAATCACATTAAACCACATAACATGGCAACATGAGAAAAAACTGACTAAACCAAAAATACAAAAATTATACTAAAGGAAAGGGTTCACAAAATCACATCACCTTGACAAATTCAGACAAGAAAATTAGATATCTATCCCTTAATTCAGGACAATAAATGGCTTGGGTTGGGATTGGACCTGTATGTTATCCCCCCTTTCTTACCATTTGAGATATTGTGATAGGGCACACTCATCCTAGCAATTCAAGGAAGTCAATGTCCAATACCTAAAATTTTGCATAAAACACGAGCATGTACAAACATATATAAATATATAATACAAAATGGTGGGGATCGATCAATCTTGTTGATCTCGCACGCAAGTAACTACGACTTTGTCCCTCAACCACATCGAGCATATCAAATAGAAATATAAAACATACACACCAACCATACACATGCAAGTATGGGGCCAATAAAACTATAAATATAAATGACATCCTAACATATAGATCGCCATCATGAAATAACCATACCATATATATTTAAATTGACATGAGAATAACCATGCTCATCTAATTGTAAACACATGATATAACACATTATCCAAAGGCTCATAATAAATCAAATCAATAATCCAAATATCACTGAAATAATCAATGCACACATAAAAGTGGCCTAAAAGAGTTTGGAAAAATAAATTGAAAAGAAAACTATGGGTGGGCACTACATGAAATCTAAAGAAATGATATTTCAAAATCTCAAATATATCATAATATATCTTGAAGGAAGAATATGATGGTATAATTTTTGTTAATGTATAAATATATTTGATATAAAATGTGCTTAAGTATGAAATTGATAAAGGGACAAGTGGCACAAAAAAAATATTTTACTACTTTGTACATGAATAACAAAGAATTGAATGTGTAATATAAATTAAATTCTCTTTTTACTTGTTTATGTTCTAGTTTGGAATTTAAATATGATGTTGTAAAGATACTGTCATACATAATTTCTTAGTCTAAATGAATTTGAAATGTGCTTATTAATATTTATAAATTGATTAGACTTCTCCAAAGCTATTTTTGTATTCCTATATGAGCATTAAAACCCTCACATTAGACATTCGATTTTCTTGACTACATCGATAAACCTTTGAATATCCTAACATATAAGTTAAGATGATTTTGTAGGGTTTATCAAACTATGCAATAAAAAGTGTGAACTGCACTTTATTAGATCATAATATAGAGCATAGTTTTCAAAATATCATACAATTTTAAAAAATAACCTTAATGAACTTAATATGTTGTGACCCATTTGTCAATTATTAATGTGAAGAAAATTCCTTTTCCACAAGCATATATTGTTAGAAATAGATGAGTAAAAATAAATTCAAAAGTTAGTGAAAACTAAGGTTTGCAACAATATAATAAATCCACAAGAATAACTTAGTTTCAACCAATAACATGTCATGATGATAAAAATATATGCAATGACAAGTATGAATGACACTTTATTAGATCCTAATAGAGAGCATATATTTCAAAATATAATACAATTTTAAGAAATAATCTTAATGAACTTAATATGATGTGACCCATTTGTCAATTATTAATGTTAAGCAAAACTCTTTTCCACATGCATAGATTGTTAGAAATAGATAAGTGAAGAAAATGTCAAAATTTAGTGAAAACTAAGGTGTGTAACATAATAAAATAAGATGTTTAAGATGATTTTGTAGGGTTTACAAAATTTATTAGTATAATAAATCTAAGAGGGTAGCTTAGTTTCAACCAATCACATGTCATGACAAAAAAAATGCAATGACAAGTATGGATTGCACTTTATTAGATCATAATATAGAGCATAGATTTCAAAATATCATATAATTTTATAAAATACTCTTAATGAGCTTAAAGACCCATTTATTAATTATTAATGTTAAGCAAAACCCTTTTCTACATGCATAGATTATTATAAATGGATAGGTGAAAAAATGTCAAAATTTAGTGAAAACTAAGGTTTGTAACATTATTTTGAACTCTGCATCTCCTGCTAGTCATGTTGTCAATAGCTACTGCTATTTTTCCCACTATGTCTATGTTTGGGCCTATTTTGGAGGGGAGTAAACCTAGGCCTTCTAGTGTAGGGACTTTTGTAAATATGGTCTCAGTAATTGTGGATGGTGTCTCAATTGTGGGTGTGGGGGTTTCTGTTGAAGCAGTTCTCTCTAGGCCATTTTTAAGGAGCCTTGATGTTGTGAATGTGGGGATATCCCCCTCCACTTCTTGTTGGTGGGCATAGTTTTTCTAGAGTTTCCAGATCTATTGCTATTGTTCCTCCCAAAGTGAAATCTCAACCGCTAGCTTGTTCCAAGACCTCCCTTTGTTGCAATTTGTGATCTAGATGTGGTTGAAAATGTGAAGTACTTCCAACATTGTAGGTTGGTTTGTAGATTTTCTAGTTTTTGGTTTTCTCTACCAAACCCCCATCATTGGGTGATGGATTCTTGGAGACCCTTGGTTTCAAGTAACATTGAGCTTTTCCCTTATGCTAAGGTATTTTTATTATTTATTTTCATTCTTCAGAGGAAAGAGATTTGGCAATGAGAAAGTTGTGGGCTTGGGGGAATCAGTCTCTTTCAGTTAAACCCTAGCTAGTCTTCTTTAACTCCTTGACTAAACCAATTAGAATGCATCCAATGTGGGTTCAACTTACCAATCTTCCCCTTCATTTCTAGGAAAAATCTTTTTTTGTGGCCATAAAAAACTCTTTGGCTATTTTTTAAAGGTGGTTGATACCACAACTGACATGGGTCTTTTTACCTTTGGATACATTTTGGTTGACATTAATATCTCCATGCCTCTCCTTGGAGATGTGGCTCTCATGGTGGGGGACATGTCATGGACTCAATCAATGGATTATGGGGGTTCCCCATTTTGATGTCATTGATGCTTCTTTACTGGTCACCTAACAACAAATTGTTCTCTCTTGTGGCATAAAGGCGCTGCCACTTGGTGTAAGGAAGATAATGATGAAAATTTGACTATCCTTTCTTTTGATTTTTCCTCTGATGATGCATCACAGGTTGATGATGATTCCCTTTTGGATGAAGCTCCTTCCGCAAATATGGATGATGCTCCTAGTCCAAATTTGGCCTCCATAGTCCTTGTGGATCCTACTCCTTTTGCTACTAGTACACCCCCCTCTGGCCATGTGGACCCTTTGTCTATTGCTCCTTCTCTGCTCCAATCTTTGATCGATGATGTACAAATTTATGAATAATTTTCCCCTTGTGCTAATAGTCTTTCAAATAGGGTCTCACCAATTGGTCCCCCTTGTGGTGGGTATCCTAGTGATAGTATCGATTGGAAGATGGTCCAACAACAAAGGAAAAATCATTCTATAGCCTCTTATTCTCCTCTCTATGTTGTGTGTGAGTTGTCTACCCACTCTTGAGGTGGGCTACTAGCTTTTTTGCTAGTGTGTTGTTCATGGCCTATCCTTGTAGTTACTAACACCTTTACTATTAGTATGCTCTTGATATATATTGGCACATATGGGTTGTGGTTGTGTAAGGGACACAAACCTTATTTGTTGCTACTTTTAATAAGAAAAACAATCGAGATGTGACAATACTACTGTAATGGTTACTTGAAAATAGGAATTCACCTAGAAGAAATGTGATCTTACCTTAAAAACTTACCTAAGATGGATTATTTACACCTATAACAAATCTCTCTAGGTAATTATTTATTTTGTCTAGGTGAATTTATATTTTCAAAATAACCATTTCATTAGCATTACAACATCCCAATGGTTCTAAATTGTGACTTTCACTAAATTTTGATTTTTTTTGGTAGGTTATATAATTAACTCTTTGATGGGACGTATGTGCTTGAATCATTAGTAGGTTGTACAACTGAACCTTCAATGGTTTGTATACTTCATTCATGGGGGTTTTGTATGCTTAATCTTTAGTATGTCACATGTTTCATTATTTAGCAAGTTGTACACTACACTTTTTTATTTTGTGTAAATTATCTTTATCAGTACTCATGAAAGAATCCACTTTACCCTATACGGTTATATGTGACATGAGTACCACAACTAATAGAATTTGTGGCAGTGATATATAGATAAGTTAGGTTCCCCAAAAACACAACCATACTCACACACTAAAACCCGCAATATACACTTCAAACCAAAACACAACATTTAGCATGTCTTGTGAACAAATGAAAATAAATAAATATCAAAGGATTATGTTGGGTGATGCAAGAGTTTTTAATGGATATTATGCTCGAACATTATCTCTATACTTAATATAAATTCAAGGGAAAATATAAAATCATTAGCGCCAAAGGAATTCTACATAACATTAGTAGTTCCTCCCCAACCTGAAATTGTAACCTTTATAATAGTCTTAGAATCTTATACACATATGAGATATTAAAAAGGATCAATTTTAGATCTAATATATATTCTTTTTCTTGCTATGTACATGGATATCAACATTAAAGTGTTCCAATTTTTCTATGATTGGTATTGTTGAGAACATCTAATAGAACTTCCACAAAATAATAAAATTGTAGAAGTTTTTTCAATGTTTATAAAGTGAAGTCTAGAGAAACCTTAAGTAGTTTATTTAAATTTAAATAAAATGTGTGTACAAGGAAATATATTTCCAAATGGACTAAAGTAAAAAAAAAAAACAACCCAAAAACACACAAAAAAATCAACAATCAAGTGTAGGATAGGAGGTCAAATTAACATGAAATACCATGAAAATGAAGTATATCAAACCCCTCATTGCAAAAATCTACTCAAGATGTTCGATTTGGAGGTGTGCTCATAAAGTTTTGACAACATAACTGTATGCACCCTGAAATGGTCGCCTAGACTTTGGGCCCCCATTCAACAATTTATCAAATCCCTGAATCAATATTTTTAAAAATCAACATTTTCAATTGGATCAATTTCCTTGATCAAATCCTATTTCATCATTTATTCGATTATTCCTTAGGTTAACCATTTTATCATAAGTCTTTATTTAATTGAAAGGAATATTTCCTCCCCTTTTATTAAATAAAAAGTACCCACTTTTCCTCTTATCCTAAGTTGCACAATTAAAGCATTTATTCTTATTTTATAAAAAGAGAAAAAATACTTTTTGTCTCATATGGGCACAAAAGTCAACTCCTATTTTCCTATTGGAGGATACTTGTGCACATGGATTGCTCCTCTTTCAAGCTCCACCCTTGATTAAGTCTTTTGCCTCTTAATCTCCATGGTCCATTCCTTTTCATTTCTTATAAAAGGAGAGCTCTCTTCCTCATTCTAGGTCACTTGTTTTATGCTAATGTTATGCTGCAGGTTTTCTAGGTGCATTTTGAGCTTTTGAAGATTTGAAGCTTTCTTGTTGCATCACATCTACATGCTTTCATAGTTTCCTTTCTTACATTTTCATAGCATTCATGGCTTCATTCTTAGCTTAGCTTCTTTATGCAATAGATTAATCTCACATAGTTTATTTAGGAGGGATTGTAACACTTGTACTTTCCTTTCATAGCATAGTTTGTACTTTCATTTCATAGATTAGATTGCATTTCCATTTCTAATTGCATATTCATCTTAATATAGCTTGCATTTGCATTCATTTGGATTCTTGGAGATATTGGCATTCTTGCCCTTGTCTTCACTTGAATCTCTCATTGTGTGGTTGACTAGCAAGGTCATTTGCTTAATAGCTCTAGCTGAGAGAAAAACTCATAATCTTGCAACTCCATACATAAAGAGCTATGGATCAATTTTTGAGGCCTCATTCTTGAGTATCCTTGAATGTAATGATTCATAGAAGTGTGGTCACATTTTTACCATATATTTTTGGTGCCCACCATGGGGTAGAGTAGATTAGCTTTGTCCTTTAATTCTGCATTTTTTGTCAAGTTTTCTACAATTTTTGAGCTTAATTCACGGTCTCTAGTTTTCTATCTTAGAGTATCGCGCGATACTTCCAGTAATATCGCGCGATAGTTCTCTGTATGCGCGTGTGATACTTTGCCTGTGTGAAGTATTGCCTGGCTATTTTAGGAACTATCACCTAGTCTCGGATGAAGTATCACTTGGCTTAAGGTAGAATATTGCTCAGACTTAAAATATCACACTGTTATACAGAACTATATCGCGTGATTATTCTGGTGTCTGTAGTGTGTCACTTGTACCAGCAAAGAGCTTTAATTTGAGTTTAATTAGTTGAATTTGATCTTAGATAGCTTGTTGTTTTTGTTTACTGCATTTAGACAGAGTTAATTTGCATCTTTTAGTTAGATCTTGCTTCATTTCATTGAGATTTTGGTTTTCCTAACCTCTTGTTGGTCTAACAAGTTTTGTAGGCACTCTTGCTTGAAGGAAATTGCCAAATTGCATGCTAAAGGGCTACTAACGGTTTCTTGTAGGGCTGCCCAAAAAGCATAAAAATACAAAAATAATTGTTTGTGATTTATTTCATTTCAAGTGTGGCAATCTACTAGTTGTTTCATTTAGTAGGCACATAATATCTTGTGAAAGAGATTTTGAGGTGGTAGGAGAATTATGCTCTTCACCCTTGTGGTGAATCAGAAAATCTTGACCCATCTTAGGATTTTGGAAACAAGGGAGTAATTTAACCTCTTCTTGGTGTGTTTGTGAGATACTTTGAGATAGGGGAGTATGCTCTTCACCCTTGTGGTGAAACAAAAACCTTGAACCTCACAAGTGGATCCATTTTTGTGTAGATTGTTAGAATCTTTTAGTGGACCTACTCTTGAGCAATCAAGAGGAATGACCCAAGTGGGGACAAGCTAATACTGAGCTATTCCAACCCACTATAATCTCAAGGCTATCAAGGACACAAAACCTTGGTAGACATAACACTTTTCTTCGCTTGATGTGATTAGCTCATGGAATTGTGACCATGGGGAAAGCATTGAGCAAGAATGCTTAAGGTACTTTTGAGGCCGTGAGGTCCTAGTCCTTTATGAGGAGCAAGAGGGGTGTTGTGAATAGAAGCCCTAATTAAGAACTATTAGATAGAAGCCACCCTATTCTGCCGCTTACCTTCTTGGTGCAAGATTGATCCAAGTGGAACAACCTGAATCACCTCAAGATACTCACCATATGTGTTCCCTTGGTTGTGTCTTTGGCACTTCCATGACAAAGCCAACATCTATTGTGGGTAACCACTTTGTGTGAGGCAAGGGAACATCAAGTTGTGGGCCAAGTTGATAAGTAATAAGCCTTGACTTTCTAGGATAGATATTGCTTGAAGTGTCTTCGATTGTGTAATACCAGTGTTAACGTTCTTGAACATTCAAACAATTGGTAGTATCCATAAGGTGTTTTTCTATTTTGATATCACAAGTGTTTATCTTAGCAAGGTTGCTTTTGCTCTTGTTTCAAGTGTTTTGAGACATGTTTGATCCCTTACTGTTTGCAAACTTGTAAGATTTCTACTGATATTGTGATTGAGATCGAAAACATTAACCCTCAGACCAAAATTTTTGATCAAACAGACCCAAAAATGCAAATTTTACACAATTCTAGTCAAGTGTCACACAAACTAGCAATAGTATTGCTTGCTTTGAGCAGAAATATCACGCGATAGTTTACCCCTGTTGGACTATCGCCCGACCTGCCTAGAGTTTATCGCCCGACTATTGTGAGGTCTATCACCTGGTGAAAGGTGAAGTATCACCTCAGTAAGAAGTATCACCTGGTTAGCCTGGAAAGTGTCGCCTGAAATTTTCTTGCTGCATACCTAGTTTTAGTCATTTTGCAGTTGCTTTTAGTTGGCTAGGTCTTTAGGTGGGTAACTTCTCTAGCCACTGGGAACCTATCTTCACTCTGAATTCCTATTTTTAGCCCTCTAGGGGTAGTGTCATTTGATTTACAAAGTCACCTTGAGAAAAATTGCCAAGTTAGAAGATTATTCTTGTTGAGAAAATACATCTCTAGAGTTGTTTGTAACATTCTTGGAGAATTCTAGTACTCTTGTTGTCCAAATCATTTCCATCCAAATTCAATTTCAATTATACAACTTGGCTAAGTCCATTCTCCTGGTTCAAACGTGTAAGGATATTGATCCTTTGATTTAATCACCTCTTTGACAGTGTTGGTAACACCTTTGCAATTTCTATCTTACCATCTCTTTTTGGACATTAGAGAACTTTAATTATCCTAGTTTGGTGTTGACACTTTGAGAGGTCACTTTATCACCAAGACTCATTTGATTTCATGTCAATTACAACAAGGTACCAAGTGAATCAGGGAAAATGACCCCTAATCATCTTTAATCAGTTACCCTTAGTTAAGACTCGTCAACAGTGAAAGGGAAAAGAACCCATTTTCGACCAATCCCCTAAGAGTGAATCTAAGGTTTGTTTCAACCCAAAGAGTAATCCTAAGAAATTGTGTTCCTCTTTAGCACCCTTTTCATCAAGTATGGACATGAGTTACACCTTCATTAGACAACAAAGAGAAGCAATGAATCAAACTCTTGATGACATTTTCCAACGACATGGGGGTAACACAATGTCTACTGCATCTTCTTCTGATAGTCCACCTGGATCACCTATCAACACAAGGTATCTAGGTGCTCACCAACGAGCTGAGAGACACTATAGGCAAGCTCACTTTGATGCACAGTCACAACGTGATGACCAAAAAAATGAATTAGGTGATGCTCACATCAATGCAGCCAACATATTTAGACATTCAAGACAACCTTCTCCACTTAGAGACACCTCATGATACGCAAGTGGGAGGTTAAAGAGAATTGAGAGAGAAAAGCAAGCTTTCTTGGATGAACAAGCTGCTAAGAAAGAAAAGTTCAAACAATTGGAAGATGAGGAATGAGCTTTGTTGGAAATCAAGAAAAGAGTCACCCAAGAAGAACAAGATAGGCTCTTGGCACAACAACTCCATAATCAATACAACCAGAGGGGTACCAACAGTCAGACCAACTCGCCCCCATCTACTCACTCACCAAGTCCTAGGAGAAGGTTAAGGACCCCATCAAGATCACCTAGTCCTAGAGGCAGAAGGACCTCTCGATATAATCATCATAGGAGACAATCACCTCCTAGACTTTCAAGACAACCTTCCCAACAAGCTTGTTATGGCTCTCAACATGGAGGAAGTAATGCCAACTTTGACGCTATTGATTTCATGACAATGCAACAAGAACCATCCTTCCAACAATATGTGGAGAAGTATGTGGAACAAAACAAGGATCAATTCTTGGAAAGTTTAATCAATAAGGGTGCAAAAGTCCCATACAACTTTGATGTGGACCAAAAGATCAAGAAGAAAAACCCTTCAACTGATGAGGTGATTAACCATATGCAAAAGACTATGGAGAAAATGATGGCTCCAAAGAATACATTCAACTTGGACTCCATATGTCCCAATCCCATTGACAAGAGTGTGGTTATGGTAGACTTTCCTAGAAAGGTTGAAATCCCCACATATGACAAATATGATGGTAGTGGTGACCCCCATGACCATGTATGAAAGTTCTATATCATGAGCTTTGAATTTCATCATGAGGACTCCTACCTTATGAGGTTATTCCCGAAGTGCCTTAAAGGCCAAGCTATGGATTGGTTTACTAACCTTACCCCTCCTATTAAAACATTCAAAGAACTCATGCAAAGGTTTGTGCAGCACTTTGTATATAATCTATCAAGGTCGGTCACCATGCTTGATTTGTGCAAGCTAAAACAAAATCAGGGGGAATCCTTTGTGACATTTTTACAAAGGTGGAGGCACTTATGCTCGAAATATTCTAGGCCCATCCCTGAGGAAGAAAGGATTGATATAATTTTGAGCAATCTAGTGCCATAATTAATATATGAAGTTAGAAAAATGGTCTTTAATTCTTTTGAAGTTATGGTCGAAACTGCATGTCACATCGAAGATGTTCTAAAAGAACAAGGTATTTTGGCCAAACAAAGTAACAACAACAACAGCCAAAACAATGACAACAATAATAAGGATAAAAAGAATGCATATTGGAACAAAAATAAGCACTTAGTCAATGATGGAGTTGTTGACTCTCCACAACCTAAGGAACGAGGAGTTCTTAATCTATTTAATGTGGTTGAAGCTATGAAGCTGCAGACATCCTTAGATCAACAAGAGCACAAGCCCAAGTATCAAGATAAACCTAAGTCAGGAAAGAGGTAATTCACTAAGCTTGGAGACTCTTATGTAGATATTTTTAAGAACTTAATTGCTCATAATTTGGCACAACCTCAGGATCCAACAAAATTTCACACACTCGATCCTAAACCTTATTGGTGGAATGAAAAAGCATACTGTGTATACCACAATGGGATTGGGCATGACATTAAACTTAAACATCTGGTTCAAGACCTTATTGAGAATGGGAAATTACAAGTTGATGGATTGACCATGAATTCAGACCACAAGGCCTTTAAGGAGCCCTTGCCTAAGTATGAGAAGGGGGACACTTCTAAAAACAAGAATGGCAAGGCCGCACTCAACTATACCTATACAGCTACAGAAAATGTCATCAATATGCTTGAAGTTGTGGACAATGATGTCAACATGATGAGGGGGAAAGATCCCTATGGTTATGATGTAAACTCACCTCCCATATTTGATGAAGGACCCATTGTTGTGCTTAGAGGCCCTCAATCTCAAAGGTCATCTTAGCCTCTCAATGCTGTTACTAGGAGTCAGTCCCAAGGTCCTATTATCATTAGAGGTCCTAATTCTAGCAAATCCAAGAAAGCAATCTCCAAAAGTGTTCCTCCCAAGTCTGCAGTTGGTCCTGATGTGAGTTACAACCTTGTTGATCAGTTACAGTGAATGCCAGCGCAGATTTCCATTTTTGAGCTCTTAGAATTGTCCCCTAGACACAGGCATGTCCTTGAGGATGCCTTGCGAGCAGCTAATGTTCCTAATGACATAGATGTCAATCAATTCCAGAACATGGTCAATCACCTTGCTAGCCCTCACTACCTCACATTTTCAGAAGAGGACAATAAAGCATTAAGCCATCCGCACAATTTGGCCCTTCATATCGAGGTCATGATCCATAAAACCCATGTTAGGCATGTGTTAATAGATGGGGGTGCTGGGCTTAATATTTGCTCTTTGAGTCTATTGAAAGCTTTGGGATATTCTGAGCAAGTAATTGACACTAGGAAGAAGATCACAATTAAAGCCTATGATGAAGCAGAGCGAAGCTCTCAGGGATTGGTTGTTCTTCCTGTTCGGATTGGTCCTGTGGAAAAGGATATTTTGTTCCAGATTGTTGATGCCGGACCTTTGGCATATAATATCTTATTGGGTAGGCCATGGATTCATGACATGCAAGTGGTTCCATCTACCTACCACCAATGTGTCAACTTCCCTTACAATGGAGTTGAAGTATGCATACCAGGGGATAGCACATTATCTGTTAATATGATTTCAGTTGGTTCTCATGTTCCTCTAAATAGAGAAGCTGATAATTTTGATGCTACTCTTGAGTAGTGTAAGCGTAAGTTTAAGTCCATAAACCTTGGCATGGGAGACTACCAAATGGATTCCTTCATGAAAATGCCAATCTCACCTAGGTCATATGGGAAACCTTCACTTGAGAGGAAACCTTCAGCCTAAGCTATGACCTTGTTTGGAAAATTTGTAGAGTCCTCAGTACCTATTCATGAGGAGAAAGAGGAGGTAGCCATTAGAGATTAGATTTATAGAGAAGAAAAGTATCAACACAATGAGAATTTTGTGCCATCTTCTAAAGCTTATGGGAGAGGGTATACGTTGGTTAAAACCATGGGCTACCTAGGGCATGGCCCTCTTAGTCACAGGTTAGATACCAAGGCTGAACCACTCAACCATGATCTTTTTGGTCGCAAGACTAAGTCAAAAGTTGGCCTAGGCTTTGATAATGAAAAGAAGACAAGTGTCCCTATCCTAGTTGCGACGGATAGTGACAGCAACTCAGATTATATACCTAATCTTCAAAACCAGCAAGACATGATTGATGATTGGGTGCCTTCTACAAATCTCCTTTGGGGGGATTTAGATGATTTGACAAATGTAAGCACAAACACAAATGCTAGAGAAGGGGATACCCTTCACAATCTTGAAGCCTCTACATCAAGGCTTCCCAAGCCTTCTTGGTGTAAACATCCCAGCAGGGATTCAGACATAGATTCACATGAGTACGAGTGGGACTCTCTTTTAGATGAAACAGTTGATTTGGACATGGATGTTGTCCATACCTATAGTACTCAGCTTGATGTGACCAATGAGTCTAGTGTAGGACTAGAGGATTGGACTCCTCGAATTGCCCTAGTGGATGATGGTTCATTTGGTAGGAAGAATCCTAATTCAGGTATCTTAGAGGGAAACTTGACAAATCCTAACTGTGCAATCACCAGAGATAATGCCTTTCATATCAATAACATTGAACCTACCATCAATCTCTCCCTTGTTCACTATGACCTAATTGATTGGTCTCAGCGCCATCAAAAGCCTCAACTCCTCACTTTTCACACCGACTATGAAATAGCCTGCTACTTGAATGCTCTTGAACCCATAGTCTCTTCCACCAGTGAACCTACAATGAGTATGACGGAGCCGGATATTAAGTACCTCAGTCAAAAAATAAAAGAAAAGAAATAAAAGAGAAATGGTTCTAATGGCAAAAACCACTTTGTGGCGGTGTCAAAACCTAAAATAGTAAAAAGAAAAGATGTATCCGAAGGTGAAAACCTCTTTGAGGCACCTAAGGATGGGGTACTTAATAACCTGCCGAGTTATTTCTTAGACAGGTCATCAGTTGTTATAGAGATGACACAACCAGTAAATTTGAATACAGAGGAGGCTCCACAAGTGATACACCTAGCTCAGTCTCTGTCAATGCAAGAAAAAGAGGCATACACAAAGTTCTTGCAAAAGAAGAAAATCAATTTTTCTTGGACATATTCAGACATGCTAGGGCTTGACACTAATCTCATTATGCATCACTTATCTATAGCTCCCAGAATTAAACCAGTAAAATAGAAGTTGAGGAAAATGCATCCTCACATAGCTCTCCTTGTTAAGGCTGAATTAGAGAAGCTCTTAAGAGCATGATTTATTAGAGCTATCAATTATGCCAAGTGGATCTCCAACATTGTCCCAATTTCAAAGCATGATGGGTCCATTCGCGTATGTACCAACTTTAGAGACCTTAACAAAGCTTGCCCAAAGGATGACTTTCCACTCCCTAACATAGACATGATAGTGGATATGACTGCGGGCTATGAGATATACTCTTTAATGGATGGTTTTTCTGGTTATAACCAAATAAAAATAGCTCCTAAGGATCAAGAAAAGATAGCCTTTACATGTGCATGGGGAACCTATTGTTGGAACGTCATGCCATTTGGATTAAAAAATGAAGGAGCCACATACCAAAGAGCTATGACCACAATATTCGATGATATGATGCATAAAAATATGGAGGATTATGTGGACGATACCTTGGCTAAGTCTAAGAAAAGGGATATGCACCTAGATGATTTGGAAGTGATTCTAGATCGAATGGAGCAGTTTCAGCTAAGATTGAATCCGAAAAAGTGTGCATTTTGGGTTACCTCAGGTAAACTTCTAGGATTCATAATTTCAACTAAAGGAATAGAGGTGGATCCTGAAAAGGTTCAAGCTATATTAGATATGTGGCCTCCTAAGAATGTTAGTTAGATGAGAAGTCTTCAAGGACGACTCCAATCCATCCAAAGGTTTATTTCATAGCTTGCAGATAGAGCACAACCATTCAACAAGACATTGCATAAGGGAGCCACATGTACTTGGAATGAGGATTGCCAAAAGAGCCTAGATCAAATAAAGCAATACTTGGCTAATCCTCCAATTCTAATGCCTCCTATCCTAGGAAAACCATTAATTTTGTACATCTCAATGATAGAATCTTCCTTGGGGGCATTGTTGGCTCAACTTGATGATACTGGGAAGGAAAGAGCCATCTACTACATTAGTTGTACTCTAGTGTCTTATGAGATCAATTATAATAGTATTGAAAAGTCTTGTCTTGCAGTCATGTTTGCTTCTCAAAAGTTGTGACACTACATGCTTGCCCATACTATACATCTTGTTGCAAAAATTGATCCTCTTAAGTATTTGCTTGGTAAGGCTACTCTCACAGGTAGACTTGCTAAGTGGATGATGGTTTTGTCAAAATTTGATATAGAGCACATTAAGCATAAGGCTATAAAAGGGCAAGCTATTGTAGATCAACTTGCTGATTTCCCAGTCAAAGATAGCATGCCTATTCAAGTAGAATTCCCAGATGAGCATATAATGTACATGACCATGCGTACTTGGAAAATGTTCTTTGATTGTTCAAATATGAAAAATGGATTTGGAGCTGAAGTCTTATTCATTTCTCCTCATGGGTACAACATACCTAAGTCTTACAAACTTTTGTTCCCATGCACAAATAATATTGCAGAATATGAGGCTCTAACCAATGGACTTAAGATGGCTATAGAGTGGAATATAACAGAGCTACATGTCTTTGGGGATTCATAATTAATTATCAACCAAGTAAATGAAGAGTACCAAACTAAGGATGATAAGCTGATACCTTACAAAAATATGGTTGATTCATTGCGACGTTACTTCACATTTGTAACATTTCAACATATCCCTAGGGTAGAAAACAAGGTTGGAGATGCTATGGCTACACTAGCTTCACTCCTTCAATTGGAATGACACGAATCAAGATTTGAATTCCTGGTGGAAGAGCTACACCATCCCATCTTTGACTCCTCTGAAAGCCACGCCATTTGTACCTTGGTCACCCATGAGTCTTCCCGTTATGGTGCTATCTATTCATACGTTTGTGATGGCATCATTCCAGAATCATTTAACCAATCAGAATGAAGAAACCTTGTCCATAATCCTCTCACCACACCCTTATCTCTAGTGATTTGTATAGGAGGGGTTTAGATGGGACACTTCTTAGGTGCTTGGAAAAGGAGGAATCCGACCAAGCATTAGCAGACATCCACGAGGGTATTTGTGGTGGACATTCCAACAGTCTTGCCATGGCCTAAAGGTTGCTTAGGGTAGGGTATTATTGGCCTACAATGCAGATAGATTCTGTAGCCTTTGCCAAATCTTGTGAAAAATGTCAGAAACATGGAAACTTGATTCATGCTCCAAGTAGGGAGCTGATTCCTTCTATTTCTCATTGGTCATTTTAGTGCTAGGCCTTTGATCTTGTTGGGTAGATACATCCCAACTCATCAGGTGGACATAAGTTCATTATTACGGCTATTGACTATTTCACAAAATGGGTGGAAGCTGTGCCACTTTCTGTTGCTTCAGGAAAGACTATCTCTTTGTTCATCTTGAATCACATCATCTGTCAGTTTGGGATACTTTCGGAAATAATTACTAACAATGGAGGTTAGTTCAAAAATAAGGACCTTACACACCTCTATAAGAAATTCAAAATAAAATAGCATTGGTCCTCCATTTACTTCCCACATGGAAATGGACAAGCAGAGGCATCTAATAAGACCATTCTCAAGATTCTCCATAGAACAATTCACAAGAATGGTAGGGATTGGCACTTGCAAATCAATCCAACCTTATGAGCTTACAGAACAAGTATACGTACTTCAACAGGGGCTACTCCTTTTGCCCTTACCTATGGCACTGATGCCGTATTACCTTTAGAAGTAGAGATCCCTTCACTCTGAGTCTCTCTCAAAGGTTTGATCACAGATGATGATTAATGTGCCATGAGGTTACAAGACTTAGAACTTTTGGATGAGAAGTACAAGGCCTCATTTGATCATATGAGAGTATATCAAAAGCGTATGTCCAAGGCATTCAACAAGAAGGTTCACCCTAGAGAGTTTCAAGTAGGTGATCTTGTTTTACAAGAGAATCCTAAGAACCAACAACATAGAGAACAACAGGGTAAGTTTGAACCTAATTGGCTTGGACCATATGTCATCATAGCTGCTTTTGGTACAGGTGCTTACTTGTTATCTGATGAGGATGGAGAACAGCTCCCTGATCCCATCAATGTTTTGCACCTCAAGAAGTTCTACCCATGATGCCTATTCCGTCTGGGGGCATCCTTTGTATATATTTTATGATCCTAAAAAAAATACCAAAAAATTCACATATGATGCTGAAAAAAATCTTGAAAAAAAAATAAAAATAGAAAAAATTCAAAAAAATAGAAAAAGTGCCTTGTTGAAAACTTGGAAATAGGCGCCTTGGTAGCAAAAATACAAAAAAAAATGAAAAAATAAAAAAATATCCAAGTGGTGAAAACCTGGAAACAGGCACTACTTGAGGCCTTTGTCTCTTAGCAAGCGTCCTCGATGCTTAGCCTTTCTCCATCATGCCTTGACCTTGTTGCCTTGGTCTGAAATTGGTCTTTATTTTTGTCTAGGGGGGGCATAACTATTAGCATAGGTCCTTTAGGAGAGTTTGTCTCTTGGGGCATTTCACAACGGTGTTTTTCAACATCACCCCAACAGTGTTTTTCAACACTGCCTTGGGTCGAGTGTTTCTTAACACACTTATTAGATGTCTTAACCAACAATCTAAGTATGATGCAATATCGTTCATTAGTAGATATTGTGTGTGTGAAAATTGTACCTGATCTGTAGACACAACACTCAGTAAAACATTAGAGGTTAGCAAAAATCAAAATCGTGCAAAATTGAAAGCTATCTAACCAAGCGATTTACTGCCTTCTAATAGTTGCAAGATTAATGTTCTCAGATTATTATCGAGATCAATGACCTAGACGACACCTAAATGAAGGATTTGAATGCAATTCTAGATATGGAATAAATGCATTTAAGCTATATTTTTGATATTTTATGATGCAATAAGAATGAATTGAAAACTGATATGAAATTAATCTATATGAAAATCTTGATATGAAACTATCTAAGAATGATATGAAATATGAATGCAAAAATAAGATTGATCTCACAAAGATGTCGATTCGCAAGAGCTTTGATTCTTCAATTCCAATTCTCCAGCGTGATTGTGCAAAATATGAGATGATTTGTGAAGAGCTAAAGCCTTAAATTTATAGAAATCCAGGGCTTGGGAGGTGCATGGATAAAAGCCATAAATCACTCAAATTAACTCATCTTGATTTTTGAGTTATCTGATCATGAAAGATAGTTAATTCTCAAAATCATGCAAAAATATGCAAAAACAGCTTTTTAACTCAAATTAGAGTTTAGATCAGCTTTTTGAACTCCAAAAGGATGTTGAGTTCCAAAAAGTCAATAACTTGCATTGATTTTCTGATTTGGAGTTTAACTGTTTCTTTTGAATATGCATAATAATTAAGAATTAAATAAATAAATAAAGTGATTTATCCTCAACTCAACTGATTTTTGAAAATAAATAATTAATTTATGGGTTAATTAACTATTTTATCAAACTTTTATTAAAAATTATATTATTAAATAATGACAACATGCTTTAATTAATTAAATAAGAATTTAATCAATTAAAGATAGGAATTTTGATCTATTGTCAAAATTAAATAATACAATTAATAATAGATAGAATTAAATTTAATTAAACAATTAAGTGGCAAATATTAAATCTAATTAATTAAATATGAAAATATTCAATTAATCAAACTTAGGATAAATGTGATTTATTGCCAAATAATCATTAAATTAAAGATAATTAAGATAATTAGGAATATTACTAGGAATATTCCCCGATGCAAAATTTAAGATAATCAATTATGATTCGATGATGTTTAGATGTGCCTTAGGTTAGGACTTTGATGTCGATTTTGTTTGATTTGTCAATGTAGGAGGTTAATGAACTTATAGCCCATTTTTGGGGTATTACATTTTGCCCCTCTTTGAATTACTGTGCGAAGTGCAGTGGTTCAAAGATAGTCTGTGTTTGATAAAGATATGAAACTGATTCAAAAGATAAACTGATCTCAAGATAGAAATCGATTGAAAGATATTGAGATAGGAGTTGATTGATATTGAATTAAGATGGAGATAATAGGTCTTGAATGACCAAAGATAATGTTCACTGTAGCAGCAAATGAACCTATGATTGCGAAAAAGTGTCAAAATGCTTGATTCTGAACCTTAGGATTGATAAGAAGTGAGTGACCCATTCTAGACTCGATTGTCTTAGCAGAACTAGCAAGTATCACATCCAAACCCTTCAGTTGTCGAAGAACCAAGGAAAGAACACTATGATCTGATGGTTGCAAAAACTGATATAGTTTACAAGATTAGGAGAATACCAGATTGATATGGATCGATGAATCTGATATGCCCCAAGTGATGATAGATTTGCCTCGAGCGATGAGGTCTTTTGATGAATCAGCGACTAGACGTGATTGTTGTCTTGATCACTGATGAAAGATATTGATAGATTTGATCGATAGAATTTAAGATTTACAGACTTTGAATGATGTGCAATACCATGCCCCCTTCGGGATTAAAATTGAAATCTGACAAGAAAAGTCAGCGTTGATAGTTTAGAAGCATGTTAATTGATGTGAGAAGTGGTTATACACGTCCGAGAATGCATTCTGCATTGTTTGGAGGTCCTAAAAGACCAAGTTTGACTAGGTTTGACCATGAGTTGACCATGGTTGACCAAGTTGAAATTTTGATAGTTTGATGTAAGATAATCAATTAAGTTGAATACTAGATTTCTGTGATGATTAAAGGTTGATTATGCAAGTAATTAATACTATGAATGATCTCAGATTTGAATTTTGATCCCGGAAAAGGATTCTACTTGCTATTTCATTGGAGGAACCTTCGTGTGAGATTCAGCTCTTGTTAGACTGGAAGATGCGATTTGAAGAATCATTTAAGCATTGGAGTTCGTTTAATCATTGTGAGATCATGCAACATGCAAAATGAAATGAGACATTCAAAATGAAATGCAACCTAAGACCGAGGACCTAGTCACTGATCATATGTCGATTTGTTATCATCATTGAACTTTTAGGTAACCAGATAAATCAATACAATGCCCACTAGCCATGAAACCATAGACATATGAATATCGATTTGTATGCGCAAGAATCAATACAACACCCATTGGTCATACAACCATGGACATATGAATATTGATTTGTTTTTGGAATGTTGGATTAGATATAAGCACCAAAGCATAAGCGCCAGGATGACCTGAATATCATATCCATTTTGATATAGCAATTTGTACAAGCATCAAAACATAAACGTCGTGATGACCTGAGTACGCCTTGCGTTACAAACACATCAAACAGTCAAGAGATCATTCTAAATCCAATGTGAATTACCCGTAGTGACCCTTTATCATTCACATCCTTAGGCAAGCTTGCGTTCCACAGTAGGAGAAAGAACTTACTCAAAAAGATAATAGTTAGATCAAACTTCCTTAAATTGTCTGGGTATCAATGGTCGAGGTACGCATGGCCATCCAATTTGAGATAGAGGCTCTTACAGTCGGACACCATTTCAATCCAGAATTTCCAAAGATGTTAGATTTTCACATACAAGCAGAAGACAAAGAAAAGATTATGCCCCCAGTCATCACTCTCTAAATCCTATAAAAGACATCATCGAAGAGCTCGAAGGGACACAATATGCAAAAATCTCAATGCGAATCAGTAAGCATACAAGGAGATAAAAGCATGAAAAGCACAGATTGTTTTCAGTTTGAGTTTGATGTTTGATTGTTGTAGATGCAAAATCCTTTCTGGAGACAAGACTGACTGACTGACTTACATGAAGCTTCAAAGGACTCTGGCTAGATATGACACGTCTAAGATACATTGGAGGCCATAGGATATGACATTGATTGCCCCCAAATTTGAACATTGATAGGATACAGACGCTTGAGCTGATTGGTGTACAGACCGACTTATTGAAAACTAGAAATGCAGAAACAAACCGGGAGATATGTACAAACTAAAGCAAGACTGAAAGCTGGAAAAGACCAAGATTGCACTGATAGATGGAGCATTTTGAACAAGTGGCACCCATTTGCCAGGTTTTCACCATCTTGGCAGAGATTCTATTTTTGCTACCAAGGCGCCTGTTTCCAGGTTTTCACCAAGGCACTTTTTCTTTCTTTTTTCATTTTTTTGTATTTTTCATTTTTTCAATTTTTTTGTACTTTTGATTTTTTTAAATTTTTTTGTACTTTTGATATTTTTTTGATTTTTTTGCGAATCATCAAGGCGCCTATTGCTAGGTTTTCACCAAGATGTTCATTTTTTCAGGACTTTTTCTGATTTTTAAGATTTTTTTCAGGATATTTACCAAGCACTAAATGCCTTAGGCGTAGAATTTCTTCAGATGGAGAACGTTGATTGGTTCTCGGAGCTGTTCTCCTTCAGTCGTTGAGAGTTGATAGGCACCAGAGCCAAAAGTAGCAGTGATAACAAAGGGACCTAACCAATTGGGTTCTAACTTCCCCTTGCGTTCTCGATGTGATTGATTTTTAGGATTTTCTCTCAACACTAGATCGCCAACTTGAAATTCTCTATGTCTGACTTTCTTGTTGTAGCCTCTAGACATTCTTTTCTGATACACTCTGAGATGATCATACACTGCTTGTCTGCGCTCATCTAGTAGTTCAAGTTCTTGTAACCTCGACACTCTGTAGTCTTCATCAGTGACAAGTCCATGCATTCTGATCCTGAGTGATGGGATTTCAACCTCAATAGGCAGTACTGCTTCAGACCCATAAACTAAAGTGAAAGGTGTAGCCCCTGTAGGCGTTCTGATACTAGTTCTGTATGCCCAGAGAGCTGGATTGATCATCAGATGCCAGTCTCTTCCTATTTTATTCACTGTTCTGTGCAAGATCTTCAGGAGATTTTTGTTTGAAGCCTCAGCTTGTCCGTTCCCTTGAGGATAGTAGATAGATGACCAATGTTGAGTAATTTTGAACCTGGCACATAAGTCATCTAGATCCTTATTTTTGAATTGTCCCCCATTATCTGTGATTATAGAGTGAGGGATCCCATATCTGCAAATGATGTAATTCAGGATAAACATAGAGATTTGTTTCCCCGTTGCTTGTGTTAGAGGAACTGCTTCTACCCATTTTGTAAAATAATCTGTAGCTGTGATTATATGGGTATGTCCATTAGAAGAGTGCAGATGGATAGCACCTATGAGATCAAATGCCCATTGTTGAAAAGGCCATTGTGTAGTAAAGGGAATCAGATCTCTCCCTGGAGCATGAATCAAGTTGCCATGTACTTGACACTGTTGACAATTTTTAGCAAATTTAATAGCTTCTTTTTCCATTTCAGGCCAATAATACCCAGCCCTAATAAGTTTTCGAGCTAACGTTAAACCGTTCGAGTGTGACCCACATATACCCTCGTGGACTTCCTCTAATGCACGTTGAGACTCTTCTCGTTCTAAACATCTAAGCAGTGTACCATCTAGACCTCGTTTGTACAGATCATTACCAATGATGACATATCGGGATGCGGATCGGATAAGGTTTCATTTCTCAAAATGGTTAAAGGACTCAGGGATGATTTGGTCGTGGAGATAGGAGAATAGATTTTTGTAGCGAGATGAGTCATAACCTACAACAGTGTAGATCATGCGGGTTTCAGGGGAGTCATATGCAGGATAGGATAGGGCTTCCACCAGGAACTCGTAGCGTAGTTCATGTTCGGGCTGCTGTAAAAGAGTAGATAATGTCGCCATTGCGTCAGTAGCCTTATTCTCCATTCTGGGTATTTGCTCAAACGTGATAGAGATGAAGTATTTCTTTAAATCATCTACCATTCTCTTATAAGGAATGAGCTTTTCATCTTTGGTTTGGTATACATCATTGACTTGGTGGATAATCAGTTGTGAGTCCCCATGGATGTGCATCTCTGTAACTCTCCACTGTATTGCCATTTTCATACCATTGAGAAGTGCCTCATATTCAGCAATATTGTTTGTGCAAGGAAAATTTAATCTGAATGCTTTGGGTATCGAGTATCCTTGAGGAGTGATGAACAATATGCCTGCTCTAGATCCATTCTATGTGTAGGAGCCATCAAAGAATAATCACCATGCTCTAGAAGAGAGGTGCATGATAGAGGAATCGGGAAATTCCATTTGCATGGGTGTATCATCAAACAGTGGTGCTTCAGCTAATTGATCAGCAATGACCTGTCCTTTGATAGCTTTTCTTTCAACATATTCAATGTCAAATTCGCTCAAGAGCATGACCCATTTAGCTAGTCTACCTGTGAGGGCAGCTTTGCTTAGGAGATATTTCAGTGGATCAATTTTAGCTACCAAATGAGTAGTATGAGCTAACATGTAGTGTCTCAATTTCTGTGATGCAAAGATCACAGCGAGACATGCCTTCTCTATCATTGAGTAGTTCTTCTCATAGGCCACTAAAGTTCGGCTGATATAGTAGATGGCTCTTTCTTTCTTGTTCTCATCATGCTGTGCTAGCAATGCCCCCAGTGATGTATCTATTGCAGAGACATATAATATTAATGGCCTCCCATGAATAGGAGGCATCAATATAGGTGGATTTGATAGATACTTCTTGATATGTTTAAAGTTGTTCTCGCATTCTTCATTCCATGCAAAGGTCACACCTTTATGTAATATTTTTGTAAAAGGCTGTGAGATGTCCGCTAGCTGTGATATGAATCTTCTGATAGATTGAACTCTGCCTTGCAACGTCCTCATTTGACTGATATTTGTGGGAGGTTGCATCTCTATTATAGCCTTGACCTTAGCTGGATCAACTTCAATGCCTTTCTTGGAGACGATGTATCCTAGGAGCTTTCCAGAAGTGACTCCAAAAGCACACTTTTTAGGATTTAGTCGAAGACTAAATTTTTCCATTCTGTCGAGGATCATGCTCAAGTCTGTTAGATGTTCAGTTCTAATCATGGATTTTTCCAAGGTATCATCTACGTAATCCTCCATTGTTCTATGCATCATATCATGAAAAATAGATGTCATTGCTCTTTGATATGTAGCTCCAGCATTTTTGAGTCCGAATGGCATAACATTCCAATAGAAAGTTCCCCACGCACATGTGAAAGCTTTTTTCTCTTGATCTTCTGGAGCAATTTTGATTTGGTTGTATCCAGAAAAGCCATCCATTAAGGAATACATTTCATAGCCCACAGTCATGTCCACTATCATATCAATGTTAGGCAGTGGAAAATCATCCTTAGGGCATGCTCTGTTCACGTCTCTAAAGTCCGTGCATACTCTGATTGAACCATCTGGTTTGGAAATAGGTACAATGTTGGAAATCCACTCAGCATAGTCTATGACACGGATGAATCCAGCTTTTAGGAGTTTTTCTAGTTCTGCTTTGACTAAGAGTGCGACATGAGGATGCATCTTTCTCAATTTTTGTTTGATTGGTTTTACTCCGGGAACAATGGATAGATGGTGCATAATGAGATTGGGATCCAATCCTGGCATATCTAAATATTTTCATGCAAAGTTGATCTTTTTCTTTGATAAGAAGGTAGTGAAGTTTTGTTTCTCTTCGTCTGATAGAGATTGTGCTACATGTACCAATTGTGGTTCCTCTGTTGTACCCAAATTGATGGATTGAGTTGGCTCAATCAGAACTGGAGATCTATCATGTAAATGACTCGGAAGGACATTAAATATCTCATCCTTAGGTGCCTCAGAGAGGTTTTCACCTTCAGATACATCTTTTCTTTTTACTTTTGTCGGTTCTGAGACTGCCACAAAGTGGTTTTCACCCTCAGAACTCTTTTTCTTTTTCTTTTTACTCTTGTTTTTCTGACTAAGATATTTGATGTCCGACTCGGTCATGCTGACGCTCGGTTCACTGATGGAAGTACTCATAGGCTCAACTGCATTGAGGTAGTAGGCAAGGGCATAGTCATTTGGGAAGGTATACATACCATGGTTTGGGTTGGTGGAAGTTTGGTCGATAAGATCAGGGCGTTGGATAGTCAAAGCGGGAAAGGCTTGGGATATGGTGTTCACGGATGTGGATATGTCATCATTGGTCCTAACCTGACGCTCAAGTTCAAAGGTGATATTACAGCTCAGAATGTTCAATTCGTGAATAGGCTCAACATCATCATGGGAGTCCTCTTCAGCCATAGGTGGATCAGACACGTTAAGTTCATTGTTTTGCTCTAGACCTACGTTGGGTTGAGAGACATATTGGTGAATAACATCAATAGATTTCTCTGTTATAAGCTCATCTTCTTCTGGAATGGCACCCCATTCATAATCATTTGACTCATCTTCTGATTCAGAATCTCTAGGAAATCTTAGAAAGTGCGTGAAATCAGGATGAATACCCCAAGAAGGATTACCCTCAGTCTCTGACTTGAATTCATATTCATGGGAATCAGTGTCAGAATAACTACCCCCCCGCTTCTTGATCAGTTTGATTGCCTTCAAGATTGGCTGGTTCTTGTGGTACAACCATCTCTTGCGCTACAGTAGGTTCTTGTGTTTCTACTACATTAATTCTTCTGATAGGATCATCTGTATCATCAAGAAGATCTTTGATCTCTTTAGGCAATTTTTCATAGGGGATAAGCTCAGAGCTATCTGAATCATCATCAGAGGGTTCTGTTTCTTCTTTCTTAAGAAGGGGTTCTCTTGGTGCAATTTGTTCTATGACATGAGAACAACCACCTCTGAGATGATAGGGTTTCTTTTTAAACCCTATGCCACCAGTATCTTTTTTGGCTCGACCAATATGTGAAATGGGGGTCACAAGACCCTTTCCCCTAATTCCTAGAGGTCCTTGACCAGAATATCCCATCTTGGCTATCAATTTGTTTCCTGGACCATATGAACTAGCAGGGATTGTAGGTGCTATAGATTCACTAGGTTGAACAATTTTAGATTCAGAATCCTCTTTATATAGCCATGCCAGCACAGCTTCATCCTCTTCAAATTCTTGTTTGGATACTTGCTCCACCACAAAATGTCTTTTGTATGCTCCCATAGGTTCCTTAGGTTCTGATTTAGACTGCTTCAAGGATTGGCCATATGACTTAGGTGAGATTGGGAGAGATGTCAGAGACAAGACTGGCTCTATAGTGTATTCTCCCATCCCATTTTCTTTGATATTGATATCTTTAGCAATGTCATCCATATTAGATGTGGAAGCGACATTTTGTTGCTTGATGAAAGATTCTCTGTTGTTGGGAACAAGCTTATCGGCACTTTCCTTCAATGTATTGCAAGTTGTATTTAGATCTGCTGGGATAGTAACTTCCACTCCTTCATAGGGAAATTTCAAGCATTGATGATACGTAGAAGGAATGGCTTGCATTTCATGGATCCAAGGTCTCCCTAGAAGGATATTATAAGCCAATGGTAGATCGAGCACCTGACATGTGGTATCTTTGATGACTGGACCCACCCGGATGGGCAAGACAATGGTGCCTTTAGAAGCTCTTTCTTGTTCATCATAGGCTTTTATGGTGATCTTCTTTCGAGGATCAATAGCCACCTCTGAGAATCCCAACTGTGTGATTAAGTTGTAAGAACAAATGTTGAGGCCTGCGCCCCCATCTATCAACACACGTTTGACTCGACGGTTCTGGATCAAGACTTCTATGTGTAAGGGTTGATTGTGTGGGTGACTCAAAGAGTTGTCATCTTCCTCTGAAAAGGAGATATATTGCGGAGATGTTAGATGACCAACCATAGTCTGGAACCTGTCTAGATCTAGATCATCAGGAACATTAGAGCTGAGCAAAGCTTTGTCTAGGATATCTCTGTGAGCTGGAGATATTTGAAGTAACTCAAACATAGAGATTTTGGCATTGGTATGCTGGAGTTGTTGTACGATGCTGTAAGATGTAGGTCTGGTATCCTTTGGATTGGAAGATTTCAAGGCAACCTTCTGTTTAGAAGCAGATGTGAGATTGAAAGGTATCTTAGGGACATTAGATGAACTTGGTGTTTGTCCTTTCAGATGAGTCTGAGCTTGGGATCAGGTAACTGCATTAGCTGAGGAATGATTTCTATCTCTTCGTACAATCGTGATGACATTGCAGCACTCAGAGAGACATGGTTCAACCATATTGATGACAGCATTGTTTCCAGGGTAGGCATAGTTGACTTTTGCCCCCATGTTAGGCTGAGAAGTGGAAACTCCCTTGCCATGTTGTGGAAAAGGTTCTGTAAATGCTGTGTGATCATTATTGCTGGTAGGATTATCGATTGTGATGTCCCCTTGATCTATCAAGTCTTGAATGGTATGCTTCAAATGGAAGCATCCATTAGTTCTGTGGCCTTTAGTCCGATGGAAAGCACAGAATTCATTATCTTTCCACCAATATGGTTTTGGATCCGGATCAGGTTTTCGGATTGGTGGTAAAGAGATCATGTTATCAACTATCAGGGTCCTCAGAGAAGATTCCAAAGATTCTCCCAGGGGAGTAAACTTTCATTTATTATCCCATCGTTTGAATGGCTTCTTTGGAGATGGTTCAGCAGATTTTTGCTCTGAAGCTTCAATGGCTTTGGTGGCAAGGGTGAGATTGTAGGCCGGTGCCTTTGATGGGGTGTGGATAGTGTCAACAACACCGTCAGAGACGATACCTTTGTTTCTATTCCAGCTCTTGTTTTTATCTTTTGAGCTAGATCCCAATTCAGACTTGTCCTTTTGAAGTGTAATTTCTCCTTTCTTGACAAGTACTTTCTCAATCTTGATTACATTATCCACCATTTTATCAAAAGATACATGATCTTGCATTTGTAATGGATAGTTGAGCTCTGGAACAAGGTTATTGATAAAGATTTCAAGTTTCTCCATTTCGGGAATTGGTCTAGCATATAAAGAAAACTTCTTTCGCCACCTCTTGAGAAAAGTTAGGAATGATTCCCCTGGATATTGCTTGAGGTTACAGATATCGATCATGGTAATCGGATGTTGAATATTGTAGGAATATTGTTGATAAAATAATTTAATCAATTCCTCAAAAGTTTTGATCGTAGAAGGTAATCTTGAAAACCACTGAATGGATGCTCCTCCCAAGGATCTAGGAAAAAGATGCATTAGATAAGTCGGTTCATGCATGAATTCCATGGATTGTGTACAGAACTCTCTGACATGATCTTGAGGATCAGAGTGTCCGTCGTATTTGTCATACTTTGGTATCTCCACTCTTTTTGGGAATGGAGGCATATACAAGTCTTTGTCAAAAGGGAAAGGACAAAGGGCCTCCATGGAGAATTCCTTGGGTTCCTTCTCTTTCTCAATTTTATTCATTTTGACCTGCATAGCGTGCAGCTGGTTCATTATGGCCATCATCGGAGTTTCTTCCTCATGCGTGATGATATCTTCGACATTGAAGTGAGGAGGAAGTTTAGCTCCTTCTTGGGCTAATTGCAAAAAGTATGCCTCTCTATCCATTTTCAAGAAATGCCTCATCATTCTTTTGAATTCATCATCATTCTGACACCGATGGATTTCAGAGGGTGTAGGGTCTTGGTCGGCATTATGTTGAGAATGGTGTCCCTGGGATCCTCCTCCTAGAGAACCATGGTTTGTCCCTGCTTGAGACATGGTAGGAGTTTTTGGGCTCCCTGGAATAGATTGAGGAGGAGTTTGTTGATTACCTCTGTGAGTTGATAGAGGAGGTATGTAATCAGTTTTTAATCGAAAGTTACCAAGACCGTCATCTTCGTAGATACCTGACTTGATGAGTTTTTCAAGAGTTGGACCCGGGGTATTGGTCAAAAGTAAGTTCTGAGATGTTTCTTCTGATTTCTTGTGTGAAGAAGCTCTGGTCTCCACCATTAACTTTGAATGAAACAGAAGAAAAGGATGAAGACAACTGAAGAACAATTTGATTCGAGAAAATCGGATGACGCAACCTTGTCAAGATTATGATAGTTTTGACGATCTGATGAGATGTGGGTGAAGGAAACTGTGCCCTAGATGTATGGGATAGATCTCCCAAAAGATAGCGGACACGAGTTCTCAACACTTAGTTTGTTTTTGAAGATTGATTGATTGAAGATTGATAGTTATGACAAGGTTTTGACACGAGATAAAAAGGATTCAAATTGATCAAACAGAAGACTAGATCGGATTCAAAAGATCAAACTCAGAAAATGGTAGAATGCTCAATAGCTACTGCTCTGTTCCTGACACAATGATATTTTTGACAGATTCTGGAACTAGGCTGGAAACATTGGATATCTTGCAATTTGACAATTTTTGACAACTCTCTCAAATTTTTCCAAACGACACTCTGCAGACTCGCACGACACTGGGTAGTCTATGAAATGACAGTTGCTAAACTCATATGATAGTTGGGTAATACTGAAATGACACTTGACAAAACTCATACGACTTTTGACTTCCTAAAATGACTTGACTCCAGAAAGATTTTACGTCAATTTTTGCAAAATTTAAGGTCTTCAGTTTTGGATTGTTTGCAAATTGTACTGTCTAGATTTTGAAGGTTATACCAGATTTGATCATTTTTAATAGCCAAGTAGATAAACAAGCATGCAGAACAGCAAGCAAGTGATTCCAAGCATGTCTGAAAATAATGAACAAGGGCAAAAGCAACCTTGTGCATGAACAATCAAGTGACCAAATTGTGCTAATCCCTGAGAGTACTAATTGTGTATGTTCTGAAAAGTTTTGCAATAACACACATATACCTGAAAGTGAAAAATTGGCCTCTCTAGGGTTTTTAGTAATGGTTTGACTCTGCAACTTTTATGATTCAAAGGGGTGAACTCCAATCCCGGCACACCAGGGTTTTGACACAGTCCGAGAACTTAATCTTCAAGAGCTGCTAGGGAGATCTAACAACCCAACAATGAACCATACCCGTGGAGATTTCTTCCACAAGGAAATTTATATAGCAGCTGTCACTACCATGGCGAAAATGGCTATTACCGCTTGAGGTTCTGTCAATGCAGTTTGCCCTATGAAGGGATTGTCCGCTACGGTTAACCCTCTCTAAAGGTGACACACATATTTATACCACAAGGGGACTTGGCTCCAGATTCAAGGTTTTGACACCTCTTCACTTTTAACCCAAACAAAGCAAGCAGATTAATCCGAAACGCTAAGACAAAGTTTTGTTCCACCAAGGTCTGTGATATCAACTCCACGTGATCTATCAACCTCTCCGGGGAGAGAATGTATCAATCAATAAGAGAAGACACACTAACCAATTTTGATTCACCAAAGCTCGTGATATCAACCCCACGTGATCTATCAACCTCTCCGGAGAGAGAATGTGTCGATCAATAAGAGAAGACGCACTAACCAAGCTGAATGTGAAACACACTAAGTATCCTCCCTACCTACAAGGATTTCATCGTCAAGGAAGGATTTCACTAGGAATCCAATCTCTCAAGAATCACGAATAGTGTTCATAGGGCCTAATTACTATGTGAGCACAGATGTATGTTTCGAAAGAAAATCTACCAAAAGCATCCAAAAAGTAGAAAGAGGAACACTTAACGCTTAAAGAAAATATGAGATGAGTCCACAAGGTGGAACACTTAACACCTCACACAAGCTGAAAATGAGTCCACAACTTAAAAAACAAGTGAGTTCCTAAAAGCACAAAAGGGTTGCCAAGTGGAACACTTAATGCTTCTGTCCTGTTGACCCCTCCCCTTTATGGCGCTGAGATTGCAACCACGGGGCGGAAATGAGGGGCTGGTGGATTAGTGAGTCCAATAACCCAAGATAGCAATCAAGATCAATCACAAGTATTCTAAGACTACTTAATGAATCCTTAAGGGTTCACAACCTAGTATCAATTATGCAAGTGTGTAGAAATAGATCAAAAGCATGAAAAGATGCACACAAACTTGACACATAAGAGATTTATTTTAAGTCCCAAATTAAAATATTATTAGATGAAGGAGAATACCTGGGATCCTCGCAACGCGCTTAGTAGATTTTACTTGATTTTTAGCAATTTTTGTTGAGCTTTTCCATGCAAGCAAGTGACGAACTCTCCAACAAGCAAACAAGCAAACAAGATATGCAAAATATATTCAACTTATGAAAACCATAGGGTTAGCTCTAAAAATCAATTATTATCAGTAATAATAACCAGCAATCAACCCAAATGACAACTCATATCATTCATTGAACCATGTAAAAAAATAAGTGCATACCCATCACAAAACTTTATTTTTTTTTGCTGCATTTGACCTAGTCAACAAGATCTAATTTTTTTGATATGATTTTGGCCAAAAAAATAGAAATTTAGAATAGAGACCCCTACTAAAAAATAGAGAGCTTTCCAAAAATACAAAAATTTTAGAAAAATCTCTTCATTTGTGCCCTAGAGACCCATTTTATCAAAATAGATTAGTTTTTGTAAATTGACTATTTGAGCTATGATATCATATCCAAATTTAAAACACAAAGAATGGAACCCCTATAGAATTTAAAGAGCTTTCCGAAAATATAAATTTTTTTGAAAAATATGCTGATTTGCGTCAGATATTAATTTTTTCTAAAATTTCAAGAAAAAATTATTAAAAATTCAAAATATCTCAGAAAATTCTAAATTTTTTACTGTAGCTTCCATGACATGTCACCAACCTGAAAAACAAATTTCAGACCAAAATTCTAAGCCGTTTGGGAGATAAAATTAAATCTTTGAAACTTTGGGGTTTTTAGCTCCCAAAAAAATCAAAACCAGCATGCAAAGGTGGGTTGCCCCACGGTGGGCGCCAGAAATGTGTGTGTGAAAATTGTACCTGATCTGTAGACACAACACTCAGTAAAATATTAGAGGTTAGCAAAAATCAAAATCGTGCAAAATTGAAAGCTATCTAACCAAGCGATTTACTGCCTTCTAATAGGTGCGAGATTAATGTTCTCAGATTATTATCGAGATCAGTGACCTAGACGACACCTAAATGAAGGATTTGAATGCAATTCTAGATATGGAATAAATGCATTTAAGCTATATTTTTGATATTTTATGATGCAATAAGAATGAATTGAAAACTGATATGAGATTAATCTATATGAAAATCTTGATATGAAACTATCTAAGAATGATATGAAATATGAATGCAAAAATAAGATTGATCTCACAAAGATGTCGATTCGCAAGAGCTTTGATTCTTCAATTCCAATTCTCCAGCGTGAGTGTGCAAAATATGAGATGATTTGTGAAGAGCTAAAGCCTTAAATTTATAGAAATCCAGGGCTTGGGAGGTGCATGGATAAAAGCCATAAATCACTCAAATTAACTTATCTTGATTTTTGAGTTATCTGATCATGAAAGATAGTTAATTCTCAAAATCATGCAAAAACATGCAAAAATAGCTTTTTAACTCAAATTAGAGTTTAGATCAGCTTTTTGAACTCCAAAAGGATGTTGAGTTCCAAAAAGTCAATAACTTGCATTGATTTTCTGATTTGGAGTTTAACTGTTTCTTTTGAATATGCATAATAATTAAGAATTAAATAAATAAATAAAGTGATTTATCCTCAACTCAACTGATTTTTGAAAATAAATAATTAATTTATGGGTTAATTAACTATTTTATCAAACTTTTATTAAAAATTATATTATTAAATAATGACAACATGCTTTAATTAATTAAATAAGAATTTAATCAATTAAAGATAGGAATTTTGATCTATTGTCAAAATTAAATAATACAATTAATAATAGATAGAATTAAATTTAATTAAATAATTAAGTGGCAAATATTAAATCTAATTAATTAAATATGAAAATATTCAATTAATCAAACTTAGGATAAATGTGATTTATTGCCAAATAATCATTAAATTAAAGATAATTAAGATAATTAGGAATATTACTAGGAATATTCCCTGATGCAAAATTTAAGATAATCAATTATGATTCGATGATGTTTAGATGTGCCTTAGGTTAGGACTTTGATGTCGATTTTGTTCGATTTGTCGATGTAGGAGGTTAATGAACTTATAGCCCATTTTTGGGGTATTACAGATATGATACTCAAAGTTTAACTCTATGACCAACACACACGCACTTAAACAATCAACTCGATTAAGATATGTTGACTTTATTTTTCTTTGTGTCTTGTTTATGAGGATTTCTTTGATGAGTGGTCTCTCCCTAAGAAGTTTTCGATGATGCATAGCTAGAAGACTGAGGGTATGAGAACATGTTTTATTTCTTTATCTGCTTGTGGGTATATTTCATTGATCCTAACTAACATGAGCATTTATGCTGGTCTTACTTGACACTAGGGATTGACAAGGTATTATCCTTGACTATTTTTATATGAGTGCATGCTTATAGCTATCCTGACTTTCATGTGTCTTGATACAAGCATAATCTCGCCATAAAAAACTTAGGTAATCTCACTGCACTAGTCATCTTGACCTGCATGTCTTTGGTGCCTAGGTGGGATTTCCACATTTCTATTTGATATAGATCATATTCAGATTCACATAGTCATACTAGTGTGCATTGTATGATCTTATGATGCTACCAATAAAGCTTGATGATGATAATTAGATGTCTATAAGCATTGTGACCTTGCAAGTCAACCACTTTTTCATAGTAGCTTGCATTTTAGGTTCATGATAGTTTAGTTTTGCATCTTGCATATGGAGAGAGCTCTCCTTTTCATCATACATGGACCTGTTGGTCAACTGTGCTCATCCTTCTTTTCCCGATCATGTCTTTCGCTCCTTGTCTTTGTCATCACGACCTATTCCTATCATCAAAAGGGGTTAATCTTATCATCATATCTATATCAAAAATGTCATTTTCAGAACCATGAGTCTATATCATACACATGAGAATCTAAACATATATCTATGAGAGAGAACATACATGAGCATATACATAAACATTTTGAGCAATATGACAAGACAATATATATAAACTGATACATCCATCACAAGTGAGACAAATACACATGATATATCGAACATCCAGTAATCTCATATATAAATCAATGTCATCGTACAAAATACAATATGGGATCCCAAAATATAGATCAATGTCTCAAGATATGTATAAACATCTAAACCTAAGCCCTAAACCTAGGTCTGACTCTCCCCATCATGTGGTGGTGGTGGAGGTGGTGTTGCTGCCCTATCTAGCACCATATCTAATCTGCCTGCCCTCTGAGAGTAAGATGGCACTCTCTATCCCTCGAGTATAGCCTATAAGTAGAGTCCATGGTAATAAGCAACTCATGCTATCTCTCTCCAGATCTTTGCTACATTAGCATGTGTCGCCTGCTCCCGGCATGCTATCTCTACCCTGAGATCAATGATCTATTGATCTCTCTTTTCCCTCAAGTCAGTTAGTTGTTGGTCTCTCACTGCTATGGTGATGCATAGCTTCTGTATCTCAGCCTTGAGAGCCTGTATCCTCACTCTCAGATCATCCCCTCATGTAGGTGGATTCTGCCTAACCTTAGCCTCTCGGTGAGCTGGTCTCACCTCATCCTCAGGGGTCACTGATCTCTATCCCCATGGCCATTTCTAGCCACCTGATCCAGATCCCTCACCCCTCTCCATAGCCCTCCCTCTCCCTCTCCCTCCACCTCCCCCATCTCCTCCATCCCCTCCACCCCCTCCATCATCATCCTCCCGACCCTGTGCTAGTACCTGTGCATCTGGTATAGTAAATTAAGGGAATGGAACCCTCCATCACTTGGCCCTATATGTAGCATCTGATCTTGCATCTGCCATATCTAGGAGGTACTCCCAGGGCTCCCTCTTGATGCCAGTTGTCTCCTCAATGGATCGCTAATAGTCTAACATGGGTAACCACCCATGTCCCTCCTCGTCCCGAGCCCTGGCATAAGTGGTCGTCTCTGTGGAGACCGACTGCTGCTACCCGAACTGTCACCACACCTGAGTGATGATGAATCTCTCAACTATCTTTGAGTGTTGGCCTACCAGTGGTCGGGTGCACAGCATGTAACTCAGCTCATCCTCTGCATCACTCCAACCCTCAACGTCCCTGTATGGCCTCCATGTGACGGTAGTCATCTCATCCAGAACCCGTCTATAGTATGTCACATCCCCAGTATGGGCATGTGATATAAAACCTACGTATCTATAGATGAACAAATATCTCTACTCTCTCAGCTAAACCCTGGGGCACACCATAATGATGTGCTCCCAAGCCCACACCTATGTCAGGATGGCACCCCAAGTCCATGTCTGACCATCCCTGTAGATGATCTCGTGAAGCTCATGATACATCTCTGCCAGTATGGCAAGCCCCCATGTCATGCGCTGAGGTCTGCCTACCAAGTCCACTAGTAACCTGCCCCCATTCGAGTGGAAATCCCTTCTAACTATGGTCAGTCATCAGGGCCTATGAAATGATAGATGCTACAATGCACGACACTAGAAAATCTCTACCAAAATCATCTAACAGCCACTCCCAACTGACATGCCTATCAAGAATCGTCACATCCTGAAACATCCCCTGGATGGCCCACCGCTCCTTAGTAGCGTCTTGATCATAGTACACCTATGTCATCACACAAATCATGTCAGTTTCTCTTATATGGAAACATTACATTTATGACTATCTATAAAGCATGATTATACTTACAGGCTCGCCATGGCATGGTACTCGAAGAATCCTATAGACATCCTCTAATGTGATGGATGCCTCTCTAGTGGGAAAATGAAATGTGTTATGCTCACTATGCCACTGCTCGGCTAAGGTTGTCAATAGCCCATGATCAGCCTGGATATATGGGAACCGCAATAGATATTTGAATCCCATAGCTCTGATGTCAGCATTGCCTGGATCATCTAGATCTCGGACACACCTCAACCTGGTCACCTTCGACGCTCTGATGATCAATGCCAGAAAGTTCTCCTGCAAGCCATTACACCAAGCCAAATGTTAGAACATATCACGATGCATGTCTAAAAATCAATATAAAACATCTTTAAAATGTAAACTCGTCTGGACCCATGTCATTTTTGCTCAGAAATACTTAAAAAATCAAATTTTCCACTTGGGCGATACTACTTTTGGAACAAGTATTGTGCGATACTTCTTTCTATAGTAGTGTGATATACCTTTGGTCATGTGATACTTCACCTGGTATTGTGTGATAGTTCACCAGTTATCATGCGATACTAGTGTCTATACGCGTGCGATACTTTGGGGACCCGCAAAGTATCGCGTGATGTTTCTCCCCAAAGGGCATGATACTTCTAAAGTATCGCGCAATAGTTTGCCCTAAAACTAAAATTTGAAATTTTAAAAATTTAAACTGGTGCTAAAAGCATATTAAATGCAATAAATGACTCAAAATAGGCAAGTTTTTTGAAAACATACCGGGGCAGGATAGTGTGGTGGCCGGTTGTGCAACTGGGCATGCTCGAATCGATGCCTGTGGATGGGAAATCCTACTTGCTGAGCCATTTTCTCTCTCTAAGGTCTGAAAATTCTCAAATCGCTAAATGACAAATGATTTTGACAATGACACTTTTTTCCCTTTTTATAGCATTTTGACTTTTTGACCAATTTTCAAAACACTTCAGAATTGCGCGAAAATTGCACCCTTACCTAATTTTGACATCCTGGATCCATTTTTGAACTCGAAATCGAAATCCAAGGTCATCTTGATAGTCAAAATCATGTTTCAACATTTTCTCTTTCTTCTATGCAGTTGACTGACCGTTTAAGGCATAATTCTTTGATCTTTGATGGAATTTCTTTCTTTTCATGTCTTTCAAACTTCTAGTCTTTCATTCACCCCATTTCTTTTCTTCTAATTCATCACTGGGGCATGTTTTCACTGCCTAATGGTTATCCTGTTATCATTTATCTTTGATTATGATTTCATTATGATTTGATCATCTTGCTATCTCTCCTCTACCTGATTTCAATTTTGATTCCGAGGGGGTAGTACCTATTGGATTTAATCCTTGATTTTCTTGATTCAGCTATCTTTCAATGAGCTTTCGCTCAGCTTGAGATTTTTATCTCTTATTTTGGATGTGATCCCAAAATGAACTCATGTCCAGAATCTTTTGTTTATTTTTGTCCGAGCGTGTTCCCAAAATGAACACATGTCTAAGTTGTTTTGTGATCCCAAAATGAACTCACATTTCAACTTCTTTGAGTACATGTGTTCTTGAAATGATCACACATTATTCAAAGAAGGGAAAATGTATGCACCCTAAAATGGTCACCTAGACTTTGGGCCCCCATTCAATAATTTATCAAATCCCTGAATTAATATTTTTAAAAATCAATATTTTCAATTGGATCAATTTCCTTGATCAAATCCTATTTCATCATTTATTCGATTATTCCTTGGGTTAACCATTTTATCATAAGTCTTTATTTAATTGAAAGGAATATTTCCTCCCATTTTATTAAATTAAAAGCCCCCACTTTTCCTCTTATCCTAAGTTGCACAAATAAAGCATTTATTCTTATTTTATAAAAAGAGAAAAAGTACTTTTTGTCTCATATGGGCACAAAAGTCAACTCCTACTTTCCTATTGGAGGATACTTGTGCACATGGATTGCTCCTCTTTCAAGCTCCACCCTTGATTAAGTCTTTTGCCTCTTAATCTCCATGGTCCATTCCTTTTCATTTCTTATAAAAGGAGAGCTCTCTTCTTTATTCTAGGTCACTTGTTTTATGCTAATGTTATGCTGCAGGTTTTCTAGGTGCATTTGGAGCTTTTGAAAAATTTGGAGCTTTCTTGTTGCATCACATCTACATGCTTTCATAGTTTCCTTTCTTGCATTTTCATAGCATTCATGGCTTCATTCTTAGCTTAGTTTCTTTATGCAATAGATTAATCTCACATAGTTTAATTAGGAGGGATTGTAACACTTGTACTTTCCTTTCATAGCATAGTTTGTACTTTCATTTCATAGATTAGATTGCATTTCCATTTCTAGTTGCATATTCATCTTAATATAGCTTGCATTTTCATTCATTTGGATTCTTGGAGATATTGGCATTCTTGCCCTTGTCTTCACTTGAATCTCTCATTGTGTGGTTGACTAGCAAGGTCATTAGCTTAATAGCTCTAGCTAAGAGAAAAACTCATAATCTTGCAACTCCATACATAAAGAGCTATGGATCAATTTTTGAGGCCTCATTCTTGAGTATCCTTGAATGTAATGATTCATAGAAGTGTGGTCACATTTTTACCATACAATAACAATGCTCAATTGGTTCAAATGCATGTTGATTCAAGAATAGACAAGTGCTGCTTAATATGAATCAAAGGAGATGGAATGGAGGGTTAGGATGGATAGATGAAGATTAAGGGATGAGAAGAATTTGATCCTTTGAAGCCATAAGATGATGTCAAGTGGTATCTTGAGAGGCTCTTAGAATTAAATCCCCAAGAAGGCCTCCTAAATCAAAGTAAACACTAGAATTTTTTGATCTCTAATCTTCTACATAGCACAAGGACATATCATATGATCAATAACTAGTGCCCCTATGATTAAAATCACAGGACTTGGATGGACACATAATTTGTGATCCCCAAGCTCACCTTTCAATGCAAGGGGAGAGAATATGTCAACATACAAATCCAAAACAAACCACACAAAGTTAATCAAACCTTTATGAAATCAAGTGTTCTTAAATTAGTGGAAAAAATAAATCTTTGGTCATGATTCTTCACGAAATGATGTTAGATTGTTTAAATACACTAGTCTTGGACAAATGCAAGCTACACAAATAGTTAGTATGATCACATGAGGACAAGTTAGCTAATTACTATAGAAAGCTAAATCAAATTGGAATGCAAGTATTAGATTTAAGAATAACTGTACACATTTTAAATTCACCTATCAATACGTTAGGTTTGCCTCTATGATTGAAAATTCACCTCTTTGGACAAGTTTCTAGATAAGTCACTAAGTCGCCCAAGTTCTCCAAATTTGACTTTTTGATTTTTAGGTTTATCCAATAAAGTCTAGAGTATATTCAACCAAATTTTACAAATTTACCTTTATCAGTAGTGAGTTCAAACAACTATATTGATGAAGTCTCTTAGAATTATTTTCCCAACAACCTACAATTCAATTTCACCTATGTATAGAGAACTTTCCATCAATATTCAAATATAATAGAAAGATATCACCTTATACATTCACATTTGTATATGCGAATTCGCATGTGTCTTGCACTTCCACCCAATCTAAGATGGGTTCATCAAAGAAAGATATGGAAACAATAGAAAACTATTGAATATGTTAAATTCAATCCATGATGTGGGTCCTGTTATGCATACCAAAATGCATATTTTTAAATAGATTGCAATTATAAAAAAATCAACTTTAAAATACAAAATAAAAAAAGAATCAAGCTTATGTTAAAATGAGGTCAAATTAACATCAAATGACATGAAAATGAAGTATATTGAACCTCCCATTGCAATCATTTTCCTAAAATATTTGATTTGGATGTCTTTTCACAAAAGTTTGACAACATAATGATGCCTAATTGATATGGATGCAAGATGATTAAAAAATAGAAAAGTGCTCACTAATATGAATGAAGGGAGATAGAATGGAGAACTAGGATGGAAGGATGAACATAAATGGTGAGAGGAGTTTGATACTTTCAAACCATGAGATGGTGCCAAGCGGCATCCTAAGAGGGCTTGAAAGAGGGAGATGATACCCTTGGAGTGTGGACAAGGTCTTTCCATAAAAGGTATTCTTGTCCTCACACTCCAAAGACATGGGAGTGAGAAGAAAAAAAATTAATTCCTTTAGAGTACTTGGGAAGGGAAACACGTATGGAGGTCCCTTCCCAAAAAAGAAATACATTTTAAGGTTGAAGAGACAAGGTGTATGGTAATTAATGGCAGGAAGTAGATCCACTTCTTAATCCTAGATTAGTAATATGTAAGTAATTAAAAAGGGATTGGGCGAGGATTAAGATTAGGATGCACGTAAGAGAGTTGAAGGATGTGATTTTGGAGAGAGAAAATATAGAATTAATTGTCACATTTAATTCATATTTGGATGAGATGAGGGTTTTGAATTAAATTAAATAAATTGGGTCATTTATTTAATTTAATAGATAGAAAGGTTAGAATAGATAATATGATGAAAATAATTATCTTTGGATGTGGTCTAGATAGAGGGGAGATGATAAAATATTAATTAAATAATAATATATTATTTAATTAATTTTATCAATGTGAAATTGATGAATAATAAGGATAAATTGACCAAATGATAGTGGTCAATTTTAGTTTCCTCCAAAATGATAAAAAATATGAATAAAAATAATATATATGCATATGAGAAAAATGAAAACATCACCAAACTAAATGCCTTAATTTTTTACAAGTATAACAGAATACTAATAAATAGATTGATGATTGGTGGTCATTTCATGTCATTTCAATCTAAAAGATGTAAACCTAAACAAGTGAAAATTTCACATTTCTTTATTTTCTATAAAACATGTATTTTATGTAATTATAGTTTAGATATATCTTCTTTATCAATTGATCAAATATTATAAAATCTCATGATTAGACAACTTGTTTCACCTAAACATTTATGCATTAAACAAAATAAATTTTCAAAAAAGTGCTTTAGCTTTGTGTATTTTTTTAGAACTTTTAACAAATAATTTTTTTTTTCTACATATTTGATATTTAGACTTTGAAAAAAACTATTCATAAGATACTTTCTAGAAAACAATACAAAGTATTCTATTGAGGGACTCTATGTATTTGTGATTTTTTATATATTTACTTTTTTCTAGTTAGTTTTTGAAATGCTTGATCAACATAGTTATTTTTGTATTTTACAATGACAATAAGGGGTGGAGTGTACTATTATGAATGTGCTAACAAAAGTTCTTATCTTTTTCTTTAAATTTGATACTAATTTATTTGTGGAAATATTACCATTTAATAATAAATAAAAAATAAAAAATATATACAAACATAATGAAATGTATGTTCATGTACATGTATGAATTAAATAGAATAGTTTTAATGTAAAATAAAATAATTTTTAAGTTAAAAAAAAACTTTAAATTGATATCTTATAATATTTTGTAGACAAATATACTTAAAATATCTATAGTGTTGATCTTAGTAAAAAATAGTTCCACATGATCTGAAGCCTAGGAGAGTGCTCTGTAAGTAAATGTTAGCATCCATCCTACTAGGTTGTATTTAGGGTTTATGTATTGCAAGTCCACCAATCCTTTCAAACCTCATTTATTGTGGGAGTTACTAAGCCATTTTTAATGGTCACGGCTAGCTTTGGCACAACAGTTGCTATTGGTACTAAAGTGTTGGATCTAGGTGATCATGGCTCCTCCAAGCAAAAGACCATGGAAATTTATTCTGAAGGTATTTCATGAGGTAAGATCTCTATCACGCTTGTTGTTTTTCTATTGCTAGATTTTGACAATGCCTGTGAATGGCTTTAAAAAATTACTTTAATTGGATATTTTGTTATTCGTGTTCCTTCTGAAAGTGTGTTGCGGGATTGGGTCACCAAGGTCTAACTCCCTCATGGGGTCCACCTTAATGGTGTACAAAATTTGACCAAAGGTTTTTTCCTGTTCCATTTTGGGAACCCCACTCATGTGGAGGGTGTTCTAAAAAACAACTCTTGGTTTGTCCATTCTTCTCTTCTTATTTTCCAACCTTGGTATTGAGAATTCACTATCTCTGATAACAAAAATCTTAAAGTTTTGGTTTGGATTAAATTTCCTAGTTTTCCCTTGCCTTGTTGGCCTTTGTTGCAAAACATTTCCTAGACTTTAGGTCGGGTAGTTTTTATGGAGCTTGAGCGCTTTTATCATGCCCACCCTCATAAAAGGGTTTGTGTTGAAATTGATCTAGCTAAAGAGCTTAGGGATACAATTGACATTCAGAATGGTGGGCAATGTTTCTCTCAACTTGTCATGTATTTGAATCTTCCCAATACATGTTTCTGTTGTTAGTCCACATACCATAAAATTAAGGATTGTCCTTTGGCTACACCTAGGAGTAAGCCTCCTCCCAAGGAGTTTGTTGCTTCTCGTGGACTATAGACTAGTAAGGAAGATGTCAGTTGGATAGCTATGGTCCATAAGGGCAAGCAGAATTTGGCTTCTTAGCTTAAATAAGACTGGCTTCACCATCAAAAGACTCTCCGCCTTCCAAGGCTTCCAAGGCCATCTCCCCTCTGTGGGTTCTTTCAAACCCTATTTTTCAAGGGAAGACACAGTCAACAACATATTCTTCCATATTTTCACATGGCCCTATTTTGGAATCTTGGAATCCACAACCAACTCCGTTGGTTTCTGTCATTATGGTATCCTTGTGTCACCAATCTCATAGCCCACCTAGGAGAGAGGATATTGATGATGAAGGACTAGGTAAAAGGCAGCTGACCCCAATAGATCTTTACTCTATTTTCCATTCAAGATCATATTTTTTTCATAATAAATTCTCCTCTCTTGGGGACGAGGACAACAAGAATGATGGTTTCCAATGAATTTTTTTTCCTAGAATGTTTGGGGTCTTACAAAGCTCTCTCAAAAATATTTAGTTCAAGATATTTTTTCATAGGTTTCCTTGAACTAATGTCTTTTGCCTTTGGGAGATTGAGACAGATATTTTTTTTCTTGTTGTAGTATGTTGTGTTATTTGGCCATACAATTTGGTTTTTTCATCCAACCATGAAGCTGCAGAGAAGGGGTGGTTACCCTTTTGGCACCACACTAGAAAAATACAATTGTTAATCATGGTGAGGACCCCTTGCATATATTGGCTTGGATTCTCATGAAAATTAGCAATCACCCCTTTGGTCTAATTAATATTTATGCCCCAAATGATACATTGGAAAGAATGTACCTTTGGTGTTGGATAGTTGATTCACTACCTCCAGCCACTTGGGTTCTACATGGTGACTTCAATATGGTTGATGTGTCTTCTAAAAAAGATGGCACTTCACCATTCAAGTGGATAGTTGGTGAGCATGAGGCCTGGTTCTACATGCACAATAAATTAGGCCTTTTTTAATCCCAATACCAATTGTTGCCTTCCACATGCAGTTTGGCATACTTGGAGTAATTTCAAGGCTAGTTTTGATAGAGTCTTTAAATTCATTGATCGTGCCATGCTTTCCTCTCAGTTCTTTTTTTCTTTTGGGACAAAATAGTATTTTCTAGTCTTGCCTTTGTCTGATGTCACCTTGTCAAACCACTTTCCTATTAAATTTTCAATTTTATGGTGTGTTGCTTTGCCACATCCCTCTTACACTCAGTTTTTTTTAATACATCACTTCTAAGGCATCCACCTACTCTGGACCACATTCAAAGAATTTTGAATTTACACCCTCGACCCACTCAACCCTCGGGTTGGATCTCATGGTGGAATGATGTTATTCCTTGAACCACTAAATTCCTCCATTTTTATTGGAAACAACTAGTTCAATCCCATTGACAGTCTTATGATCAAACCACCAACAAATTGTGTGCAATAGTTGAGAGATTGATAATTCACCCTTTCTCAATTGAATTGCAGCTCAAGGTGGCAACTCTTCATCATCAGAAGTAGGTTGTTGATAGGTTTGCATCCAAAGGTGCTCAAATAAGGCATGTTTGCACTATCTAAAAGTGGGAGATCGAGCTAGTAAGGAGTTCTTCTCCTATCTACACCTAGACATTCCTCTCCAAGTATTAAAAGGATCAAAGAGGGGTCTTTAGTTCTTACTGAACTCCCAGAAATTCTCCAGGCCTTTGCCAATCATTACTAGAAATTTTTCACTACTCAATGCCCTAATCCTTCCACTCAACAAGCCCTCGAGGATTGTCTTGTAGTCATCCCTAATTGTTTGTCAAGCTCCCAAAGGAATTCATATGACCAAAACTTATCTATTCAAGACCTTAAGGAAGCAACTTTTCCCATGGTTGATGAAAAATCCCTAAGATGTGATGGCTTCCCCTATGAATTTTATAAATCTCTTTGACCAAACCCCTATCCCTGGTTGGGAAGTTTTAAATTTGTTTCAAGCTTCTCCTAGCCTCACATGTATATTATTCTTCTTGTTGGTCATCTTATTAAGAAACATATAGTAAGCTTTAGAGGTTACTACAATATTTTTTATGGGCTTCAGATACAAAGAAGCCTGGTTTTCAATGAGTAGCCTGGGAGTACTATTTCTTGCTTAAGAAATCTAGTGGCCCTGGCCTCATTTCCACTCACAAGCAAGGCCAGGTCCTTTGTGTCAAGTGGGTTATTCAATGTGTCTCAAGAAACAAGGCTTGGAAAGTACTTCATGACTACATCTCTTCTGAGTTTCCTTTACATTGCCTAGCATGGAAAGAGATTGGCTTCCAAACTCTTTTGATTATGAGAGAACTAGTTCAAATCTAGGGTTCGTTTATAGTGAAGAGCATTTGTCATGCATGGGGAGCAGCTAAACTATGATTACATTGGAATGGAGATGGATTTAGAGATGGCTTGCCTTTGGTGGTCTCCATTAATTCAAATGCAAGGCCTCCCACTTGCATGATTTTTGGGTCTCCATGCTCTATTTTTTCACAAGCGTGGCATTCGGACCCCAAATGACCTTTTTTGTAGGTCTACTACATCTCTTCACAGTTGGGAGGATGCTCACATTCAATTTTTCCTTACACAATAGGATCAATGCACTTTTGAATTAATTCTCTCTCTCTTGCTGGGAGAACTTTTGCATAAAATTGGCATTACTAGCCATACTCCTTGGTGGAAGGACTGGCGTTGGTACCTAGAAACCACTTTCTAGAGATACAAACCTAGTCAAGGATATCACTAGCTTTCATGCCACTAACCTGTGGTGGACGTTTTAAACAAATGTTGGCATTTGCACTCTTCTCATTCCACCTAGAGGTTACATTTTATTATAGTTTGGTTTGCTATCACTGAGCCCAAAAAAACACATTTTTCATTGTGTATTTTTTTCTAAGGCTTTCCATTAGGGTCTCACATCCATCATTTGGGTGTCCAAGATCCTCGTTTCCATTTTTGTGGCCATTCTAGGTCCTTCCTTCACTTGTTTTGGTTCTACAGTAGGGCTCAAAATGATTGGGTTTGGATTCATGGTTTCTTTTTTCCATTTTGCCCTCAAATATTTTCTTGGCATATGGTTCTTCTCGGAGATAACCCTAAACTTCCTTTTCCTTTTTTGTAACTTTGACACACTTTCAAAATGGGAATTCTCTTTACAATTTGTAAAGGCAGAAATGTGCCATTTTTTTCACACCTTAATTGATTCTTATGTATTCATATATGCTAAAGCTTGCATATGCAATAATGTAATGTTATAGATATAGGCTCAAGCACCCTCGAGGTGGACCACTTGTAGGAATTATTATAGCATTGGGGAAACACTCCATGTATGGTGGCTAGAGATTCTCCAGAAGCTTCCATTTCTAATGACCATTCCATTGCTCGAGGTCGGCATTGGGGTCAAAGTTCTTCTTAGTGGTATATCGACACTTCCCACTCTCAGCCTCCTTGTCGCTATTCACCCCAAAGCCGCTATTCACCCCAACACCGCTATTCACCCCAATGCCACTTATCACCACATAGATATGTTGTTCCTCCACGCTACTGTGGATCTCCCTCAACTTGGCCTCCACCAGCAGGTCCTACTTGGGGTTTGCTAACAAGTGCTAGTTGGCCAACTCAGGCGGGTGATTCGGGCTAGTCTTCATCTTCCAAAGGCTATCCAAGATTGGTTGTGGCTATTTCCCCATGTTGTGAAGATAAGGAGGCTGAGGAGGATAATGTAGATGGATGGACTTTTCCAGACCTTGAAACTGATCATGAGCCACGATGGGGAAATAAGGATGAACCAGACCCTCCTCCTCCTTCGGCTACAACTTTGGCTGCTAGAGGGTGTTTTCTTTCCGAGCTAGGCCCAATTAGTTTTATGGTGTTTAAGTTTCATGGAAAGGCCCTCGTTTCTTAGACTTCTAGGATTCACCCAAGTGACTCTCAAGGAGTGACTTTTTCCTCCCATTTTTATTTTTGATTTAGATGTAATTTCTATTTTCTAAGTTAATCGAACTGGTTAATATTTTCATTAAAAAAAAATGTTTATAGTGTTATACACACCTCTTGACCAATTAGTAATTCATTTAAGTTTTTTTAATAATATTATCGAAAACGAATGTTGAATTCTTTGATATTATGCAAAAAAATGAAATAAAGGGTGACACAATCAACATCTAGAAAAATAATTGATTTTTAAAATCATCTAAAAGTTTGAGTGTAATTTTTTTCATTTACAATAAACAATCCTTAGACATTATGTCCCTTCCAATTGTTAATTAATCTTTCGAGAATATAAATTTGCATGATTGATTATGTAATTTTTTTTGTCAAGAATGTTATTAGGGAAAGGACCCAATAATGGTTGTGATAGGAGTTGTTGATTTGATACCACCACTTGTTAATTTAATACCTATTCTTGTTGATATAAGGCCCAATTTTTTTGACAACATTGAACTAATAGATGTGACTTTAAAGTTGTTATTGCTATGATGGCTAGGTATAATTGAAAGAAATGTACCATTCGCTACAAAAAGTAACCAATGATGTGATGCCACATCAACTGGACAAGTATGTGTTTCCCTTTTGCACGATCATTGGTCTCTCTCTCTCTCTCTGTCTCTCTCTCTTTGGTTGTTATGGAGCCTTGGAAAATAAACATTCTAATGTAGCATCATATTTGATGACGTGGCCTTGAAACCTTAATTATTAGTAGGGGACTTGCCAAGTAAGCTATTGTAAAAAAACTTGGGAGTGATTTGAAATTTCCACATAAGATTTTGAGAAGTGTGAAGTTAGAATTCTAAATTAGTTGTCCTTTCCCCAATTGAATGATAACTAGATTTCTCATCTAACTAACTCATATCTTTAACCAACAATATTAATATATTATTGTTAGCTATTATTTTATTTTCCAACCATATTAAAGTAGTTATCTTTACCAGTCAAATAAATATCCGCTAGACCCATCGAAGATTATGGGGGCATCACATGTAGATCCAAGGTCTTCCATTTTGATCAACATTGAATAGGTTCCATATGAGAAAATAGCGAAATAACATTCTATTTTATTTAATCACTGTAGTTCAATCATATAAAGTAAAACAAGATGTTGATGTTTACGAACAGTAGCAGTGCAAGTAGTGAAGTATGTTGAGCAATTCCATCCAGAGATAAAATATCTATTTTTAAAGACAAGTTTGGTTTTACAATTATAGAAAATAAAGTTTATTTAGCTTCAGTTTTAGGGAAAAACTATCGCTGGTGAAAGAAATTCACTAAATTTTATAAGTATGCACTTAACTGCTCTCGCTTTCATCTGTGTTTCTATTCAAATGGATTTATTTGTCTCTTGTGTTCAATCAATTTTAGACAGATGAGTGCACTTCTAAGTTGCCATATGCCCTGACATACACCATCTTTTCTAGCACACCCTCCACCTCTATCATTCTTGGTCTATCTCCCAGATTTTCTCTTATGTATTGCAGTCCTAATCCAATAAAACTAAGAAGAAAACTGACATGCTCAGAGTATTCCAATTCTTCACTACTAGTTTCAAGTGCAATGCTACTGCAGTCACCTACAACTCATTGAGAAAGCAATATATTGAGCACAAGAAAGCTAGGAAAAACACATAAAATTGGAAAAAAAGTGATGGAGTTAGGTCTTTACCTAGAAAAAGGTAGCCTATCATTCCCTTCAGTCTAGATGTGCTGCTACTTGTAGAAATAGAGGATGCAAATAGATGGGAAATTCCAAAATTAGCAATATGAGCTGTCATGCTTTCATCCATTAACACATTTGAGGGCTTTAAGTCAAAGTGAACAATAGGGGGAGAACAATCATGGTGTTAATATGCCATCCCGTGTGCAACATCAAGTGTTATGTTCATTCTCATCTTCAAACTCAAGTTACACTCTGTTTCATCCATGTGGAGGTGTTGTTCTAGGCTCCCCTGTGACATGAATTCCAGTATTAGAGCCCTGAGATCTCTAGTAGAAAAAGAGGACAAGACTTTCACAAGATTGTAGTGCCTGATATTTCTCAGTACTCTACATTCCTTGACCAAATTCTAGTATGAATTGTGAGGGTCCTCATCGAATAACTTGATAGCCACCAACTTGCTATCAAACAAAATCCCTTTGTAAACTAACCCGAAGCTACCATTCCCTAGTAGATTAGTAGCACTAAATCCTTGGGTTACTGTGTAAAGTTCCTGGCTAGAAATTTGCATGAAACCTTCCCCCAACAAATTATTTTTTATTGGTGTAATTGGTGCCCTTTTAAATCTTGTGTAGAAAATGTAAAATGCCCCCAAAATGCAACACAATGTGAAGAAAGTGCCAATTGAAGCAACTGAGACAATATTCTTGTTCAACACAACATTATTTTTGTCAGAGCTTGTGCAATTTGCTAAATTCAACCAGCCTAACGCTACACATAATCTCGGATTTTCCAAAAATGATGTTGCACTTAGGTTTCTGAAAGGTCCTTCATTTGGAACTGATCCATTCAAGTTGTGGTATGAGAAATTTAAATGTAGAAGCATGGTGAGATTTGCAATAGAGAGTGGCATTGGATGAGACAACTCATTGAAAGACATACAATGGTTTCAATGCTCTTAAGCTGCCCTATTGATATAGGCATAATTCCCTCCAAATTGTTTCTGGAAAAGTTCAGGTATAGCAATCCCGAGCAACTACCAATATCGCTAGGGATGCATCCTAAGAGCTTATTAGCTGACATATCTATGGCTTGAATCCATTGCATTCCTCCCAGTGAAGGCAACCTTCCTGTCAATGAATTGTATGCAAAATTGAGATAAATAGCCAATGAATGGAGGCTTGAGATCTCCATAGGGATACTTCCTGTGAGGCTGTTGTATGAGAGGTCAATTATCTCAAGATGAAAAAATTTCCCAATGGCATTTAGTATCTTTCTTGTGAACTTGTTGTGACTTAAATCAAGTTTTCCTCAACTGTTGCAAAGTTCCTATATTTGAAGGAATTTCCCTAGAAATATGATTTAGCTGAAGATATAGATATCCCAGTTTTACTAGCATGTTGAACTCTAATGAAATGTTACCTTTCAAACTGTTGGAGCTCAAATCCAACCATTGTAGATTCTTCAGATGGCCCAATGCATTCAGAATATGCCCAATTACATTCGTAGAACTAAGAGAGAAAAAGATCAGCTCAGTAAGGTTTCCAATCTCTTCTGGTACATTACCAATGATATTGTTGCTACCCAAATACAACTTTGATAGCCTAGGAGAGAGGTTTCCTATGCCCCTTGACAAAATTCCATTACAGTAATTTTTTTCTTGTAAGAATTTTCAACTAGCAAAGATTGAACCAAGGATCTAGAGGTTAAAGAAAAGCACAAGAGAGATGATATGAATGCAATGATGATATTGAATTGATCCAATGAATTCACCTCGATGATGATTACATAATAGGCCTCCTTATATAGGAAAGGCGATAAGAGAGAATGATAAGGAGCTGATAAGCTATCACCTATGCTAGGTGTAATCACATGTCCAAATGTGGATCATCCTCCATTATGCAATGAAGTATGTGCAATGGATTAGGATGATAATGTGATAAGAGCACTAAAGGTGGATCTCACACCAAAAGTGAAATCTCTCCTACACCATGTGCTTAATAAAGGTGTACACTCCTAGGTGTCTCAATCACAAACTACTATGCAATGCATTAACCTAAGTAAGATTAAGTGTAATTAGGAATATTTAATTACACCAACACCCCCCCCCCCCCCCCCCCCTTAAGTTCAACTTAGGAAAATGCACTTAAACTCACAATGCAAGATAGGTCTAGGCTACTAGGCCATGTTAGGTACCCATGTACAAAATACATGAAATGCATAACTCTCATAAAGTGGAGAAAGAGAGAAAACCTCATGGGAAAAACCATCCCCCCAAAAGAGAGAAGAAAACAAGATGCATGGATGGATGGAGTGCTCAAGACCCCCCAAGAACTACATACATCATGTATATACAAATAATTACCCCCCCATAAGAAGGATATTTGGAGACATGATATCCCCCCCATAATGTAGAAGCTCTCATGTTGATGAAGAGTACCCACAAATAATAGATCAACCAATGCTCACAAGAAACATGTCTCCCCTTAGAAAGAAATAGATACATCAAATGATGAAGAAGCCAATCCTTGTGCAAATGAAAGGAGGAAGAAGATGAAGGTCTCCATGAATGAATCTTTGAAGACTGAATAGGTTTCTCCAAGCTCAAAGAATCTATCACCTCATGTGATAAATCAAGTGAAGAAGGAGAAGAATCAAGAGTGTCAATCTCCAAAGAAGATGAAGAAGTATCCCCAACTATGATGTTGTCATCAAAGGAAAGAGAAACCCCCTCATGTATGTCTTCCAAATCTGCATCATGAGAATAAAAGAATGTTGAAGAGGCATCCAAGTAGTCATCACATTCTGCAAGATCTGAAACACTATGATCATCCTACTGAATATTAGAGCCCATGTCTGAAGAAGGAGGTGGAGGAGTAGGAAGCTCAACACTTGTCTCAACAAAAAAATGATTCAAGTGCCCAAAGTTCTCCTCATAATTATCCCTTGGAAAAGGGATGTGTACATCATGAATATCATCATCATCAACAAAATGTGAAAAAGAATACAAGCGTGTTGTATGATCAACAACTCCCATAGCTATGACATCTCTAGTCTCCATGTCCCTAATGTAGACAAAATTAGGAGTGAACTACAATTTTACCTTGTGCCCCATGTGTAATTTGGTAAATAGAAAGGAGATCAGTGGTCAAGGATGGTACATAAAGAACATCATTAAATGTTCCCTCTCCCATAGGAATAGAACCTTTCCCACAAACTCTCATGAATGTGTTGTTACCCATCAAAATATTAGGAGAATTACAAGGATCAACAGAAGAAAACATATCCATAGAAGATGCCATATGATGTGATGCACCTGAATCAAGAAGCCATTTACCTTGCTCAGGATGTGTGGAAGCCAAAAGTGTTTGTCCTTTACCTTTATCTGTGGATGATGATGGAGATGTAGAAGCTGCCAAATGTGTAGAAGAAGGAGAAGACATTAATGAGGGAAACTTAAGGTTGTGCTTCTAAATAATGTGAGTTAGCTCATCAATCTTCTTTTGAAAACACTTATGCTCATCATGTCCTAGCTTTTTATAATATGGACATTTATCCCTCTTTCTTCTAGATGATTCCTATCTTGAAGAGGACTTGGATTTAGTAGTATTGTGTGAAGGAGATTCATTACCTTTGTCATGAGGCTTAGGATCCTTATGTTGTTTCTTTCCTTTTCCATTAGAAGCCTTTGAAGTAGACTCACTTGCAACCAATGCTTGATGTGTGGAAGGCTTCAATTGACCCATGTGTGCCAACTTTTCTTGTTCCCTAGTGAGTTGCACTACAAATTCATCAAGAGAAGGCAATTTGTATGCACTACTACGAGCATCCATAGTAGCATAGAATGTAGAAACAAAGATAGAATAATCAGGACCAAGCTTGGAAAGAATAGAAAAGATCAATTATTCGTCTTAAATATTATCAAAATCACTAGGATTTAGACCTATGAGCTCATTCTCTAATCTGAATTTTCTCATTCTATTAGGTTTACCAAAGAGTCCTTCCAATATGACCCACTCATCATGAGGATGTGTGCAAGATGCAAAGAGATGGATGATCTAAGAGAGCCAAGTGCTTTATCCCTTTGATCAAACCATTTTCACCTTTCTGCAACACCTATTTGAAGTTCTTGATCCTGCCCAAGAGTCATTCTAAGCAATCGAATACTTAACAAGTGATCACTTAAAGATACTTTCCATTCATGGTAGTTATATGGAGTGACGATTTTGACCTTTGAATTATCCATAATGCAACCAAATAATGACTGATAACTATTGATAACTCCTTCAAATGACTAATGCAAATTAGAAAACTAAATCCAAGGATTAACCAAGTGCAATTATAGCCCCAAAGTGATCTATTTCTAAAAGTGATATTTCCACCCCAAATCACTGAAAAGTGATTAGAGGTCTTGAAAGTAGACAAAAAATCATGCACTTTAAAAAAAATTCACCTCAAAATGTTACTGTATGTGCCCAAACGAAGCCCTAGAAGTTGCATAAATCAAGAATAGATAGGAACAGTAAAAAAAATCTACAATTTCTGATAAATCTGGCCACCAAATTGTGAAAATAATATGATCATTAGATTCTTCAAGAAATTCTACTGAATTTCAAAAAAAAAAAAGCTTGAAAAAAGGAGCAAAAATGAGCAAGATATGGCCCTCTAAAGGTGGACTGCCAAATCGAAAACTCTAATGGTGAAGGCTAAGAAGTTTTCAAACTCTGATGATGTCAGCAAAACACTATGTTAAATTTGACGACTATTTGGACATCACCAAAAAGCCCTATTTCGCTTATTTTGATGGCTGGATGGCCATCAATTTTAGGCTCATGGGAGGATGATGTCAGCAAAAAATGGTCCCTTGGCTGACGTGGTGGCTGACTGGGCTACTGATGTGGTGGACTGTACAATTACTAGGTGCTGACTGTGCTAGTGAAGTAGGATTGCATCAACTCTACTAACTATGTATTATGATGACATCAGCCCGATTGATGTGGTGGGTACACAAGCATACATGGCATATGCCACGTGTCATGTGTTGATTGACTGGTGCTCAGTGAGGTGGCATCGCATGGTGTTGAGGTGGTTAGGGTTGTGAGATGAGTGTTGTACTAGTGGTGTGCATGCTACCAGATGTTGAGGTGGCGACGGAGGAGATGATGTGGCAGGGTGCCTGGTAGGCCACGTAGATCACATTGGGTGACAGACTAGGCAAAGAGATGAGTGTTGTGCGGGTGATGTACTGGTGGCGCACATGCTACTAGATGTTGAGGTGGTGATGGAGGAGATGATGTGGTAGGGTGGCTAGTAGGCCACATGGATCACATTGGGCGGCAGACTAGGCAGAGAGATGAGTGTTGTGCGGGTGACACGCACGCTGCTGAAGTGACACTAGGGTGGCACGATGGGATTATATATCCCATATTCACTGTGGAAATTTAGACTAATGTGTTTATAAACTGAAACACTCATATTTAAATTGAAGAATGGAGAAAGGCTCACCCTTGGGCTCGAGCTCGGGTCAAGCACTCTTCAGAAGTCGATGGTTGATAAGCTAGGTAATGATGATGTCACCCTTACATATTGAAGCTAGGGAATTTCAAACAATAAATTTCCAGGGCATGTACCAAGACAACAATAATTTTAAGGAGAAAAAACTGAGAATAATGTAGGAAAAAAAATATTTTTTTAATTCAAAAATCATACCACATAGGTGCAGATTGAGCCATACGGTTCGATTTGCAAAAAAAATTTGCTTCAATTTGGACTTTCACCGAATATGGGTGAGTTTATAGTTGATCTTAATCGAACCAACCTCCCGAACGCAATGGTGAGGTCAAATATGCTCCATGATTCCTCTACAACACACTAGTTCTCAAATCTGAGGTTTGGACCTTCAACGCTTGCAACAAGATCTCTTCAAATTGACTAATCAAAATGCTCTAATGGCTCTTATACCATGTAAGAATTTGCAAATAGAAAAGATTGAACCAATGATCTAGAGGTTAAAGAAAATCACAAGAGAGATGATATGAATGCAATGATGATATTGAATTGATCCAATGAATTCACCTTGATGATAATTACATAATAGGTCTCCTTATTAGGAAAAGTGATAAGAGAGAATGATAAGGAGTTGATAAGCTATCACCTATGCTAGGTGTAATCATATGTCCACCAAATGTGGATCATCCTCCATTATGCAATGAAGTATGTGCAATGGATTAGGATGATAATGTGATAAGAGCACTAAAGGTGGATCTCACACCAAAAGTGAAATATCTCCTACACCATGTGCTTAATAGAGGTGCACACTCCTAGGTGTCTCAATCACAAACTACTATGCAATGCATTAACCAAAGTAAGATTAAGTAAAGTGTAATTAGGAATATTTAATTAAACCAACACTGCTATATTCAACACTTCAAGAATGGAGTAGTTAAAAAGTTATCTTATCAGTCAGTTTAATCAATCATTTACCTCTAACAGGACATGGTGCATCATTACCAAATTTAACACTTCTACCTTTCTAATGATCTAAGGTATCAAACTACTTTTATCACCAGTCATGTGGTGTGAGCAACCACTGTCAATAATCCACTTATCATTTTTGTTCACATAGGATATCAATGTAGTTTTCTCATCCTCATCAGACTCATCTTTCATAGCAACATAAACAACCCCAATTTCAAAATCATCACTATCAGTGTTAGTCTCTTCTTCAACAATATAGAAGGATTTCTTACCTTTTTCTTTATAGTCCTTGTACCTTCGATAACCTTTGTCTTCTCTTTTATCTTTATGCTTACTATCTCTTTCTTCCTCCTTGTCATCCCTATCAAGACATCTTGCAGCTATATGACCAACTTTATTACATGAGAAACATATGATAGGGAGTTTACCTTTATACTTTCATTTTCCCCTTTTCAATCTTCTAGCCATAAGAGCTTCAAGATCCTCTAGTTCTTCATCAGATGTGTCACTTTCACTTCACTCTCACTGATGCATCTTTCTTTTTCCTTCTTTGACTTACTCAGAACCATTTGTGATTTAAATGCAGATTTAACATTAGCAACAGTGAAGTTATCATAGTTAGAAAGCTCAAAAGAAGTACGCTTACCAACAAGACTTTCCAAAGTAAGAGCATTGCCAAGGTTACATCTAGATTCTTAAATTGCTGAAATTTTGATGACACAAATAGGATGAAAAGTTCTCAATACTTTTCCTATAATAGTTTCATCTTCAATAATTCCATTAGCTCCTCTAATAGAATTTACAACTTCTTTTATCCTACCACAATATTGAGCAATATTCTCACCTTCTTGCATTTTCATTTCATCAAATTTACCTCTTAGGCTCTCAGCTTTTGCCCTCAGTACATTTATGTCACCACCATAGATGTTTACAAGAGTGTCTCACATTTGCTTTGCATTTGTGCAGTCTTTGATGTCTTCAAATTTAGGATAGCTTAGGGAAGATGCAATCTCCAACATTGCTTGATTGTACTCTTGTTTAGCTCTCATCTCCTCGATAGTCAGAGGTGCAACAGGTGTAACATAGTCATGCTCAACATAATACTTTGTTGAATTACCAATATTGACTAGATGCAGCTTCATCAGACTCTGCCATGCAAGGAAGTTCTCCTTATTTAGCTTCGGAACCTCCTTATACATCCTAATCATTTACTTCAAGTACCTTTAAACTTGTTCTTTGTAAGCACCAACAACTTTGATACCAATTGTTAATATAATTTAGAACAACAGAAAGGGGGGGTGAATCACTTGTTCTTAGGTCCAAATGTATAAATAAACTTTCAAAACTCTTCAACAAATCAGATCTAACAACCAACAACTGGGTAAGTGCACAAAGATGGGGGACCAAAAAGGGGGTATAAGATGCCACTTTTTTCCTGAAATTAGCAAACTCTAAACTTCAACAAGAAATTGAAGATAGTTAGACTCAACATTTTAAGATGCGACAAAAACAAGAGTTGTAATACTCTGAATCTAGTTCCTAAACTACTAACTTATTTTGAAAATGGTGCAGATTAAGGCCCTAAAAAAGGGGGAGCACAAAAAGTGGTCCTATTTTTGGTCCAAAAACATAACATAGTGTCTGGTGTGCTCCCCCTAAAATGTTAACTTTTTTTTTGAATTTTTTTAATCACTCCAGTGAGAAGTTAGCTAACACCACATAGTTTATCCTCAGATTTTTTTGGTAATTTTTTGATGAACGTATAATTTTTGATGAATTTATGAAGTACACACATCCTGAAAACATGAAATTTCTATGTGCTCCCCTAGAAATCATTTAAAACTAATCAAAAATTAAATTTTATTTTTTTTAAAGTGTGTAGAATGGAGTCTAGTTTCTAAAAATGTAACATATTGTAAAATTCGATGAATGAGCCAAAATCTATGCCCAAAATATTGCATGTTGGTTTTTTACAAAAAACAGACATACACACAAAAGAAATTAGAGTTGAAAAACTTAACATAATCATAACTCAAAATAAATTATATGCTTAGATAGCTAACAGAGAGATCTGCAATATCACTTCATCTGATTTTTACGTTCTTCAGCCACGAGTAAACCCGACGAGGAGCACACAAAAAAAGATGTCATTTTTTTGTATGTCTACTGAAAAACACATCTCAGGCCTATTTCAATCGTCCAAGCCTTTGGGTTGGATCTCCAAGGCAAATCCAAGCCTTAGGATTGGTAAATTCAAATCCTTTACAAAGCACGCATGCCCTAAAGTGTGCACACCCTATGTAAAAAATCATAAATTTACATAGGGCGTGCGCCCTATGTAAGATATAGATTTATATAGTGAGAGAGAGAGAGGGGGGTAATTTATACAAAGAGAGGGGGGCTAATTTATACAAATATAACATTTAAGTATAAGTTTGATAATTTTAATTTCTTATACTTTAAGTTATATTTGTATAAATTATAAAATATAATGCTTTCAGGATGTTTGGGATAGGTTCCCAGCTTCATGGGAGTTAACATGTAGATTCTAGATTTGAAAAATTCCAGACTTAGCCAAATTTCAGGATTCAGCAAAGGCTTCAACAGGGTTACCTCCCACAATCCATCATGGATTTCTAAGGTCAAACTGAAGCTGGCAAAAGGATTCCCAAAGGGTTTTAACTTGTTTTATCACAAATCACTTGGTTTTTGACCCCCATCTCTACGACAGACTTAGCTAAGCTCCCACCCAAATCTCTCTCTCTCTCGTCTCTCTCTCTCTCTCTCTCTCTCTCTCTCTCTCTTTCTCTCTTTCTCTCTCTCTCTCTCTCTCTCACACACACACACACACATCACCCTCTCTCCCCCTTATCTAATCTCTCTCTTTCATTACCCTCTCTCTCTCTATGTCTCTCTTCTCACATCACCCTCTCTCTCCCCCTTATCCACTCTCTCCTCTTTCAGTACCCTCTCTCTCTCTCTCTCACACATCACCCTCTCTCTCTCTCTCTCACACACACACACACACACACACACACACACACATAGTCTCACCCTCTCTCTATGTAACCATCTCTCTCTCTCTCCTCTCTCACACACACACACACACATCTCTCTCTCACTCCCTTATCTCTCTCTCTCTCTCTCTCCCTTATCTCTCACTCTCTTTCCATCCCTTCTCTCTCTCTCTCTCTCTCTCTCTCATCACCCTCTCTCTCCCCCTTATCTACTCTCTCTCTCTCTCTCTCTCTCTCTCTCACGTGCACACACACACACACATCACACTCTCTCCCCCTTATCCACTCTCTCTCTCTCTCTCTCACACACACACATCATCCTCTCTCTCTCTCTCTCTCTCTCTCTCTCTCTCTCTCTCTCTCTCTCTCCTTCATCTCTCTCCCTCTCTCTCACACACATCACCCCTCTCTCTCTCTCTCCCCTTATCTACTCTCTCTCTCTTACATTAACCCCCTCTCTCTCTCCCTCCTTACATCACCCACTTTCTCCCCCTTATCCTCTCTCTCTCTCTCTCTCTCTCTCTCTCTCCCCTCACATCACCCTCTCTCTCTCTCTCTCTCTCACATCACTCTCTCTCCCCCTTATCCACTCTCTCTCCTTTCATTAGTCTCTCTCTCTCTCTCTCTCTCACACACACACACACACACATCACCCTCTCTCTCTCTCTCTCCTCACATCACCCACTTTCTCCCCCTTATCCACTCTCTCTCTTTCGTTACCCCTCTCTCTCTCTCTCTCTCTCTCCTCACATCACCCTCTCTCCCCCCTTATCTACTATCTCTCTTTCATTACCCTCTCTCTCTCACATACTCTCCCTCTCTCTCCCTCTCCCATACTCTCTCTCTCTCTCTCTCTCTCCATCCCTTCTCTCTCTCTCTCTCTCTCCCCCCTTATCTACTCTCTGGAGAGAGAGAGGGTGATGTGTGTGTGTGTGTGAGAGAGAGAGAGAGAGAGTAGATAAGGGGGAGAGAGAGGGTAATGAAAGAGAGAGAGGGTAATTACTCTCTCTCTCTCTCTTCTCACATCATCCTATCTCTCCCCCTTATCTACTCTCTCTCTTTCATTATCCTCTCTCTCTCCCTTTTCTCACTTTGGAGAGAGAGATAAGGGAGAGAGAGAGAGGGGGGTAATGAAAGAGAGAGTAGATAAGGTAGTGAGAGAGAGAGAGGGTGATGTGTGTGTGTGTGTGTGAGAGAGGAGAGAGAGAGAGAGAGAGAGGTTGAGAGTGAGTGAGAGTTGGAGAGAGAGAGAGAGAGATGGTGATATAGAGAGAGGATGAGAGTGAGAGTGAGTGAGAGTGAGAGAGGGGGTAATGAAAGAGAGAGAGTAGATAAGGGGGAGAGAGAGAGAGGGTGATGTGAGAAGAGAGAGAGAGGAGAGGGTGATGTTTTTGTGTGTGTGTGTGTGTGAGAGAGAGAGAGAGAGAGTAGATAAGGGGGAGAGAAGGTGATGAGAGAGAGAGGAGAGGGTAATGCTTTTGTGTGTGTGTGTGTGAGAGAGAGAGAGAGAGAGAGAGAGAGAGAGAGAGAGAGAGAGAGAGTTTTGGGTGAGAGCTAAGCTAAGTTTGTCATAGAGATGGGTCGAAACTGAGTGATTTGTGAGAAAATGAGTTAAATCCCCTTTGGGAATCCTTTTGCTAGCTTCAGTTTGACCTTATAAATCCATGATGGATTTTGGGAGGTAACCCTCCTGAAGGCTTGCTGAATCCTGAAATTTGGCTAAGTCTGGAATTTTTCAAATCTATAATCTGTATGTTAACTCCTATGAAGCTGGAACCTATCCCAAACATCCTAAAAAGCATTATATTTTATAATTTATATAAATACCATGTTCAACTCCTCGGTCTTCACTGGGAAGCTCAGTCACCACTAAAAACTGTTTCCTTGGTTAATACTGTCTTCCTTGGCAATTAACTGATGTTTGGTCAACACTGAATTCACTTGGCATATACAGGCTTGGTCGACACTAACATCACTCGGCTTAAACTAGATTTCTTCACTTTTTCTCAGTTAAGCCTACTTGTTCAGTCTTCCTTCTTACTTAGATAAGCAATACATTATCTTATCATTGTGCCACATAATCAAGTACTCATTGAAGTATCAAGATAACTCAACCTTTCCTTAAGTGCTATTGTTATCAACCTTGCCCTAATCCTTCTCAACAATCAAATAGATATAGTATTTTCTTAGATAGCAATAGTCTTACTAGTTAAGGTTTAACATCAATGACAATACAACAATTACTTTAATTGCAGTTTTCAACACCCGGATGCAATAGTGAGGTCAAATCTGCTCTATGATGCCTCTACAACACGCTGGTTCTCAGATATGAGGTTTGGACCTTCAATGCTTGCAACAAGATCTCTTCAAATCGGCTAATCAAAACGCTCCAATGGATCTGATACCATGTAAGAATTTGCAATAGCAAATATTGAACCAATGATCTAGAGGTTAAAGAAAAGCACAAGAGAGATGATATGAATGCAATGATGATATTGAATTGATCCAATGAATTCACCTTGATGATGATTACATAATAGGTCTCCTTATTAGGAAAAGTGATAAGAAAGAATGATAAGGAGCTAATAAATTATCACCTATGCTAAGTGTAATCACATGTCCACCAAATGTGGATCATCCTCCGTTATGCAATGAAGTATGTGTAATGAATTAGGATGATAATGTGATAGAGCACTAAAAGGTGGATCTCACACCAAAAGTGAAATCTCTCCTACACCATGTGCTTAATAGAGGTGCACACTCCTAGGTGTCTCAATCACAAACTACTATGCAATGCATTAACCTAAGTAAGATTAAGTAAAGTGTAATTAGGAATATTTAATTACACCAACACTGCTATATTCAACACTTCAAGAATGGAGTAGTTAGAAAGTGCATCCAATACACACATTATAGCACTGGGTCCATTTGATAGGCTATGATTTCGAAGGTTCAGAAACTGCAGAGCAGTTAGCATTCCAATTCTTGAGGCACCACACCACTTAATAGATTGATTGAGAAATCAACTATTGAGAGCTGAGAAAAATTTTCCTTGAGACTTTCAGATGCCCCCATGAAATTGATTACCTCTCGTAGCAAAGACTTGTAAGTTGGGGAGCTTCAGGCCAATATCTATAGGAATGGAGCCTAAGAACCTGCTTTTTGCCAAGAAAAACACCTGCAATTCTGTACAGTTTAACATATGGAAAATATATTTCCCTCGAAGCTGTTAATACCAACACCAAGTACTCTTAGACGTGCCAACAAAGACAATTCTCCCGATATTACTCTACTCGTCTTGTTATAGGTCATTGAAATATATTTAGAGAGCAGAACAATTTCCTATAAATTTTGGGATGTTGCCGCTTAATTAATTGTACACCAATTCAATTTGTTGAAATTTGGGTAGCTTATACCCTATAACCTCTGGAATTGTACCTTCAAACTGGTTTTTCCCTAGCGCCAACAACTCCAATTCAGTGTAGTTCATGAGAA